>JARFXV010000058.1:2500-580000 GCA_031761425.1 Cosmopolites sordidus
CTTCGAAGTCAAAGAGCCGAGTACTTCGAGCTTTACAGAATTATAAGGAAACGTATTCGAGAGGAAACGCGCCGATTTGATGTGCAACTAGTACAGAAAATAGGGATTTTAAACGGAAAAGACAGATTTTTTTGTTTAATGCCTGAGGATGGAAGAGTGTGCAGTGCAGGGCGCATATGAAAATGTTAGTGGTTATCAAAAGATTTTATTCAAAGTCAAAGACAGTAATGTCAACGGAAGAGCAAATGCCAGATATCCTGGTGGATGAAGTGAAAAATGCTATAGAATCGATGAAGAATGGTAAGGCTTCGGAAAAGAAAACTATAATAGTTGAAATGCTAAGTTGGTTATCTAATTTTACATCAAATATTGGCAAAATTGTATTAAATATACTTCAAATAACAAAAAATATCCAAGTTATGGAAAAATGCTGAAATTATTCTTTTTCTTAATTAAGAGATAAACAGAGGATGATGTAAAAAACTACCAAATACGCAAAACCACCTAATAAGCCTCCTATCAGTGTTATACAATTTTTTCACCAATATAACAATTGAGAGAATATTAGGAACTGCTGAATGATGAGCTGCTGAATGACTCTGAATCGCTGAATGACGCACAACCCAGCGAGTAGGATTTAGAAGTGGATTCAGTAATGAATCACATCCAGGTTCCAATAGGCCATAGAAATGCTCAATGAATACACTATACCACTGTGCTTGGCTTTTATTGACTATGGCTACGGCTTGGCTTTTATTCACTAAACCATTTGACACAATCTCAAAGCAAGCCATATTGGATGCATTACTTAACCATGGGGTAGACAGATCCTATATAAATCTATTGGGATCCATATATGATGAAGCTGCAGCGATAGTTCACATGGATGATTTTGAAATTAAAATCGGGGTGTACGACAGACATTACAGTGATACGATTGTATCACCTGTTTTTTTCTCAGCCTGCCTTGAAGAGGTATTCCGTAATTTGAATTGGGAACAGAATGGAATAAAAATCAATGTATGTATACTTAAGCTAGCTTTGATTCGCATATGATATCGTTTTCCTTTCATTTCAGCTACAAAAACACATACCAAAGCTGTTTAGAGCGGAAGAACCATTTGGTTTGAGAATAAACCTGAAAAATAGTTAGGTAACGTTCAATAAATTTGCCGAAAATGGAAGAATGTTTGTTTTAGTGAACGATTTGGATATTGTGAATCACTACATATATCTTGGGCAGAAGAACGGTTGTATACACCCGGGGTGGAACGTCTTGTTAAATGTGGTTGGCAGGCGTAGTTCTTAACATTAGTGTTTATTAACATATTGTTTAAGAACAAACGCCTACTTAGTCAGAAAGGAAATTTTTTTGATGAGTGCGTCCTGCCCATTGTGACATACGAAAGTGAAATTTGGACACTCACATCACAATCAAATACTTCGCTTAGCACAGAGAAAAATGGAAAGGTGTATGCTTGGTATTACAAAGTGGGGCAGAAAGACTTGCACATAGATCTGAGAATAGATAGATAGATAGAGAAAGAATAGCAAAGTAATTGAAATGGAGGAGATGGGAAGGTCAAGGTCATGTTGGGACAGATAGACCAAAAAAATCCTGGTATGAATTTCGCTTGATCATCAATATCCACGAAGAAGACCGAAAACACGATGGACCGATGACATCATTAAGTATATTGGACCCAAATGGTATAGGAGAGCTCAGGACTACGCAAGTTAGAAGCATGTTGAAGAGGCCTTCATGCTGCAGTGGATGGACAATAGCTGAGTGATGATGATTATCATGATTGAACAACTAACGATTTTTCATATCATTGAAAAAAAGTTCCTTACAACGAGGGTCAAATACCTAAGAGTTTCCGCAAAAAAAATGCAAATTTATTTATTAGTGCTAGTAATTTCAGTTTTGACATTAAACGACATTAGTGTATACATTTTTTTGTAGAAAAACAAACTTAATTTATGCTGAAGTGTATGGAATAAATGACTATAAAAATATCACAGTTTATTTGGCAAATAATACCTTCAGTGGGCAATCAAACAAATAACCGAATTTTTCTGACGATTGGCGACGTTGTCAGTTGTTAGGAAAATAAAATAAGGCATTTCGTCAAAATGGTTGCATTTTGGATATATGTTTTAAGGGAACTTTTAATTCAAAATAATGTAAAGAATCGTTGGAAGTAAACCGACAGTTTTCTCGAATTCACGGTAGGGTAATGGATACTAATCAGCAACGTAGGGAGAGTCAATGCATCAGACCCCCTTTTGCTCTATTAACCGAGGATTGCACATTTCTCAACCGTTTGTTTTCCGTGGGCCATATCATATTCAAAATAGTGTTAATAATAATTTTAGCCGAAGGAACAGTACAGAGCCGAGCGATGTTATAAGTCCTTAGAGAAAGATAGAAAAACAAATTATTTCAACTATTTTTTTTTATTTTATAACATAATTTCGTTTTAGCTCTATACACTTTTCCAAGCGTTTCTCTAAGTTTTTTTTAAGCCGTCTAAAAAGTAAGATTTCGGCAGATCCTCAAAATAGGCATCTGTTTGGGCGATGACCTCCTCGTTCGACGTGAGCTTGTTCGACGTGAGCTCCAGTTATTATTTTCCCTTGTTCGAAATAATCGGTGTAGATGATTCCGCGTGCGTGCCAAAAAACTGTGGTCATAACCTTATTGGCCGATTTCACCGCCTTTGCCTTCGTCGGAGCCCGTTCGCCTTCAAAAACCCACTGTTTTGATTGTTCCTTGTCAAAAACTCATCAGGATTGCGACGAAAAAGCGCCAAAACAGCCGCCAGTTACACGATTGCCTTTATTCCCTACTGAGCGCAAATTGGGTACCCATGTTGCCGAATTTTTTTTGACACCCAATTTTTCGTGCAAAATTGAAAATACTGTACCTTGCGATAATCCTATGATCTCAACTATTTCGGGCACTTTGATTCGTCGATCACTTAAAACCATGTCGTGGATTTTGTCAATCATTTCGGGAGTAGTCACTTCCACTGGACGCCCTGAACGATGTTCATCTTTTGGGGATGTACGGCCACATTTAAACTCTTTTACCCAATTATAAACAGTTACAAATACAGAATCAGACGTGCCATGAACTTCATTCAACTTAGCTTTGATCTCTTTCGGTGTTGTCTTTTAAATATAAGTGTTTAATCACCACCCGAAACTCATTTTTTCCATTTCTCTAAATTAACAAAAGTTTCTTGCTTCAATCGATAATAAAAATGAAACTATGTGATGAATATAACTGAGACTTTGACAGTAATGTGGTGAATAATAATGCTTGGTAAAGACAAACCATTTTCGATGCTACGAGCTCCATATCTTGGATTTTCTAAGGACTTATTGAACGACCCTTGTATATTAATATGAAACTTATGATATGTTAATGGTAATTGTTGATTATTTTTCTAAAACAAATTAACATCTCAAATGCTTATATACAATGTATTTTGACTATTTCCATATTTTTATTTCATTTTTATTTCAACGAGTTTCCATTATAATTAAAGCGTGATATTTAACAAAATTAATTTTTTTATATAAACGTATTTAAATACATATATTCCGTAATTAATTTTTGTTCTTTTCGTTAACTTCTACTATTAACGAAGGACATCTAGTTATTCTATTAGTATAATGATGCGTTGTTTATAAAAATGTTAGATTTCTATTCCGAGTGTCGTCCCGAAAACTGAGAAAATGGGAAAATAATATAGTATGCCGGATATCAGCGGATGTAATTGACGTCTGTTATCGAAGTCCATGTCTTTTCTCGCAGCTGTGCAGGCTATCATTTAATATTAGAAAGTGTCTTGACGTATATCGGTTTATAAATCTTAGATACGTCTATACTTCAGATGAAAGATATATGATTTTATTAAAGGCTACACAAATTCAAATAAGACTCTATATTTGTGATATATTAAGACGCATTATTATTTCTTTGGGATATAATACTCCTATGGAATATATAATAATAAAATTGAATAATAATAATAATATTAATAATTTAATAAATAATGTCGATGATTTGAAATTATATGCAAATACAACTCACCAACTTAAATGCTTAATAGAAACAACAGAATATTTTACAAAAGATATCAGAATGACATTTGGTATAGGTAAATGTAAAATGAAATAAATACAGAATCCATCACATACACTCTGCAGTAAAGAGATTTACACTTACAAGAAAGGAGGAAGGAAGAGGTATTACAGATACCAAAAATTCTAACTACACACAAATAGACAAGCTAAGAGAATATTTTTTACAAAAAGCAAACACAAGCCAACTACACAAAGCAATATCTACGCTCAATACTTCCGATACACCTCTTCAACTAAATAATACTACATTTTAACCGAAGGACTGCATTATCTCATCAATCACCAAGAAAATGCAATGAAAACAAAAAGCATTACATGGAAGACATCCAAATTATCTAACCCAACCACATACAGACACTCAAGCTTCGAACGCATGGTTAACACAGGGTAATATCTTTGGAGAAACAGAAGGATATATGACTGCAATACAAGATCAAACTATCAGCACGTGTAATTACCTTAAATACATTATCAAGGATAAAACGGTGAATACAGATGAATGCAGATTATGCCAAGAACAACCCGAAACAGAAGGTTGCAGGATATTGGCTCCAAATGACTAACATACAGACACAACAATGTTGCAAAAATCATACATCAACATTTAGCACTCAAATATAACCTTCAACAGCAATATACACCGAATTACAAATACATACCCTCAAGCATTCTAGAAAACGATACAACAAAACTATATTGGAATAGAGAAATTATCACAGACAACGAAACAAAACATAATAAACCTGACCTCGTAATTATACATAAGAAAAACAAAACAACATACCTAATCGAAATATCGGTCTCTAACACAGCCAACCTCCAAAAGAAACAGAAGCAGAAAAAATAGAGAAATACCTTCAACTGGCTGAAGAGATCAAGCAAATGTGGCACCAGGACGAAGTGTTTATAATACCCATAATTATCTCCACCACTGGTATTATACCAAAGTCACTTCATAGTTCACTTCAACAGCTGAACATGCCTCCAACCATATATATACAAATGCAAAAATCGATAGTCATAGATACATGTTCAACAACTCGTAAATTTCTAAATATTAAATAGAAAACGAAATGCTTGATTATATCCGCATTCCGTAAAAGAAAAACCAGCCATAATCCTGAGCAAGATATATATATATATATATATATATATATATATATATATATATATATATATATATATATATATATATATAATAAATAATAATAATAACATGGGAAATGAGAGGAAATGGGAGCCGATTGTAAAATGTATTGAACGCCTGTTGCTGCTGTGGAAATCCAGCTTTGTTATAATATCTAAGGAGCTAAATGTTTCAACAGAGCCAGTGGCATTTAGAACGGGTGTATTTCAGGGTGATTCACCTGCTCTTCGCTATCACGCTTTGGAGTGTGGATGAGTTAAAGCAGCTGGACAGGGATTCCCGAAAGATGTGAAACATGCAGCTCAGTTTGCATTCAAAATCATCCGTCCGTCGGATATACCTGCCACGGTGTCATGGACGTAGGGGCCTCTTGAGTCTTGAGTTTATGCATAACCGGATTGTTCTGAATTTGGCTTGTTCTATCAGTAAAACATCAGACCCATTACTTAAACTCGTTAACGAACATGAAAGGGCGGGAGTGGGCGCATTTTTGTTTAAAGCAGCAGAAGGAGCCGCCCATGAACTGGGTGTTCATATCGATTTATGGCACAGAAACAGAGACGTAATCAACCAGTTTGCTGATTTGCAATTAAGTCGCTGAGCAGCCCAGATAAAAGCTGCAGAGACCAATCTATTGCAGAAACATATCAGTAAGCCACTGCATGGGTTTTTTTTAATAGAAATGTAGAGGATCAGGGATTGTTGAAGAGACTCACCTTTGCTTTTCTCAAGTCAGTCGGCCTTAAGTCTGAGATGGAAGGATTTATATTGGCCTGGCAGGATGGTGTAATAAACACATTCGCCTATCGGAGACAGATTATGGGTATGGAGGTTCCTGATGTAAACTGTATGGCCTGCCATTGAGCACCAGAGACACTCATGCACTTGTTATCTGGATGTAGTGCCTATGCGATCTCCGCATATATCTAGTGTCATAATGCTGCAAGTACTGTACTTTCATCTAAGGTACTCGTATAAAATAGATCAGACACCAGTGATGCACTTTGTCCCAGAAGAGATAGAGTTTGTTGTTGAGAATGGGAGTTGTCGGATTTACTGAAATTTCTCTTCTCGACTATTATCAAATACAGGCTAACAAACCTGATATTGTCCTCCTTGATAAGGACACGAAAATGATGTTTGTAAATGATGTTTTCCTCGCCAGCGGAAACAAATATTACTATCAAGGAGGAACAAAAACGACTCAAGTATCAGGATCTCCTTTACGAACTGAAGCAACTCTACCCAGAGTACACTGTGTATATGGTTGTGTTGATAATAGGCGTTCTCGGTGGAATGAGAGATACTGTACTCATTCAAGCATTGGCTGCGGCAATGTAGAAATCTGTTATTCTGGTTTCGCTGCATCTGCTTAGAACACACGATTGCCGATCTTATGATAGCTAACGTTGCTGGTTGCAAGGAGTTGTCATATAGCAAAACGAGCATGAAAACCAATTGTTCTACCAGCGCGTGTTAGCTTGTCGGGTACCTGACTGGGTACAAAATAAAAAAAAGGAAAACACTCTACTGTTGCGTATGTTGACACATATATCTTTAAATACAAATCTTTTGTTGCTCAACTACTATGCACAGATTAATTATAACTTTAAAACTCTAATAATGTAATCCCATGTGTATATCACTGTATCGAACGGTGTTAACAACTAACTGCCAAAGTCAGTCTGCATCAGTATACCATGTTTGTTATTTTTATTAATGTTACACTTAAGGATAAATTTTTCTAATCACAAATTTATATATTGACAAAAATAAGTATTACATCAGAAATAGAGAAATAGAGCGTCCGTAATATTTTACATACAATTGAACTCCCGAAATATTACCCGTGCGTCATCAATTTTATCTATATGAATCAAATCAAAAATTTTTAGTCAAATTAGAGCTAACTTTCATAATGGACGTGGTTGGTACATCGATAGACGGACATTTATGTTTATAATTTAAATCCACGATACATGTATTTGTATATGTTTATAACATGAAATTATAAAACGTCCTGTTATAAATCGATATTTTAACGTAAAATTTTGAGTGTGTATAATAACATTGTAAAGTTTTATGTCATAAATCGAACAGAGAATTTTGTTGGATAAATTTGTAAGGACAATTTCAAGTTATCATGAAATTTTAGGGAAGTAGCCAACGAATGAAATTGTTTTGCTTTTGGTCAAAACAATGAATGCACTTATTTTGATATTGGTCAAAATCATTATTTTATCTTCTATATAAACATTGTTGTTGAGACCCATTGTTGTTTTTATATGATGAAAACGTTACTAAGATGTATACTATAAGAATATGCGGGTCTTTAATCAGTTGGATTACACATTTATTACAAACATATCATATACTGATATAAACATATTGTACAAGGTATTTTAAACTTCCATTTTACTTTCTTCGGGTAAGGCTGTTGTTTTGGTCTTTGCACGAGGTCTGCTTGTTTCAGGAGAAGAAATAACTTTCTAAAAGAATATACGATATAATAATGCAAAATAAGTAAAACGTAATCAAATTAAGTATTCCTTACCTCTTGAATGGTTAAAAGAGGCTCTAAATACATTACCTACCATTTCGAAATACTCATAAACATTGAACACACATTGTTAGATTTGCAATTTCACTATTTTTGGCGACATTATCAGAAATCACACAAAATGCTATATCAAATATCGATACCTTAAAAGTTCACACTTCTATATTTCCGTTATGACTTTGAAACGTTATTTATCTTTCTGTTTTTATTAAACATATGTAATAAAATGTTTTTGGTTAGGTTAAAATTATTGAAGGAAACAAAATTTTATGAATCTCCAAATACTTACCGATAACAAAATAATCAATAACAGTAGTTCTTATAGGGACTTATTTTACAATAAAACAGCATTAAATTTTGCTAAAACACAGTAACAAAGCAACTCAAATGACAATTAAAACAGGACCGCTGAACTCAATAGACGAACTTTTAACCGATGTTTTGAACACATTTTAATTATTTGTTACTTTCTCTTTCTATCCCGCTCTAACGCTAATTCATACACGAAGACATACTTATTGAATTCTCTTCTCTCTCCTTCGGTAAAAAAAAGAACATATTGAGATAATGCCTACCATATAGGAAATTGATGACGTCAATTGATGACGTACGGATAATCTTTCAGCGGTTCAGTTGTATGTTAGGTGGAAGGAAAAGTACTTTCGTAAATTTAAACAACGATTCTTCACGTCATTTTAAAGGAAAAAGTTCCTTAGGGAAGGGTTCTCGAGAAAAACAATTGGAAATATACTAAATCACCTATAAAAAAGCTTGTGATAAGAATTAACATTTTTAGCAAATATGGAAAAAGCACATTTGTAATTGTGCAAATGAAATTAGGTATTATTTAACGAATAAAGTACAAATAAAGTAATGAATACTGTAGAAACATTTTTTTTTAATTAAAAATCATACCATACATTAGCTCTAAAGGATGTGGCAACGACGCAATAACGCCACGACAAAGATTGTTATTTCAAAATTGCGACAAAAATTATTTCAGTATTTCAGTGTGTGCATTTAAGTTCAATATATAAATATATGGTTATAACCAAAAATATATTTTATACACGAATATCAAGACATGATTCTTATTTACGAGAAACATCGCCGAAATTCCGAAGGAGCTGGGCGTAATTACAAGCAACGATACCCCGAAAGGCCGCTTCCAGCTCGGCAAACATTTGTCCAGGTTTCCCAAAGACTTTTGGATACGGATAATGTGGTTCCAAAATCTCAAGAACGTAGGAGGTAGAGAAAAATGTTATAAAAATCTTGAAGAGGATTCTACTAGAAATACTCGAAATGTTGCGCCACAAATTGGATTTTCCAATTGGATTGTTCACAGAACACTAAAAGAGCAATTCCTCTACCTTTATCCTGTACAAGGGGTACAAGCACTCTTAACCACCGATTTTTCACGCAGGCAAATTCACGCTTCCGAATATTTTATCAACGGACTTAGCTTCTTTCATGAAGAGTTAATTTAAGAAAGCAATTAATCATGTGTTTCTTAATGTGACAAGAATCGTTAAACGTGAAGCAGTGTGAAAAATTATTGCTAGTATCTTCAGGCTTGACAATAAACGACCATAATATGTAAGTTTTCGTCTTTTTGTAACAAAACAAACCGAATTTATGCGGAAACGTGTGGAATAAAAGACTATAAAAATATTTTTTTATTTTGGCAATGCAACAAAAACTGACAAAACGCGACAACTATTATGTAAATGTAGTGAATCATCTGATCTGTTCTCCAGAAAATAATAACAGTAACCTATTATTTTATGCCTGGACGGTAAATGGATGCGCAATGCATAATACTATAGGTACGATATCATACATCATATTAATTCATTAATATGCATTTCTTTCAATACCAAGTGGTTGATGACCGAATGATACTTGACTTTGCTGAAGTTCCATGACGTGGTTTTCTATTTCTAATCGCAATTTTAACATATCATAACATATTTCAACGTAATTATGGCAAATTTCAACACTATCATCAAGATATGATGCAATTTTATACAAGGGTTACTATTTATGTATCCGGAATTGGCAACAATGGTATTGTTAGGCGCCATCTGACATGCAATACGTTTAATATTGTTGATTGTGCAGGTAGTCAGAACGTTTTGTTATACCGAGCTCTATTTGTTTTATTTAGTGACTTGAAAATTCCATCTCAGTCAAAAAATCTTTTGTGACTTTCGACGTGAATTATCTTAACAACAGTGTATCGATCAACTTAGTTCGACTTTTGGCGATAAAACACCATTTAAAAACACTGTATATCAATAAAATCAATTATGGCTATCGTTCACTAACGGGCGAATTTAAAGGGCAAATTTTTATTTCAAAATTAAAAATTGGAAGGTTGTCTAAAATCGGTGGTTGTGCTAGAAAACATCTATACTGTTCGTGAACTGATGTAGCAAGATCGTCATGTGACATACCGTGAGATTGTGGCATTAGTATGATAAGCATACACAAGATTTTATATGAATATTTAGCCATGAAAAAATCTGTGCGCGTTGGATTCCGTAAAATTTGACAATCGCTTAAAAAAGGCACGTGTCGATTGGAGCAAAGAAATACTCAAAAAGTACAATCGTGGTATATCAAAAACGGTGTATAACATCTACGCAGGTGAAAAATCTTGGATCTGTGCGTATGAGCCTAAAAGTAAACAGCAGCCCACTGTATGGGTCTTTCAAAATTAGCCAAACCCAACAAAAATTGTTCGCGCAAGAAGCACTTCGAAGCAAATGGTCGCCTGCATTTTTGTGATAAATGAGCATGTGGCTACCACTAGAGAATCGTAGAACAGTCATTTCTGAGTAGCACACAACCATTTATTTGCCAGAAATCCTTGAAGAAATAAGAAAAAACAATCAGATAAGCAGGATCATTATTCACCATGACAAAGCGAGCTTGTGACCTATTATTTTCTCTTCTGAAACAAAATAAAAAATATATAGATCACAGCGACGGCAGCTGTTCACCGGGAGCACCGGGAAGAAGGTCCAGGACAGAATGAAGCCACGACAAAAGGTGAGCGCCACCCGGTTACTTCATATATCGGAAAAGACCCTGGAACCGGGAAGGGGTCTATCTTAAATAAAACGGTTTACTAGAATTTTATACATATATATTATAAAAGCACACTCAAAAAAGAACGACACAAAGCACACAAGAAAAGGAATAACTAAAACTATCAAACAAAAGACACGGGAAGGTTTAGGGAAGGTGGTTCTTCAAACCTTACCGTGAAAGAAATCAAAAAAATCAAATAAACAGCTCCAAATTACACCAGCTGGTCTCTATGTCCCTATACTTACAAGTTAGAGGTTATTTCCTCTATTCTGACAATAGTAAAAAGATAAATATATAACGCTAGGGTAACCAAGAATAACGTGACCATTATCAGTATAAGAAATTATGGTAAAAATGTATTTGTGAAAAATAAATGGTGATTGCAATCCTTAACGGTACATGAAAATATAATAAAAAAAGTGTTTATCTGGCCTTATTTCCTGAGGTTGTCTATCCTTGCCTATCCGGTATTGGGTGTCCAAAAACACTGAGTACGACTGCGGGCAGTCCTGTATCCCTATGCGGGGGTCCTGAAATAATCTCGATCTGACCAACCGGTTACTGTGCCATGTGGCCCCAAAAAGATGTAAGGTTTCCACGATGGTCGGGCTCTGTGATAGGTGGTCGTTCAATGGCCTGATGTCTGTTGATCTGATTCTCTGCTGCCGGGTCGTAAAACCCTCTCGGTCGGAAGGGTAAGGCGCGAAAACGTCCGCTCACCTGGAGATTTTTAGTTAGACTATCTTGCCTTGTCCAAAACGATACCCGAGCTCTTTCAGTTAAGAATTTGTCCGAAATAAACCTACCAGTGGTGATCAACAATTTACGAATGCTACCTGTAGCGATCAAGAATTTGTGAACGCTACAAGCTCTCTCACATCGGACCGAACAAATCAATATTTGACAGATCAAAGCATCGAATTGATGAGTCACCCGCCGTACAGTCCTGATTTGACACCCAATGATTTCTTTTTGTTTCCGTCCGTGAAGAATAAATTATGTGTCCAACGATTTTCGACGCCCGAAGAAGCGGTTGATGCGTTCAAAATGCATGTTTTGGAGATACCTCATTCGGAATGGAAAAAATGGTATGAAAAGTGATTCAAATGTATACAAAAGTATATCGATCATACTTTAATGATAGAGAATATTTTGAAAAACAATAAAATCATTTTCAATGATAAATAATTGTTTTTATTTATTATACCGGATACATAAATAGTTACCCTCGTAATTCGAAAAATTGACTGTATGGAATAGAAGTGTGTGCTCTCGAATGTTCCGGCTCTATATACTTTGAAATACTTAAGGAAATTACTAGAGCTTCAACAATAAAATCATCACCAATCACCAATCCTTACTTTTTAAGCAAATTTGAAATCGAAGCCAAGAATAAATTCAGTTATTTTCCAAAGGAGTAGCTAAGATTTGTGAAAGACGTTTTTGCAACTTTCGATATAAAAATGAAAATTTACAAGAATGTGTTGAAAATTAAATGGTAAATCCTAAACCATAGCATTCATATCCGAACTAGCAATAAATTGGTTAGGTTACATTTTGATATTTCTAAAAAAACACAAGTTCGAGAGATTTTCCTAATGATTAAAATGAAAGCTTCCTTAATAAAATATCTAGTTTAAACTTTATGGTAGAAAGATAGGTAGGTAGTCGAAGTGGATGGTGCTATTAAGGGGAATAGCCATTGTGACCGCCGAAAAATAAGCGATTTTCGAACGCTTTCGAATGCTATGAACACCCTTCCTTGAACGTCGGACGCTTGGACGCTTACTAAAATAACTGTAACTCATTCAATTTTCGGAATTGTGACCTAAATTTTTATACACATATTTTCGCAGGTATAAACTTTAAATTAAAGCAAAAACAATTTTTTTTTACCAATCACAGTGGCAATTTTTTTAAACAAATCACACAGTCAAGCCATTTTCGTATATTTTCTAAAAAAATGTGAAGCATAGTTTTTAGGCACAAAATTGGACTTGTTCTATTACACTCGCCAAATTCTATTACAAACTGTGCTCTTGTATGAAACTTGTATTATGGTGAGTTGAAAATCTTTCTCAGATGTCAACAAACAAATGACGTCAACGACGCGGCTTGACGGTAATTACATTGAAGAAATAAGAAAACACTACTAGCGACTAGGGATCATTCTTCACTATGACAACGCGAACTCTCACACATTGGACCGAGGAACTCAATATTTGATCGGTCAAATCATTTTTATTTATTATTAAAACTACTATATTATGGATGATGTAGACAACATCAATCATTCTTGGAATGAGGTGACCTAGAAGTGTTTGAAAGGATTATAAAATAATATATGGCCGGAGCTAAAGAAGGATGTTGACGCAAGATAATTCATTGCTGATATTGACGAAATTGTCAAGCTAGCTAATGAATTAGGATTGGTAATATAGATGCGCAGGATACTGAAGAATTATTGCAAGTTACAACTGCTAAAAGTCTATCTAATAACGATCATAAACAATTAATAGAACAGCAAGTGCATGTTTCTGAAAAAAGTTTAGCCACTATAACAGAAATTATGGATCAGTTTATATCAAATGATCTAAGTTTTGATAGGTATAGCTTCAAAGGTAAGTTGAACTGTCATTGATGCGATGTCTTGCTATTGGCAACTGGTTACTAACGAAACAAGAAAAGGCAAATGACGTTAATAAAAATCTATATTAGCAATAAATAAGCCTATTATTAATATATTAAAAAAGTATTTAACAATAAATTTCACAAAATAGAACAAGCTGATACATTTTCTTATTCTCGGTTCTGTTTTACCTATCCTCATTCTTTACGTGATAAGATGACCTGGTTTAACTCTCAAGAGAAGCACTTCTGTACTTCCCGATTCAGGAACACATTTTGATTAAATTATCCAATTTTTTTTGTTTTTAATTTAAACCCCAATCAGTATAGAAAAATACTATATCTATAGAATGTTCCAAAACATAATAGTATTCCTAATACAATCGAAAAAAATCAGCAAAAATAAAAAAATGTTAAAATGAGGAATATTCAAAGTATCATATCCAGGCGAAATTAATAAATAAAAACTATCTTCCAACCGCATTTATAAGGAGACTTAATGTGCTTTCAGATACTTATTACATAATTTAGCTTTATTTTAAAAATATATTTATTTAGCTAGGTAAAGTTCACTGGTATGATGCTGTTCAAAAACCGATTCGGTCTCGCTTTCACTCTCTTTGTCGTCAAAAATATCAGCTGCCTCATATTAATGCTTTAACTTCAGACGCACAGCGAGTACGAGAACGCATGTTCATTTTGAGATAAATAGAAAATGAAAGAAACCGATAAATAAATGATAAAAAAAATAAAATCAAAGTTTTCAATAAAAATATTATAGAAAATATAACATTTATGATTTACTTACCACAAACTGTATGAAGATCGAAAAAAACACACTATTTGTGCAAAAAGGTTATTTAATCGTTTTAATTTATTGACAAAACACTGACAAAACAACTGGTGGCTTAAACCCATATCGTCGCTTATATTTTTGTTAGTATTCACATCTTAAGATGGCTGTGGTGGGAGATCTGTAGTAGAGATAGTAAAATCCCCACTTAATTTCCCAACTCAAAGTCATCCCCTCAACGTGACCATAAATGGGTTCCCTTATAAATAAGGGAAAACACTTTTAATTCGCCCCTGGATATCCCTTATCCAGTGCTTCTCTTGAGGGTTAAAGCTGTTTCGTTTAGCACTGGAACTTATTGGAACATATCGCTCGCATTAAACGGGGTCTTACTGTACCGTATGTTTTATTTTGTTTGCTATATACATGTTTTTTTGGGGTATACGATAAATACATTATTTGACAATTTAAAAACAAGTGATTTAATGTTGCCACAAATTTCTTCGAGTTTAATGTTTCATATCAAATATTCTAATATAAGAATTGATAAAACTTAAACTATAAGAGAATTATAAATTGATGGCAGAAAAACATGATAGTCAATTACAGTTACTACTAGGCTAATTGAAAAGTTCGCGGAGAGGAAATAATAAAACACGTTTATAGTTGAAAAAATGACTATACTTCCGTATATTCTCTTTTAAACTTAATACATGTTTTCAGAGGTTCTCCAATTAATTTATTCCATCTCTGAAGTAATTTTCTGGAAGTCCTTCAAAATACTCATCTACGGCTTCTATAACATCTTCATTTGATGAAAAACGCTTGCCACGTAGGAACTTTTTGGTGGAAGTTTTAGAACACATGAAAGTCAAAGAGGGCCAGATCTGGTGAAAATGGTGGATGCTTTGACCATTTGTTGTGTAACTTCTTGAATTTGGCCATTGCAAGAACACCTATGTAAGCACGTGCATTGTCTTGATGAAAAATTGTTTTTTTCTTCGTTAAATCAGGCCCTTTCTCACGAATTTTTGCATCCAATTCATCTAAAAGGTTTTAGTACTACTGTTCTGTTATTATTTTATCGGTTTGAAGGTAATCAATTAACAAAATGCCTTTTGCATCCCAAAAAAATGATGCCCTAATCTTTTTGGTCGATTTTGACCACTTTGGTTTCGGAGCTGAACAATCGGGCTCAGTCTCTTCTGCGGTTTGTTGTCGCAGCTTAAAATTATAGTGGTAAACCCAACTCTATCCACAGTTACAAAACGACGTTTAAGATCTATTTTATTCTTTCGAAAAAGATCCAAATGTTGGTGAGAAAGTTTTACTGGAAGTTGTTTTGATCAAAATTTTACAATTGCTGCACCTATCTTGTACATGGCTTTCTCAACCCCAATTCCTTTTTCATAATTTGAAACACCGGTTTAGTTGATATGGTTTAGTTGATATGTCCATGGCCTTAGCAATTTCACTCAAAGTCAACTGTCTGTCATCAATAACGATATCATAACAGAATTCATTATTTGTTCAGTAGTTGCACTTATGCACGAGATTTTTTTTCCTTTATTTGGGTTTTTCGCCACTATCTAAAACTCAAAAAATATCAAAAATACCTGCTCTTATGTGAAGAAAGAATCACTGGGTAAAAACAAAAAACCAAACGGAGACAAATTTCTCAGGGATTCTTTTTTGTAGTAAATTTGCCTAACGAACAAGATTTTAAAAATATAAAAATGTTATAAAAAAAATTTTTGACAATTGTTGTCAATGTAAGTATCGTTGACATACACAAAAAAATATATTTGCTTTCACTCGTTACTTTATATATTACAAATTAATATAATTTATTTTTAGTTTAGTTTTGAAAACGGTGGGAGAGGACCCGTTACGGAAACGTTAACGTTAAAAGTTTGTAAAATTTTTTATAATATTTTTATAAAAATCGCTAACGAACAAAATTTTAAAAAATTTAAATAAATAATAAATAAAATAAAAAAAAATTTTTTTTTAATAAATTAAGAACAGGTATTTTTGAGTTTTAGATAGTGGCTAAAACCCCAAATAAAGAAAAAAAAAATATACGAACACGCCACAATCATTCAGACATTACTCAAAAGGAGAATTATCATCCAGACTTGTACAATCAGGTTGAAACTCACCTGCCCACTTACAAACCATTGTTTTTGAAGCAGCAGACTCCCCTAATACATTTACCATTTCAATATGAATTCCTATTGCTTTTAAATCTTTTTAACAAAGAATTTAATAATTGCACAATTTTCAATATGTTCCATTTTAAAAAATACGATTAAAACGTTTACTTTAAACTGCTGTTTTTGTACGACTGAATTGACAGATCGACTTGAAACTTATGTTCATATGAAGGATAAAACATATGTTCATATGAAGGATATTCATATGAAGTTCATATAACACATATGTTCATATGAAGGATAAAACTTCAAAATGTTATTTTACTACTATAGTTCTTTTACTGCTCTATAGGTGTCGCTCTGCGAATTTTTCAATTAGCCTAGTATTTCTCATGTCATCTAAAGGTTTCAAGGAAAGTTATATTAGTTACCATAAAATCAAATAAAAAATTCGAATAAATAATAGGAATTAAGTGAACCTCTGAGCTAATATTTAAAATTCTCTTTGAAAAACCTGCTATTAAGGATTATCCTGTGAATGGTTGAACTATGTTAATTTATAAATGCAGCCATTAAACTAAACCAAAATTAAATAACATTTCTCTCTATAACCTTAATAAACAAGTTTAAATCTACATTACTTACTGACGTCATTGTGATATCGGTTCTGCCATGCGTTAAAAAAATCGTAAATCCTAAACAAACTGTTATCAATATGAGTGGTTGCAAATCAGCTCAGAGTATAGGTTTATGTGACAGAAAGTAATAGGAATTGTGTACGTTAAGAAGGTTAAAGTAGTTGCGATCGATCGAGAAAGCTCTAGTTTTATACGCGGTAGTAAACGACGATAATGTTAAACTAGATGGTAAATAAGATTATTGTCAGCGACTGACAAATTTTCGTCTATGCAGACGTTATAAAATGCAGTTTCAGTATTCCATTAGTATTTATTTGCTGATTTTTCAGTTTTTAGGTACTGAAGAACTTGAAATAGTTATGATAAAATAGAAAAAAAATTGAGGTGTAATAACTTTATATATTTAAGAAACTTTTATGTGGTTATATATATGTATGTATGTATGTACATCTTATGTATGTATGCCCATATATAAGATGGGCTTTCTAAAATTATGTAGTTTTTTATATAGTATACTTGTTTACCCAAATTTTTCTGTATGCGAATGTACACACAAAATGTGACAAATTAACTGCAGCAGATGGATTAACATTTCTTTTTCGCATGTTGCTAGAGATAAACTATTGGTACGAAAAAGGTAAGTTTAAGTATTCGTTTAACAGCGAGACGAATAGTCATTGCAGCCACTATCCTTATGGAAACATCGACAAAATAATCCTCTGGATTATTGTCTATGGGGATGGATTAAATATTTGGTAGGCAAACTTAATAGAACTAAACTAGAGATGCATTACTCGACCTGATAGTAAATGTAGCAACAGTTATAAGGAACAGACGCGAATCCTTTCACAGAGCAGCCCGAGCTGTTCACAAGAAAGCTGCTAAGTGTTCGGAAGTAAATGGTGGTATTTTTGAAAACTACAAAACGTAGCCTAACTATTTATTATAAAAGTAATATTAAAAAATCTTAAACATTTTAATTTTTGTTTATCCCTTTAACAGTTGAGAAATGGATTCATGTTTATTGAAATTTTTATGTTCATCAAATATCTATATATATATATATATATATATATATATATATATATATATATATATATATATATATATATATATATATATATATATATATATATATATATGAGTATTTTTGTTGGATGATGACTGGAGATGAGCCCCAACCATCCCTTCAACTGGAGGGCATATATTTCGTGTCTTGATATTTAGACTCTTCAGGGTACCTACAAAAATGCTCATAAAGGCGGAGACGCAGGTTTTTGTGTATTCCACATGAGATTGTGGAACCCAACGGTTGGGTGTATGATGACACTCGACTACTGTTGTCTTATTGGACGTAGTCCAAAGAAATCTGACATTGCATATGCATATATATATATATATATATATATATATATATATATATATATATATATATATATATATATATATATATATATATATACATACATGGACATTGGTTAGTTGCTTGACCAGGAGGGAGGTCAGCCCATCCCTTACATTGGAGGGCGCATGTTTCGTCTGTTGGACGTTAGACTCATCAGGGTACCGACACATGCTCTCTCGCCAAGAATAGGGAGTCCCCTATTTCACAAACATATAACGCCAATGACGAGAAAAGTAAACATTGTGGCAAGAGGATGGAATTTTTATACGCATTATTTGGTGTGATGGGTCGACAGACCTTCATCTACATTTGGAGAATTTTTAATAATATCTTAAAATGAGTTAATTGAAAAAAACTGAACGGAGATAAAATAAGGTGTTTGTCTCTGAAAAATTGTTTACTGTGATAAATACTGAAGGGGCGGCACTGCAACGCCCTACCTTACGAGCGGCCACTGCTAAGCAGATCCTGAATGTTTGCTCTATGAAGAAAAAATTCTAAGAAACATTTTCATACGTATTTATGCTTTTATTCGAAATAAGTCACATCTATGGTAATAAAATACTAAAAAAAAGTATAGGGCCTTAAAATAGAATATCCTTATAATGATTAGTTTTCATCAGAATTATAACTTGCGGTTAAGGAGATATTATTTTTTCTTTTTTGTCAAAAATTGACGAACGGATTGCTTACATGTTTTATGCAGGGATGCAATGATCTCATTATCATTGTAATCATTAGAACATATTGTGATTATAGCTAGTATGAGCGTGATCAATATGTAAAAATTCATGGTGATTAAAAGCGTTACCAACATAATCTAAAATTCAGCACCTTAGAATAGTGTCTTAATTTAATACCTATCAATATTCTTCTAGTCAGATTTGAATACTAACTGAATATTTGATACATTTCTAACGTTAATTTTCACAGTCGGGGCTTTTGAACGACTTCTTTTCGTATTATTTGATATTAATACTCGGCAGTCTTTAAATATTCTTAAGTAGAAACATTATATTTTGATAGAATAAATCATATAAAGATCATAAATGCAACTACAATTTCTATGGATATCAGATAAACCTTTTTTTTGCTGAGAATTGAAAAAAAAACTATGAAAATTTTTCAAACTGAACCCATTTGCGTAGTCACAATGTTTGTTTGATATATTTGCAATTTTTCATTTTTTCCCTGCCAATATATTGAAGCGTTTATTTGTATAAAAGTTCGTAATGTTGCTCGTGGGACTTCGCTGAGCCGTAAAGTATGTTACCCGGTTGAATCGTATCAGCAATATTTGTTTTAAATTATATTTTTTCGTTTGGCCGTTCGGATATTTATGGTAAAATAATGATAACGATTTCGATTGGGTTTATTGTTGAAATTGGTCTCGGGACAGTCGTTAGATTACATTCAAATAGTTGGGCCATATCTTCGCTGGTTTTAGTTTTGTTATATATGGATAGCTGATAATTTTGATGATGATCTCAATTACTTTTGTTTTCAAAAGATGTTTGATAAATAAAAAAGGTTTCAGAAATTTAAGCAAATTCATACACTATATATGTTATATTGAATTTGATAGAAAAATATGCAAATTAATATAAACAATAGAATTTTTTGATTCAACCCATTGAATACACAAAATTGGATTGCTGTTGGAAAATTTTGGATTTGTTGTTAAAATATCTTGAATGATCTTGATGTTTATGACTATTATAGTATAAGAGCCCGTGAATGCCAGACCTTCGTTATTTTATAAAAGTTGAAAGTTTTTCAGCGCATGCTTCCAAATTGCCAAAGGTAGGAACTATGGGCTACTATAAAGTTTGGGTCATCGTGGCTTTGGCTGGTAACAGATAGCAAAGGTGTATAAAATACCAACTTAAATTTATCAAATAGTAAAGCACAATTATCTTCGGAATAATATTAGAAATCACGTCATCTATTGCCACACACTTAATATCGTGGCAACCCCTTGCCAATATACATCCGAGTAGGTGCGAGTGAGATAGTTATTTGGATAGATCGAATAATTTTATTATGTAGTTATTTTTAACTGAAAAATTAAGGTTTAAAAAGTTATTGATTATAATTTTCATATTGATAAATGATTAAAAATAAACCAAATAAATTAGTAAATAATGTTTTGGAATTTCATGAACTACACTATCATCAAAAGTGATTGGCATCTCTATGATGATGCCAATCACTTTTCACGTTTTTACGTTTCAATAACGTATTATTACTTAATACTTAGGAGCCATTAAAGTCACGTTATCATGAAGACGTGTCAATAATGATGTTATTCCAGGTGTATTATTCTTCATTGAATTAGTATTTTCTTCTAAAACAAAAGGCGATTATCATGGAGAAATGAATCAATATAACTTTCTGTTTTGGGCTGAAAAGCTTTCTGTTCTGGTTTGAAAGCAGTTGAAAATCTTGGAGGATCCATCAGTTATTGTCAAGAATAATGCCCCATATCACAGTACACTGATGGATAAACGTCCAACTAGTGCATTGGACAAAACCAGAAATTGCAGAATGGCTGACGAAGCATAATTTTCCTTTTTATTTTGGAAAGTAAACTGCTGCAAATCATTATTCGGTAAGCAGTAATAATAAGCAGGGACAGGTTTGTGTTTCATAATATTATTTCTAGGAATAAGCCTAAAAAATAATATGTTGTAACCTATTATTTTCTCTTTTGAGAACAAAATAAAAAATATATAGATCACAGCGACGGCAGCTATTTGCCGGGACACCGGGAAGAAGGTCCAGGCCTTCCGGTTACTTCATATATTTGATATTTAGAAAAGACCCTGAAACCGGGAAGGGGTCTATCTTAAATAAAACTGTTTACTGGATGTTATACACTTAATTCACAAAAGCACACTCAAAAAAACGACACAAAGCACATTAAAAGATAAAAAAATAAAACTATTAAATAAAAGACACAGGAAGGTTTAGGGAAGGTGGTTCGCTAAACCTTACCGTAAAAAAATCAAAAATTAAACAAGTCGATCTCAATTACCCCAGCTGGTCTCTATGTTCCTATACTTATAAATTAGAGGTTATTAACTCTATTCTGATAATAGTAGAGATAATAAATATAAGAAATCTATATATATCTTGAAGTCCATATATATATATATATATATATATATATATATATATATATATATATATATATATATATATATATATATATATATATATATAGACCTCAAGGGTAATCAATTATGGTCAAACGGCAAATGGATAATTTAAAAAAAAACAGTAATTGTGATCTTTATCTGTATATGAAAATATAGTAAAAATATATTTGTAAAAAAAATGGTAACTTTAATATTTATCTGTATATGAAAATATAATAAAAATGTGTTTGACTGGCCTTATTTCCTGTTGGTTCCTCTTCTTGCCTATCCCGTACTGGGTGTCCAAAAACCCTGACGACTACGATCAAGAATTTGTGAACGCTACATTACCTCCCTCCAAAAAGAAAATTAAAGACTGCGAGAGGAGGCTTTAATTTTGATCCGTTCATAACGGAGATTACCCTGAAGCGTATCCCTATGGAATGGAACACTGGAACAGTGGTAAAGAAATACCCAATCTATCCCAAAAGAAAATACCAAAAAAAAGGAAATATCCTCTCGTATACCAAATACGAAAAGAGAATACAGGTACAACGCGCGCACTCTAAAATACATACCAAACGATATTCAAAACACAATACTAATTAAATTTCGGAAGATGACTCATCTACCCAGAAAGCCGTCCAGGAACCCAAGGCTATGACTTAACGGATGTCATGTTGATCAAGCTGGTTAGAGCGTAACGGCAAGGTGGGTGCGGCGATAACTCAGTTGGCATTGCGTGCGCTTACCGAAAACTGAAAGGAAATCACTTTGTTTACCAACCTCAGCTGAACAACACAACACTCGCAGCTACGCCGCCAGACCTCCCTTAAAACAATCGGAGAGCGAGTGAGCTTCCAAAAGGTGGAAAACACGTAACAATAACCGCTATATTCACCACAATAAGTGAAATATAGTTTTCACCAAACTAAAATTTACAAGAAAAACCAAATTAAATTAAGTGATAATCTACAAGGTGGACCGTAAAACAGACACTGCCATAAGCCTTTCAGAACATATTCTGAGGGAGCTGAGACGCCACCCTGTAGTGATACACAATCACGAGGCGAAATCGCAACCAGATGATCACCCCCCCGTAGTGTGTCCTTCCATGAGAATTGTCCAAAGACCGTATCCCGAAATCCCAGGGCACCCGTCCTAAAACGGCCTTTTAAAAATGGAAAATTACTTAGTGATCTACACTGAAGTAAAAAACAACTCTAAAGCCTGCATGATAGTGAGCTAAGATGCGAGGTAAGAAAATAAAACCAAACATGGTTGAGTCTAGAAATAGGACTAAGAGAATACAAGTAGCAGAATAAGTAATAATGAGCGCTTGTGAAACACAGAAGCGTGGTTGTCACTAGGTTTAGTCTTGATAAGTTTCGTGTATCACATGTCCCTATGGGAGTCACAAACCTGCGACACTGAACTGAAACGCTAACTGTTCCTAAGGTTACGAGCTCATTCGCCACTCGGGCACAACGGAACCAAAGGCAGACATCAACGTACAGTGCCGACAAAACAAAAATGTTTCCGTGGCAATTTACGCCAAACGCGAAACTTGGCAAAACAGAACTTAACTTGGCTAAAGCCAGCGACATGCAATGGAAGTACTATCTGATCATAAGGTTACGAGATAAATCGCCGCACGGGCACAGCGGAACCAAAGGTAGGACACTGCCGTATGTCGACAAAACGAATTAAAGCCATACCTCCTTTAAACAAAATCTAGATTTACTCTCCAAGTAAATCTAGAGAAACTCAAAATGGAGGAACAAAGATTTCTTCTTGAAAATAAGATGCGACTAGCCCAAATTCGACAACGTAATTCAGGCTTGTTCTTACTGAACAAGTCTGGAAAAGTACAAAAGGAAAAGAACAAGAAAAGTTGCTAAGCTAAAGAAGCTGAGCGAGGCTGTACCTAAAAACTGCCAGCTTAAAATAAAAACGAAACAAAAATGTTACCGAGTCTAACTATGGTCAACTCCGGGAACATTGGAAGATTCTCCACGGGGTAATAAATCTTTAACGTGCCATTTCCTTGCACGTGACCCATCCATATTTTTTAGTTCATAAACTAAAGGAGACAACTTCTTAAAAATTTCGGAAATAATATGTTTGGGGCTAAGTTTCGATGCGAACTTATCGGGAGCACTCGACAACTTCTTGTTAGAACGCCCACGTTGATCACCCACATTAAAACTTACATCCCCTTTCCGGATGTTATAGGATTTTGAATTCCTCTCATATGCGGAGTGAAGTTTCCGACGTACCTCAACAAACAAATTACGAAACTCTTTCAAGTTCTCTGCACAAGTGCCCCTGTTACCAGGAACGACTTCAATGGATTGGTCTGGGAAAGGGGAGTTATAATATTCTCCAGATAAAGTAACATGCCTTCCGAACATCAGGTATTATGGAGGGAAACTTCAGAGGTTACTTCATGGACAACGGTATTGATGGCCTGTCTGATTTCCGGAATATGCAAATCCCAATCCTCGTGTCTATCTATGTAACATCTGATAGCTGTCGTAATGAATTTATTATTACGTTCCACGAAGTTTCACTGAGGAGAATAAAATGGAGTGAACCATTGTTTAACTTTATACCTGTCACATAATTCCTTCATACCCTTGCTCTTGAAATTCGGAGCGTTATCACAAACCAGGATTTGGGGGACTCCTACCCAAAGGAATATGTGATACTCTATATGATCCGTAACCGCAGGGCATTTGACATTTCTCAACGGAAAAATAAAAGTGTACTTAGAAAACCAATCAGCGGCTACCAATAACCATTTGTTAGCTTTTCTGGAACGAGGAAATGGACCAATAAAATCCAACGAAATGATTTGACCAGGTCGGTCAACTACCTTCTCCTTACCCATAATACCAATCTTACTTAAGTTTGAGTGTTTTTGAGCGGCATATACTTTCTTACAATTCTCAAAATATCTGACCTCATCTTAACCCAATAATACATCTCCTGTACTCGGAACAAGGTTTTTCGAAAACCGAAATGGCCACTAGTGGGAGGAATATGACACGACTCAATAATTTTCGCACTTTGAGGTTTAGGGACTAAGGTTTTCCACTCTTGAATATTAAAAGTATGAATCTGCTTACAAGGAATGAATTTTTGAACGTAGTGGTTCTCAACTCGCCATTGAGCAAATTTGTCCGGGCTGTTTACGATCTTTTCACGGAGCGCAATATATCAGGTGTCAAGAGAAGTTACTTCGATTGAGATGCATGAAACTTGCAAGCACGTATTCTCGGAATCTGCTGAAAGGCTACTATCTGCCTCAGGATGCGGTATTCTACTCAAAGCATCAGGAACCAAGGGCATCGAACTTTTTCTATGCTGTAGATCAAAAGTATGCTGTCTTAACCTCAGTAACCAACGACTAAGTTTAATTTAAAAATCCACATGAGACTAAAATGATCAGTGATGACCGTGAAACGAGAATCTTCTATAAAAGGCCTAAACTTTTCAATAAAGAATATAACGGTTAAACATTCACGCTCTGTCACTGAATAATTCCTCTCCGCTCTAGATAAAGAGCGACTCGCATATGCGATTACTCGTTCCTCCCCGTCTATAAACTGGGTCAACATACATCCAATGCCGACATCAGAGGCATCGGACTGAATGAAAAATTTCTGACGAAAATCAGGCTGAGCCAAGATTGGTACACTTTTAAGTTTCTGCTTGATGGCTAAAAACGCAGTCTCCGCTCTCTCATTCCACTCTATGGCTTGTTTTTCCTTCTTGCCTTTAAGGTCGTTTAAGGGACATAGACTCAACCTTTGACGGGTCAGTAGCTAGAGAATTGTTACCGGCTATAAACTCTAAATACTTTAAAGATGTCCTAAAAAATGGACATTTTTCCAAATGAACAGTAAAATCAGCTTTCTTAAATAGGTCCTTAGCGATCTTTTAAAGTTCCACATGGTGTTCCCAGGTAGGAGAGCATAGCAATATGTCATCCAGATACGAAAAATATGGGGTTCGAATTTAGGTCCAAATCTAGAATCAACCAACCTCTGTTGTGTTTGTGCCGCAATAGGGAGATAGTAAGTAAGGTTTCTTTTTGAAAGGTTGGTTATCGCCCGTATCTATAGAGAGTTTAATCTTATCGGTCCGTCCTAACCTATCATTTCTATTAAGTTCTCTGGAAGAATCTAACAGTTCCAGAGTCTCCGTCCTTTGGACAACGGAAGGATCGTCAATGGAAAAAATTTTAGATACTGGAAGGTTATCAGAATCTTTTCGTATTGCACCTACCACGAAATCATCATTGTGAATCGACCAATGATTATTCTTAAAATTCATTACGAGATTAAAACTCCTAGCAAAATCGATACCAAAAATAAAAGCATGTGTTATGGAGGGTACTATATGGACTTTAATGATTCGAAAAACAATCGTTAATAAAAATCGGTAGGTCAGAAAGATCAACAACTTTCTGTTGAGTTCCATCGGCTGTAAACACACTAGAGTTATTGCTTAGACGAATTTTAATTTTGAGTCTCTTTAAGATCTTAACTCCGCTAGCACTAACTATAGAGGTGTTAGCTCCATACTCTAATAAAACAATGGTGTTCTGATTATAAAGGTTGACAGAAATATATGAACGATTATCATTAATGTTTTTGAGAAATAATGGTAAAACTTCCGAATCACGGGTATAAGTCTTGTAAAAATTAGGTACGTGTTCTAACCATTTGTTTCAACCTGACCTATTAACGTGCGACTTTGCGGTTTGCTTTTTATTAGGGTACCGATCGCACGCGACAACTGATGGCCTAACTAGTTTTTTGAGCACTTAGGACAAGAACCAGGCTTAACTTTAAGTTCACCACAACGGAAGCAGAAAACTTTTCACTTCTCGGTAGATGAACGAAAGGTGTGATTGACTCCCTTACAGTTGAAATACACAACCTTAGGTTTCGGGCTATTTGTCTTATTTCTTTATTTGTCTTATTAAAACTGATTAAGTTTCCAAATCGTTTTACAGACACCCGGTATAAAATTCAGAAAAACTAAAACAACTCTCCCAGTATCCCAGATATAATACAGTATTAAAAGATAGTAATAGAAAATAAATTATCTCTATATCAAACTCGTAAGTTATAAATATGCAAGGTACTGATAAGAAAATTCCTTCCTTCTCGCAAATATATTTATTTCCGATATTTAATTATTTCAATTTGACCTTGACATTTAAAATTTCAAAACTTCTGTACCTTTTTTTAGTACACCTAAGGAATATTCTCTGCTATCTTGATGGTTTTTTTTTGAAAAAGATTTGGAAATGTGTTTCCATCTAAAACTACTATTGATTAATAAATTTACTTATTAATAAAGTTCCTATTGATTAATAAATTTGCAATTTTTCTGTGTGAGCACCGGGAAGAAGGTCCAGGACAGAATGAAGCTTCGCAACACTTTGGGCGCCACCCAGTTACTTCATATATCTGATATTTAGAAAAGATCCTACAATCGGGAAGGGGTCTAACGGGAAAAATATAAAAAAAAAACTATTAAATAAAAGATACAGGAAAGTGGTTCGCTAAACCTTACCGTAAAAAAAAATCAAAAGTTAAACAAGTCGATCTAAATTACCCCAGCTGGTCTCTTTATGCCTATATTACTAACTCTATTCTGATACTAGTAAAAAGAAATATATATATATATATATATATATATATATATATATATATATATATATATATATATATATATATATATATATATATATATATATATACTTATAAATTAGAGGTTATTAACTCTATTGTGATAATAGTAGATAAGAAATCTATATATATATATATATATATATATATATATATATATATATATATATATATATATATATATATATATATATACATATCAAGGGTAATCAAATATGGTCAAACGGCAAATAGATAATTTAAAAAAAAAAGGTAACTGTGATCTTTATCTGTATATGAAAATATAGTGAAAATATATTTGTAAAAAAAAATTGTAACTGTGATTTTTATCGGTACATGAAAATATAATAAAAATGTGTTTGTCTGGTCTTATTTCCTGATCGTTCCTCTTCTTGCCTACCCCGTATTGGGTGTCCAAAAACCCTGAGTACAACTACGAGCAATCCGGTATCCCTATGCGGAGGTCCCGAAATAATCTCGATCTGACTAACCGGTTACTGTACCATGTGGCCCCAAAAAGAGTAAGCTTTCCACAATGGTCGAGCTCTGAAATAGGTATTCTTTCAATTGCCTGGTCTCTGTTGACCGGATTCTCTGCTGCCGGGTCGTAAAGCCCTCTACAAGAATATCAGAAAAAATAAGCCCAAGTCTGACTTGGCCAGCAAACCTACGTACTTCTGTCGGAAGGGTAAGGCGCGAAAACGTCCGCTCACCTGAAGATTTGGAGTTAGACTGTTTTGGCCTTGTCCTAACCATACAGGAGCTCTTTCAAATAAAAATTTGCTCCAAATAAACTTACCAGTAATGATCAAGAATTTGTGAACGCTACAATGTGGTAGATCATATAGCTGAAGAGTATGGCCTCAAAGTATTACGTCTTCCCCCTTATTATTGCATATTCACATCTATAGAATTGATATGGAAGGGGCCAAAATTATTACAGTCGTCATGTTGGTCGAGATGGAAGAACGATCGATAACTGTTTGGATATGTGGAAAGAAGCTCTATCAACAGTTACACCACAGATCTGGATGAACAGCATCAAACATACAGAAGAAGAGATTGAAATATAGTGGAATCGCGAAAGAGTATTTGATAGACTTGAAGTTAATGCCTTAATAATTTATTTAAACAGCGATTCAGATACTGAAAGTTGTTTTAATGATAGTGCATGATGAAACTTTGTATGAACTAAATGAAAAGCCGCTATGTTAACAAGCAGAAGTTTCGAAAAAGATTTTTGATTAAAACTTTTAAAGAAAAAACTTTTCGTGTTACTTTTATATTTACAGTTTTATCGATCATACAAAAGTCAAAGCCTGGGTATTTTGGTGTTTGGTTTGGCAACATTGTAACGTGATTGTGTCATAAATTTTGTTGACGTGCAATCAGTATTTTCCTGAATGAGGTATATATTGTCAATATCTGAGTAACGTGTCAGTAGGAAGATTGACAGATTGTTAATATGTCAAATATTGGTAGGCTGGTTTGATGAAAACCTAAATATTTGCACGATTGATAATACATATTGATCATCTGAGGGAAAGATTGACAATCTTACTTGTAGATTGTGTAGCGAATATAACAGCTATACAAGTTTTTTGTTGGTATGACGTCATTGACCTCAAGCGTAAAACTAAATAGATTGTCAATAAATATTGATAGTGTGATGCAATTACAGTTTGTCAATATTTACTGA
Organism: Cosmopolites sordidus; assembly: GCA_031761425.1. Classification (NCBI taxonomy): domain Eukaryota; kingdom Metazoa; phylum Arthropoda; class Insecta; order Coleoptera; family Curculionidae; genus Cosmopolites; species Cosmopolites sordidus. The sequence goes on from JARFXV010000058.1 coordinate 31,632, forward strand.
CCAAATTGCCAATATATATTGATCGTGTGAAGTATGCTAAATAATGTCAATATTATAATTGTTTAAATCTTTATAGAACAGATTCACGATTCAAAATTCTTGAAGAAACTCTTTCGTTTGCTAATAGTTTCACTACTTGTACGAGAGAATAATCATTTTGCTGATCTGGGGGCGGGGTGGAGGGCAAACTAAAAGCCTAGCTCAGTGAATTTAGTGAATTGAAAACCAAAAATGATGTGCGAAGTTTCGTCGGCATGAAAGAAATACTTTTGTGTATCGGATCGTGACTGAAGACGAAAAATGATTATGTGTTGAAAATCCAAAATGCAGAAAATCATAGTTTGATCCAGTTCAACTATCAATATTAACCGCACGATCGTATCGCTTTGGAAAGAAGACTGTTTATTTGGTGGGATCAGAAGGGTGTCGTGTACCATAAGCTTCTGAAATCAAGTGTAACAGTTAATATCATTCGCTAGCATCAACAAATGATCAATTTGAAACATACATTGATCAAAACGCGACCAGAATGGGCTACAAAAAGTGATTTTACAGTACTACAACGTCTCATCTTGGGCGTTTGGCTGGGGACTCTAGTCGTACCCATCGTACTCACCAGACTTCGCTTCTTCTAACTACCGTTTATTTTCACCGATGTCTCACGCACTTTTCATGAAACAGTTCAACAATGCCGGAGATGTCGAAAACTAGCTTCATGACTGGATCACCTCAAAAGATGTACGGTTTTTTCAGGGAGCTGCCAGAGAAATGTGTCACCAGAGTTGCCATTAGTTGCCAGAGAGATGTGCAGCTAGCGATGGCGCATACTTTGAATAAATCATTTTTACCTTTCTCCCAAATTAAAAGTGTTTTTTAAGATAAAAATTAAGAAACATTAACCGCCGCCCCTGGTAGTTTAGAAAAGTCTCCATATGGCATAGAGCTAAAAAATCAATAAACCTTGCATTTTCAATAAATCATCTCGACAGCATTTCTCAGAAGTGACAAAAATACGTAGATATCCTAGTACTGATGGTTGTAAAATATAGAGTTTAATAGATCCCTTCCCAGTGCAGGTTGATGAATCGATTTCAACAGATTTGTGCTGGGTTCCAGAAAAATCTGTAATTTTGTCAAATTATAGACTTTTCCGGAAACTTTTCTGAGACTCTCCAAAAATACATTGTAGGGTAGAGTTGGATAATTGCTCGCGGTCGATAATAGCGCGCCTCCACATACTAAAATTCTGCCTATAGTAAACCATGTCTGTTTGCGCATCGAATCATACCCAATTCTATCGACAAACCAGGGTGCGGTTTGTCGCGGTACTAGCCGACCAGCTCTGATTGAAGCGTCATCTGCCACTAATAACTTTCGCACACATTTCTTATAATTTTTGTATAATTAACTTATCTACAATGATGACGATTATGATGACAGACACAGATAAATAAAATGATAATACTGATCATGTTAATGACCTTTGCACTATATGTGAAGAATTCGGCCGGGACAAGAAAGTATGGTTTGTTTCGTTGTTGCAGTTGTTCCAGCTGGACCCATAAAGAATGCAGAAGAAAGATACTGCTGAAAATTTCATTTGCGATTACTGTTAAAATTACTTAATAGTATTATTATTCAGAGATAAATGTTGATCGGTTATTATTTATAACGCACGGTATTAATAAACCGAGGCACGCTAGTCTCAGATCAGTTTGATAATACCGCTCTTTCCAATATTTTTTTTACTCCCTACCTTTTCACATGTCTGCTGTAAAGATTGCATTAGAAGTTGGTTGCCAGGTAGATCGTCTTATTAATAATCAAGTTTGAGTCGCTCTGTTTCGTACCGGTAAGGTGCTTAATCTCTCAAGGGCACGGTATTATCCAACTCTCCCCTACACGAAAGAGTAATTCAAGAATTAGAATACTACGTATTAAACACATACACTGAATTGAAACATTGGTTTGAATATATCACATAATAAAACTAATATCTTATGGAGCGTGCTAATAATTTGGAATAATTTTGGGTGGTCAAAAAACGCCTAATTATAAATTAAGAGATCGGCGCAATTTTTTGACGACTTTCAATTTGATCGACAAATGCCCATTTCAATTCGTTGTCTTAAACAAATAAAAGTATTTCATTGGGATCTCGGAAAATCTTTACGTAATTCATGAGAAGCAAATGCACCCCAAACATGTCAGTGTATGGTATGAACTCTGGACAGGCAGCATGACAAGCTCATATTATATTGAAAATAATGTTGAAAATACGGTAAGATGCATTAAGAGGTTATTCATATGCACCGTTTCACTGATTCGCGATTTCTAATGTTATAATTCTACAAATATAGTGAAGGTGATCGTTCATATAGAAAATCACCCTTTTTTTAATGCACTTTGTTTATTGCTGGTTGTATACTACTGCTTGCATATTACTGGTTCAGAATATATGCTAAATGTGTGTTCTATTTCTAGAAAAGAACTCTAAAAAATATTGCTATAATTATGTATATTTGTTTATTCGAGATATGTTCTGTCAATAATACCCTAGCCTTCTTTGCATCTATTTTACAACTGCGGTGTCAACAGCTTCCATTTTGGGAATGTCTATATAATGAATCAAATTTATTAGAATTTCAACTTTTTGTATTATTCTCATTTGCGTGTCTTTAGTACTATGTTTACGCTTGCTCAACTTTTCTGTTCAACATGCGTTTCAACGTGCCTTTCAATTTGCCACTCTGCATGTGTTAGTTCATGCATTCTAGCACAGGGTAAGAAGCATGCCTCTTTTCTGTACACGTGCGTCCGTTTCATTCGACATTTCTGGCGAGTTCAGTAAAAACGGTTTTTTAACAACCTTAAAAACATTTTCTATTGAAAGTACCTATTCTTAATTGTATAATTTCACTTTCATGAATATATCTGACATTGTCGTGTTAGGCGGAATAATTGCTGCTTTGCTGGTGTTGATAAGAGCACGGAAAAGAAGGGAAAATACAGAAAATCTGTATGGACAAAATAATATTTAGAATAATTACTACAATTTATTACAAGAAAATTTATAGTAAAAAAATATTCCTTACACACTCAATTTACAATTGTATTACTTTCAAAATTATATATTTATATTTTGTCCCTAACTATATAATTTCATATATTTATTTCATTTAATAAAATTAAATGATTTTACTTTAAATTAAATTTCTAAACTATTGCAAAAAATGCAGATTATATCAAGAAGTTGAAAGTGAAATGACAACATACCCAATGTGGGTGGGTGTCGGTGTACTGCCTCTGCGTTTCTTCATGCGTTATGACTTGTTCAACAAAGCATGCGTCTAACCTTTCAACAAATACCTAACGCTCAACAGCATGCGTCTTGATAAAAAAAAGTTGAACTGTGGACATACCTTATGATTATTATTAATATTTTTTAGGTAGATACTCTACATATGACCTCTTTTGTGACTTTCTGTACAATAGCTCCATTTTAAAAGCTTCATGTCTTTTGGTCAAGTATTTATTAAGGGTGGAAGCTTATCTCTACACCGTAAAGGAGAATCGAGTATATGTAGCAGCCAATCATTCGAATTTTCTACAGCAGAAGCAAGATTTCATCTTGTAGTGTGCCGCGAGCTGCTTCTATGTTTATTTTTCTATATTCGCTTTTATCATACTTTTAATTAACCTAAGGGCCTAAATACTTGTATCTATCCACTCGTTCAATTTTACTGTTATTTATTCTTAACTGTGTGTTGTTATTGAGAGATTTCGTGCAATATATGTAATTTGTTTTCGTTAAGTTTATATTTAATGCGTAGAGTTTGCTAATTTCTCTTATCCTTTTTGTTATCTTGATAGGTCCACGATATTTTCTGCTAATACGACTGTGCTGTTTATATTATAAATTTATATTCATAATAAGAACTCTACTACCACGATGGATTTTCTCCCCATTTTCATCTCTATTATCCTTTTTTCTTTTAGTAGCTCCATAAGTTTCTCATGCCTTCTTGTATCGAAGGCATTTTCATAATTTATAAAGCACTCATGTATTTCTTTATTGATATCCAGGCATCGCTGAACCACTACATTAAAACTAAACATGGCATTTTCAATAAACCCAAACTGTATGTTGCTCATCTCCTTTTCCTGTATGTTGCTTCATCTCAAGATCTTCCAAAATCTTCAGATGCATTACGCATTCTTGTCCGTAGATGTGAGCTATGTCCTCGGACTTGGCAGAACAGATGATAATGAGCTCATAATTTTCACACAGAATTTTTGTGTTCGGTCAACGAATTGCACTTGCTTTCGGGACTGGTACTTAAATGGATCCTGGCGAGTCACGGACGGTTCCGTACAGTCTGCGTATGTTCACCACAGGATGGCGTGAGCTGCATAGAATTGCAAACTACTTCGATATATCGATATATAGATGGTTATAAGTTTCACAGGCCAAAAACCGGTCTCGGGAGACACTTGCTGACGTTCGAGAGCGACTGAAGAAATGAACAAACATGGAGTACGGAAAAAATGTTCCTTGTTTTTTGAATATTTTTAATATATTCTCCACGAGCCCATTTGCAACTTTTCATAAACATTGTCGCAAACTATGTAAGCGATAAATAGAGCGATACACCAGATCCATACACTCTTTTTTTTACTTCACACAGGGCTTGATACTGCTGTTGTGATTCAGTGCGGTTTTCTGATCGGGGGTTATATAACAACTGTTACATTTCAAGCTAAAATACATTCTCTACCATGGGCCAAGTTTAATTATCTGGAACAGGTCTTGGTAAAATATTATTTTCGCCGTTTATTTTCAATAAATCTTCGAAATTTTTGTAAGTGTACGCATTCACCCTCTTTTGCCGAAAATTATGGGCGCTGGTATAATTTCCGATTTTAAATTGGGCAAATGCAGGACCCGATTAAATTAGGAAAGGCCGCAGGTACAATTTAGCTGAAATTTGTTCCGTGACAGCCCTTTGCAGGAAATTGTTTTTTTGATAAATGGAAGTGCGAATATTTTCATTTCATTTCGATTTCGGATGTCAATAAATATGATATTTTATCAGTTCATTATTTCGAATTTATGGGCTGAATGATGCGTAGAAATGTGTTTTGTTGTTTTTTTGGCGTGTCGAATCGTGTGTGCGTTAGTCATTGGAGTGTAAATAATAAATATTTTTATTGCCGCCAAATACGCTAATATTTCCAAAATAGAACGTTTGTTTGATGGCTTCTATTGTTACAGTGAGAAAAGTAATTGTATTGATTTACTAGTGATATGAGCAAAAATGTTTTGATGTCGAAATTGTATGTTCTGAACTGCTATTCGATTTTACATCATATTTTAAGTAGATATTTTATAATAAAATTGATATTTTATCTAAAATTTGGCACAGCATATGGTTCTGTTGGTTTCGTTTATTAAATTCGACTATAAAGGTTGCTAGTATAGAAAGTTATTTAGGGAAAACCCACTAATATTTTTGATATAACATTTGCAAGGCAAGTGCCTGTAACATGCGTCGAGTTTTTCGCCTTCAAAGGCTCATCCTGGTACGAAAGAGAAACAGAGCTGCTAGCTCAAAGTTTGGTTGATGTTATCGAAAACATCGACTGGTACCATTGAATAGCTAAGAAGCTAGTAAAACGTAAGCACTTTCATTACTTTCGTTATACCGTTAAAACCGATAAGTCACCATATGTACATGAGTATATTAAGATTTAAGATAAACAATTGAAAATAAAATACAATTAATATATTTCAAATGATTTTATTCTTTCTGTTGAAATATTTGCGATATCGATCATAAATAACCCTAAAAAACAACACTAGAAATCATTAAGCCAAAAGAAGAAGGAAAAATAAAAAAAAAATAATGTGTTATTAATGATTATTATTTAAGGAATAATTGTGTTGATTATATAAAAATTAACCGGTGATATATTTTAGATAAAATACCAGTTAATGAAAAAGTCTGATGAAATATTTGTCAAATGCCAAAAAGAAATCTATTTCAATTTACCAGTTTCTTTTTAATCAATTTTATTTAACCATGCAATGAGCTCACGTTTGGCTAATGTTCGTTTTGCGTTATTTATGCGTTATAAAGTTGAACGAAATATCGTGCATTGTATTTTGGTTTATTATATCAAAAATATAATCAAACGTACAAAGACTAAAGATATACCGGATTATCAGAATTGATTAGTAGTTACTTCCTAATTCCATATATTTATAGAAACTTTTAATACTCTCAGTATAATGAAATTTGTCCAACTTTGCAAAAAAAGCATTTTTATCAGCTTTTACTTCATCATTTATTGATGAAGTGAATGAACGAATTCTCGCACAGCAGGGCATTTCTTCGGATCTGAGAAGATAAAGTAATCTGAGAAGATAAGTAATTAGACTAGAAGTCAAATCCGGCGCACGTGCAAATATTTCAGAGTTTTGCTACACTCTTTTTTTGGCTAGATACGAACGTTTAGTCCAATAGTTAGGTCCAGTAGTGAAGTGTAATACTCTCGTTTAAAATGATTTACCATTTAGCATGTAGTTTATAAGCACCACACTACACCTAGAACAGTTTTAATTATCTTTGGCACACACTCTCATTTATGGTACTGCCATGCCACTGCATTTTTGAACTGCTAGCTCATCTCTGGCATATAATGGTGAACGCGTGTTTAATAACCGAGGATTTTCAGCAGCATCGCATTTAAATAAGTGTAAGGACTCTTAAGAAGTATTTATTCGAGAACGTATTTGGTCGTCTATAACAAACGCAATACCTATTGCGTCTATTAACAAATGCGATACCCATCGAGCGAAAAAAGTTTTTCCGTGCTCAAAATATTATTTAAATTCAATGCGCCTGGATTTGTCGAGATGTTTAGAATATCAGTAAGCACCTGTATCATTAACTGGCGAATATGTAATATGTTATTGTGAATTTTTGTGACGGCTGATCATAGCGATTTTTCGATTTAGAGATTAAGGGCGATGTTTGAAAGGCTTTTTGTTTTTGGCATGGCCAAAGAAAAAAGTCACATGGGATTGATTATGATTGATTGATGTCCTTGATTATGTCTTTGATTATTAATATCTTTTGATTAAATTATCCAATTTAATATATTTTTTTTAATATAAACCTCAATCAGTATAGAAAAAGACTATATCTATAGAACGTTTCAAAAAATAATGCTATTCCTAATACCATCGAAAAAATCAGTCAAAATTAAAAAAAAAAAAGTTAAAATGAGGTGTTCTATTCAAACTATCACATCTAGGCGAAATTATTAGATAAAAACTTTCTTTCATTTAAAAGGGGACTTAATGTACTTTCAGATACTTTAGCTTTATTTTAAAAAATATATTTATTTAGTTAGGTAAAGTTCACTGGTATGATGCTCTTCGAAAAACAATTCGGTCTCATTTTCATTCTCTTTGTCGTCTAAAATATCAGCTGCCTCATATAATGCTTCTACTTCGGACACACAGCGAGTACGAGAATACATGTTTATTTTGAGCTATATAGGAAATGTACAGAAACCGATAAATAAAATTTTAAAAAATTAAAAATCAAGTTTTCAATAAAAATACTATAGAAAGTATAATATTTATGATTTATTTATCACAAACTGTGTCAAGTTCGAAAAAAAACACGCTATTTGTGCAAAAAGGTTATTTAACGGTTTTATTTGTCTGACAAAACACTCACACAACAACAGCAGTAGGTGGCGTATACCCATAGACTGACTTATATTTTTGTTAGTATTTACATATTAAGATAGGGTGGGGGATCTGTAGTGGGGATAATAAAATTTGTTCCCATTCAAAGTCACCCCCTCAATGTGACCATTTATAAAGGAAAACACTCTTAATTCACCCCTGGGTATCCCGTATCCAGTGCTTCTCTTGAGGGTTAAATATATAAAACGGTCAGGAAGCATTTTCGACAACATTTTCAAGCGAACGTCCTGCTAGATGAACTATGGTATTGGCCTAGTAAAATCACATATTCTGTATTCACATAATCCAGTTTTGGACACTGAAGCATTTCAACGTACCTTTCTTAAAAAAGTACCGGCAGGTCACCTTAAAGTCGGCAACTACACACCAAACTGTTACGCGAAGAGAGTGGAGTGATCGTCCGAAGTTTTGCAAGGCTTTAGTTTGTGTTATGAAAAGTAGCAAAAATTCTGCTGCTGAGTTTGAGTCAACAGCACTTAGTAAGCATACAATTTTAAATCGGCAGGCAGAATCCTCCGACTTGATATCTCTAGTACCATTCTTATGAATGGATTGCCATGCCGATTGCTACGTAGATGCTCTTACAGGTTTTCACATTTTCTGGCGTTCTAACGCTTTATATATATATATATATATATATATATATATATATATATATATATATATATATATATATATATATATATATATATATATATATATATATATATTATATATATATTTATATATATATTTATATATATATATATATATATATATATATATATATATATATATATATACATATATATATATATATATATATATATATATATATATATATATATATATATGTATATATATATATATATATATATATATATATATATATATACATATATATATATATATATATATATATATATATATATATATATATATATATATATATAAAGCCTGTATCGATCCAATGCAGGATGGAGGCCTCTTCTGCACGCTTCCAACACGCACGATCGTAGGTAGGCTTTCCTCTGCTTTTCGGGTCCAATATACTTAACGATGTCATCAGTGTATCGTGCTTTCGGTCTTCTTCGCGAACGTTTGCGATCAAGCGGTTTCCACTCCAGGATTGCTTTGGTCCATCTATCGTCCCATCGCCTCGCTATATAGCCTGTCCATCTCCATTTCAATTGCTTTACTCTTCTAATGATGTCACACACTTTCGTTTGTTCCCTGATCCATGCACAGTGCTTTTTGTTTCATCTTGTAATGCCAAGCATATATCTTTCTATTCTCCTCTGTGCTACCCGAAGTATTAGAATTAATTGCGATGTGAGTGTCCAGTTTTAACTTCCATATGTCATAACGGGTAGTACGCACTGATCGAAGACTTCTTTTCAGGTAAAGTGGGAGTCTGTTCTTATACACTTTGCAATCTTAAAATCGTCTGCCTATGATATATAAAGTGGCCCATAATCTCCAAATCTCTTTCTAAAATTGAAATTCGCCTGTCCTCGATGAATTTATTGAACTTAACCTGACCCTTTTTCAGGTTTATTTTTAAGCTCGAGGGTTCGCCAGCCCTTTGCAGTTCTTGTATGCGTCTTTGCAGATCCTCTGGGTCTTGTGAAAGGAGAACGATATCATCTGCAAATCTAAGATGGTCTGAATTTGCACCATTGATTTTTACATCATCCTGTTCCCAATCCAGTTTACGGAATACTTCTTCAAGGCAAGCCGAGGAAAGAATAGCAGATATTGCGTCACCTTGCCGTACACCTCGCTCTACATTAATTCCCACTTCAAGATCATTAAGGTGAATTGGGTGATCATTAAGGTGAACTTGAATATGATCCATTGTTTTGAATCCACTTCTGAATCCTGCTTGTTCTATTGGTTGTGAGTCATTCAGTTTTCTTAATATTATTTTAGATATTATCTTGGTGAAAACTTTGTACATTATTGATAGGAGGTTTTTAGGTAAGTGGGTGCTTTACCTTTTCTTCATCTGTCATCCAAAGCGTCAGCAAGCGTCCGCTCTCCAGACGTTCAGCTTGAGCTCAACTGATTACGGTTTAAGGCCAGAAACTGGTCTTGGGGGACTCTTGCTGGCGTTTTTGATGACGGATAAAGGAATGGAAAGCACCGACGTGGAGCACGGGTGAACTTCCTTTGCCTTTAAATACTTTTCTTCAGGAGCCCACTTCACTATTTTTCGAGCATACCTAAGGTTAGAGGGGCCACGAACCGTCTCACACAGTTTGACTGTTGCGACCGTTTACCGCAGGATGGCATGGTTGCATGTGATTGCAGCCCCCATTCGACATGGCCAATTTATATTGTCATGGTTCACCGTTCTTTCATTCGCACTTCAGGCGTTCAGCTTAAGCCCAACTGATTACGATATATATATATATATATATATATATATATATATATATATATATATATATATATATATATATATATATATATATATATATATCGTAATCAGTTGGGTTATATAGTTGGTGATGTGTAATGTGTAGTGTACGTGTAATCGATTTATATATATATATATATATATATATATATATATATATATATATATATATATATATATATATATATATATATATATATATAATCATCACTCATCATCACATACATCATCACATTCATCACACATCATCACTCATCATCACATCATCACATTCTCACTCTTGTGCTTATCTGATTACTTTGAATGCGTTGAAAAAATAATTCAAGACGGTCCATATAAACGTTTACCATACCAGGAATCCATTGTCAAAAATAGATAACGAAATCGAAGATACATCTAAAGATACCTATCTAAAGGAGTTACTCGAGTTAAATGGTTTTAATAACAATATTGTTTCTGAGTACATATCTTTAACAAGATTATGTATGAAGCAAAGTTGTTTTAAACTTAATAACAGGTTTTACGAACAACAAGAAATGATATAACACAACAAGAAATGAATGAACAACATGAATGAACAACAAGAAATGAATAAAATACCTTAACGGTTTGCACAATCGTCCATCTGAGAGCACTATCAATCAAAGAAAACAATATATAGTCGTAGTAGTCCTTCACAAGTTATATTCACAAGAGCATATTGATTTGATACGTAAAAGTGTTGCTGAAGACCCAGAAATTTCCATTAGTGAATTCATAACAATTTGGAGTCAGTGAATCCATAACATGGTGTATTTTACGAATGGATTGAGCTATGAAGATATATAAGGATCAAATAACACCGGAACTAAAACTACTGGATTATTCAAAACGTCGTGTATTTGTCAATTGAATCAATTAATAAACAGATGATTTTCCTCAAAAAATCATCTTTTCAGATGGAGCATATTTTGAAATTGGTGGATATGATAATAAACAAAATTGCCACATTTGGGGAGAGAAAAATTCACGATTGATTAATGAGAATTAAAAAAAACATCCTAAACGAGTCACTGTTTATTGTGCATTGTCGTCTCGGGAGGTGTAATTGGGCCGTATTTCTTTTAGAATGCTGCTGGTGAAGCTGTAACTGTTAATGGTGTTCGATATTGTAGTTATAATATGTGGTTACAATAGGCGGTATACCTTAATATGGCGGTGTACCTTACTCTGCTAATGATACAATTGATTTATTGAGAAAAAAAATTCCTGGATTGCAAGAAATGGTGATGTTAATTAGCCACGAAGATCATGTGATTTGACACCGTTGGACTATTTTCTTTGGGCTTACGTGAAAAGCCAGGTCTAATAAGAATAATCCACAATTGATTTCTGAACTAAAGGATACAATTATTCGAGTAATTGGTTGACGAGACACGGTTATGCTAAAATGTCATCCAAAAGTTTGACCTTTGTGGATCTGCAAGAGGTAGTCATTTGGCAAATATTGTCTTTCGTGTTTAAATGTCATACACTATACTTTAATTACCAATAAAACGTTTTTTAAAATCAACGCAAATTCTGTGTTTTACTCAAGAATTATTCAAAATTCAAAAACCACTAAATTTGAAAGACCCTTTACTATGTCCCTTACAAAAGCTCAATTGTTGAGCTGGTATAATAACACCGGCCGAAAAATAATCATACATTTAGACACATATTACCGTTTCTAGAATTTTAGAAAAACCAGACAACAAACTTAATAAGCCCAAATCTTGAATAGTTTTAAGAAAAGCTATTTTAGAAATGGGACGGACTTAAAAGATAAGTAAAAAAGAACTTACAAAATAAGCAAATATACTAAAACTATTGTTATTAATTCAATGAAAATTTACCCTAATAACCTTAAAACTACTATCTACCCTACCTTTAAACACTAATAAAGTAATAAAAGAAAATATAAATAGCGAGCATTCCCCCAGTATTGACCCTCAACTTCAAGCACTTTCGTGCTTTCAAATTTTTTTGGAGGTATTACCCTGATTAGCTTTTTGAATATTTCTTCTTCTTCTTCTCGGTGGATAGATAGCTTTGATAGCATTAAGGGCCCTAGCCTCCCCTAGTCATAACTTCTATAATCTACTTATAGAGGAGTACCGCCATTTATTTAATTATTTTTTTGCATCTTTCGTTATTCTTGCGCACTCTTGTTTATATTTCGTATTCCCTTTTCAAATTGTAGGTCCATCCTCACTCCATCTTCTCAACTTTTTTCGATCTTCTCCTCGACCTTGATCCCTCCATGATGCTTTCCATTAATGTCATGGCCAGTTTTTCGCTGTCCATCGAGACGATCTGCTCGTCCATTCTCTCGATCTGCTCGTCTGCTTCGGACCTCTTTCACTACATTTAAACCAATAAAGATTGTTAACTGTTCTTCGTTTGTTCTAATTCTCCAAACTTATTTCGATTTTATGGAGCCATGTATTTTTCTCCGTATTTTCCTTCTCCAGGAACATTTTTCCACGTTTCTGATCCATATAATTAATTCTATTGGTCTAATTATTGTTGAATATATCTTTATTTTTGTACTCCTAAATATTGATTTTGTTTGTATTCCGAATTCTGAATTATCTTGTTTTATTATCACTTGTGATTTAAATGGAAACATGTAAGCCCTAATACATTTTTCGATCTAGTTGCTTCTTAATAATATATCTATCTAATTGGTATTTAGGTTAATAATGTGGATTTTGATAAAAGATGACGTTACTAATACATTTGTTGATAAAGACTGATTACGCCTATGGCCTTTTAGTTAGCTTTTCATAACTTTGAATATGTCAAATTATGTACCAGAAAAAGAAGTTTTGGGGAACAGTTTAATAACCTTCTTTCATTTGAAGAATACGACTGCGGAAAGTCATCGGCTGCTGGTTAAAGCTTATGGTGAACATGCTCTAACCCAAAGAAACTTTAAAAAAGCTTTAGTGGTGATTTTGATATAAAAGTCAAGGAACGTCCAGAACAGCCAAAAAAGTATGAAGAAGCAGGGTTGCAAGCATTATTGGATGAATACTCAACTCATACATTGATACTGGCAGAAGCATTGAATGTTGACCAATCCACCATTTCCGAACGTCTACATGCATTGGAAAATATTCAGAAGGAAAATTGATTCCATATGAATTGAAGAAAAAATACATTGAAGGCGAAAAACCACTTATAAAATTTTGCTTGCCTTACAGAAAAGAAAAGGTTTTTTGTACCAAGCTGTAACAGGTTATGAAAAGTGGTTCTATTTTGACAACCCAAAGCGCAAAAAATCGTGGGACCATCCGGGCCAGCCTTTAGCATCACAGCCCGTGCACAATGTATATGGAAAGAAGGCCAGAATACGCCCAAAAACACGATAAAGTCATTTTTCAATAGGACAATGCTCGTCCCCATGTTACAAAATATGTAAAAAACTATTTGGAACTTTCGGACTTTCAGAACAACACTGACATTCTTACAAACACATAAAAATTTGGCTTGATGAACGGGTGTCCTCAAAAAATTAAAAGTTCTTTTGGCGCAGAATCCTTTCTTCGACAGAAAGATGGGAAAAAATAATAGCTAACGGGGGCCAATAGTTTAATTGTTAAGGTAATTTATTTTGTTATGGTTATATATATATATATATATATATATATATATATATATATATATATATATATATATATATATATATATATATATATATATATCGATTTATATATATATATATATATATATATATATATATATATATATATATATATATATATATATATATATATATATATATATATATATATATAAATCGATTACACGTACACGATAACTATTTTAGATGCCGAAATCATTAGAGCTTAAAGATATTTCAAATTATCTGTTTTCTATATAGCGTTGGAGGGCGTATTTCTCTCGCCAATGCAAAAGGCATTGTGTTGGCGCATTATAGATTTTGTTTCTCTAACTTGTGTGCAGGTAAAACTTATTTCGCCGAAAAATAAATCAAATAAGTAGGTCAGACGGGTGCCTCAAAACTTTCAAGTGGCTGCATTCGCTGATCTTACCTATCTGTTTCTGCACTAACTCCAGACACTTATGTCTCTCTTTAAATTCAATACCAGCCACTATCCGATTACTTATGCGCTTCAATCGGGCTTGTTTTTATCTTTCACGGTACGTTTGCCGGAATGTCTGCAATCGCTGAGAACGCCAATGCTTTCTCGGAAATATGATGTCGTCTCACTTGGTCGAATAAGCTCGATTCGAGATGTTGTTTTCTCTTCTTTACTTTCAATCTGTTTTTAACAAATGATTAATTATTTGTCGTGATACGACTTGGCAAGTATTCCTGCAGGTTATAGTTAACAGTACATTATAGTTTTGTTGTTTTCAATATATGTATTTTATGGCCGAGACTTTACAGAATGATAGAGTGAAAGAATGAGAAGGTCCTGCTTTAATTCAAAATGTTGATATTTAAGTTGCTGCAAAAGTTTCTGTAATTAGACAATCCTAAATATTATTAATAGGTGTATAATGTCGTAAAAGGTGTACTAAGTTAATAAAGTCGATTTTTTCGCAAAATTTGATCGTTTAATTCCATAACAAAATAAATTACTTTAACAATTAAACTATTGGCCCCCGTTAGCTATTATTTTTTCCCATCTTTCTGTCGAAGAAAGGATTCTGCGCCAAAAGAACTTTTAATTTTTTGAGGACACCCGTTCATCAAGCCAAATTTTTATGTGTTTGTAAGAATGTCAGTGTTGTTCTGAAAGTCCGAAAGTTCCAAATAGTTTTTTACATATTTTGTAACATGGGGACGAGCATTGTCCTATTGAAAAATGACTTTATCGTGTTTTTGGGCGTATTCTGGCCTTCTTTCCATATACATTGTGCACTGGCTGCGATGCTAAAGGCTGGCCCGGATGGTCCCACGATTTTTTGCGCTTTGGGTTGTCAAAATAGAACCACTTTTCATAACCTGTTACAGCTTGGTACAAAAAACCTTTTCTTTGTATTCTTTCTTCAATTCATATGGAATCAATTTTCCTTCTGAATATTTTCCAATGCATGTAGACGTTCGGAAATGGTGGATTGGTCAACATTCAATGCTTCTGCCAGTATCAATGTATGAGTTGAGTATTCATCCAATAATGCTTGCAACCCTGCTTCTTGATACTTTTTCGGCTGTTCTGGACGTTCCTTGACTTTTATATCAAAATCACCACTAAAGCTTTTTTAAAGTTTCTTTGGGTTAGAGCATGTTCACCATAAGCTTTAACCAGCAGCCGATGACTTTCCGCAGTCGTATTCTTCAAATGAAAGAAGGTTATTAAACTGTTCCCCAAAACTTCTTTTTCTGGTACATAATTTGACATATTCAAAGTTATGAAAAACTAACTAAAAGGCCATAGGCGTAATCAGTCTTTATCAACAAATGTATTAGTAAAGTCATCTTTTATCAACATCCATATTATTAACCTAAATACCAATTAGATAGATATATTATTAAGAAGCAACTAGATCGAAAAATGTATTAGGGCTTTACATGTTTCCATTTAAATCACAAGTGATAATAAAACAAGATAATTCAGAATTCGGAATACAAACAAAATCAATATTTAGGAGTACAAAAATAAAGATATATTCAACAATAATTAGACCAATAGAATTAATTATATGGATCAGAAACGTGGAAAAATGTTCCTGGAGAAGGAAAATACGGAGAAAAATACATGGCTCCATAAAATCGAAATAAGTTTGGAGAATTAGAACAAACGAAGAACAGTTAACAATCTTTATTGGTTTAAATGTAGTGAAAGAGGTCCGAAGCAGACGAGCAGATCGAGAGAATGGACGAGCAGATCGTCTCGATGGACAGCGAAAAACTGGCCATGACATTAATGGAAAGCATCATGGAGGGATCAAGGTCGAGGAGAAGATCGAAAAAAGTTGAGAAGATGGAGTGAGGATGGACCTACAATTTGAAAAGGGAATACGAAATATAAACAAGAGTGCGCAAGAATAACGAAAGATGCAAAAAAATAATTAAATAAATGGCGGTACTCCTCTATAAGTAGATTATAGAAGTTATGACTAGGGGAGGCTAGGGCCCTTAATGCTATCAAAGCTATCTATCCACCGAGAAGAAGAAGAAGAAATATTCAAAAAGCTAATCAGGGTAATACCTCCAAAAAAATTTGAAAGCACGAAAGTGCTTGAAGTTGAGGGTCAATACTGGGGGAATGCTCGCTATTTATATTTTCTTTTATTACTTTATTAGTGTTTAAAGGTAGGGTAGATAGTAGTTTTAAGGTTATTAGGGTAAATTTTCATTGAATTAATAACAATAGTTTTAGTATATTTGCTTATTTTGTAAGTTCTTTTTTACTTATCTTTTAAGTCCGTCCCATTTCTAAAATAGCTTTTCTTAAAACTATTCAAGATTTGGGCTTATTAAGTTTGTTGTCTGGTTTTTCTAAAATTCTAGAAACGGTAATATGTGTCTAAATGTATGATTATTTTTCGGCCGGTGTTATTATACCAGCTCAACAATTGAGCTTTTGTAAGGGACATAGTAAAGGGTCTTTCAAATTTAGTGGTTTTTGAATTTTGAATAATTCTTGAGTAAAACACAGAATTTGCGTTGATTTTAAAAAACGTTTTATTGGTAATTAAAGTATAGTGTATGACATTTAAACACGAAAGACAATATTTGCCAAATGACTACCTCTTGCAGATCCACAAAGGTCAAACTTTTGGATGGCATTTTAGCATAACCGTGTCTCGTCAACCAATTACTCGAATAATTGTATCCTTTAGTTCAGAAATCAATTGTGGATTATTCTTATTAGACCTGGCTTTTCACGTAAGCCCAAAGAAAATAGTCCAACGGTGTCAAATCACATGATCTTCGTGGCTAATTAACATCACCATTTCTTGCAATCCAGGAATTTTTTTTCTCAATAAATCAATTGTATCATTAGCAGAGTAAGGTACACCGTCATATTAAGGTATACCGCCTATTGTAACCACATATTATAACTACAATATCGAACACCATTAACAGTTACAGCTTCACCAGCAGCATTCTAAAAGAAATACGGCCCAATTACACCTCCCGAGACGACAATGCACAATAAACAGTGACTCGTTTAGGATGTTTTTTTTAATTCTCATTAATCAATCGTGCATTTTTCTCTCCCCAAATGTGGCAATTTTGTTTATTATCATATCCACCAATTTCAAAATATGCTCCATCTGAAAAGATGATTTTTTGAGGAAAATCATCTGTTTATTATTTGATTCAATTGACAAATACACGACGTTTTGAATAATCCAGTAGTTTTAGTTCCGGTGTTATTTGATCCTTATATATCTTCAGAGCTCAATCCATTCGTAAAATACACCATGTTATGGATTCACTGACTCCAAATTGTTATGAATCCACTAATGGAAATTTCTGGGTCTTCAGCAACACTTTTACGTATCAAATCAATATGCTCTTGTGAATATAACTTGTGAAGGACTACTACGACTATATATTGTTTTCTTTGATTGATAGTGCTCTCAGATGGACGATTGTGCAAACCGTTAAGGTATTTTATTCATTTCTTGTTGTTCATTCATGTTGTTCATTCATTTCTTGTTGTGTTATATCATTTCTTGTTGTTCGTAAAACCTGTTATTAAGTTTAAAACAACTTTGCTTCATACATAATCTTGTTAAAGATATGTACTCAGAAACAATATTGTTATTAAAACCATTTAACTCGAGTAACTCCTTTAGATAGGTATCTTTAGATGCATCTTCGACTTCGTTATCTATTTTTGACAATGGATTCCTCGGTAAACGTTTATATGGACCGTCTTGAATTATTTTTTCAACGCATTCAAAGTAATCAGATAAGCACAAGAGTGAGAAATCAGACAATACAAACCATATAATAAAGAGAAGTCCTGGGTAATCCAAAGGATAAAGTAGATCAACATGAAAAGTCGGGATTTACGAAATTAGTTGTCAAGATTGTGATCGAATACCCACATTAGATATGGGAAAAATGAAAAATCTTGTGTTGCCCACTATGCAATCGAACATGACCATAATATAGAGATTAGTAATTTAAGACTGGTTAAAAGTGTAAATAACAGTAGGGCTTTAGATGCATATGATAGCATTCACATAGAGAAATACAAGAAAATCATGAACCGGGAACAAGGACCTATTTTGTTCAGTCAACTTTTTCGGTTATTAATGTAAAGGTCAGTAAACTTCACGGTTAATTTTTTTCTATTTTTCTTTCTTTTGTTCTCTTTTTCCCCTTTTTTTATTTTTTGTTGTATCCTTTTTTACGCCCTTCATTAGGTAGGTTGTACGATTCCTAGGTAGTAGGTTAGCAATTAGGGTTCTCATATGAATAGGACATAGTTTAGTTTTAGAATTAGATTAAATCATCTCCTGATGATGTTAACATGGTTAGCGAAACGTGCGTCGAGAACTTGAGTGAAAAAAGTGATTCGGTGTTTAGTGGTAAATCTCTTAGAGTTTAATTCAATGAAAACTAATTTTATCGTATGCGAGGGATCATAATCTAACAATAAATATTTTTATAGCAGATCTACAATGCGAGATATTACATGTTCTCTAGGACTGAAGTTGGATGTCATATAATATTTTTTATATTTCAACATGTTAAAGAAACTTGGAGTCACCTGAAGATCATTTGCTTAGATTTAAAGCAACACATACAATATTTAAAAAACCAGTGCTTCAAAAGTGTCATATGAGGATGCATTTGTTACATATAAATAAATAGTAATTAAACTCAATCCTAAAAAAACTCTCTGACTCGTTAGTTCTTTCACTATTGAACTATTGTAATATTGTATATTATGCTTGTTTGGATAATGAAACAAGTCATGCGAGGTGCATAAATAAAATATTGAGTCAAAAGTGCTTGAGGTGGTTTGTTCTATAGGCGTGTAATATTAGGCGTGACGGCCGTTTCGTAGTAACAACTACATCATCGAGATGCTTGAAAATGAATCTAACTGAAGTTAAGCTACGTCGGCCGCCGTCGGGACCTGGATGGGTGATCTCAATACAGGCAACCCAACGAATCAAGCCATGGCCCAGCTCTGCCTGAACAGTTAATATTTATGGTGTCGGAACAGCTGCACAGTGTCGAGCATCAGTTCGTGATATTTGAAGTTAAGCGTCGTCAGTCCCGGTCGAGACCTGGACGGGTGATCGTGGGTCAATTAAGTTACCATTTTGCTTTGGCGCCAGTTTTAGTTTCGGGATATTTGTAACAGTTTGGGTTTGGCTGTCGTGTAGTGCAGTTGTGCAAGTTTTATTATGAATAAATTCACGCTTCGGGAATGTGTTACAGAATTGGGAATTATTTCACGCCGTTTCGCTGAATTTTGAGAAGTAACTTACACCTTTTAAGATTCAAATCGTTTAATACTTGTTGCCCTTTGACAATAATAAGCGGTTGGCATGCTGTATGCCATCATAGACCACTTCCATCAAATTAACATTTTTCATAAAAAATTGATTGGATGGCTAGGATTATTTTTTATGGGATTTTTTGTGTAAAAAAGTATATATAAAAGGTAACTTAAATAAGCCCCAAGCCATACAGCAACTCAAGATTTGATTAGGTACGTGCTGAAATCGCTGCATTAAGGGCGGAAATCACTTTAGAAATGTCAAAATATTGTTTTTTTTTCATATTTCGAAAATATAATCTATTGAGAGTATACTGGCAAGAGGAAAAATAAAAATATTAAATAGTTACGGAGTTATCGCACATAGAGTCGAGCGTGTCGGAGCCCGCATTTCGCGACCCAGACAGCTTAATCAGCATCTAGGACTCTCAGATGCGCAAACGAAAGAGTGAGTGAGTCACTGTCTAACAGAGACAGAGAACGAAGTGTTCTGGGAATGTAGAGCATTTAACCGATGTTAGCACGACGAATGCACTGCTTCGAATGAGCTCTGAGGCATTAGACCGTTAGGCTACTGCGCGTTCAAATCTTAGATACTGAGCTGTAAATCAAGTTGGTATGATATATGACCAATTACAATATTATCTTATCCATTAACGGGAAGTTTTGGAATTTTAGCTGGTCATTCGTGGTTAGTATATGATCATTTCTTAAAGATATTTTTATTTCCAATATTTCTAGTAAGTCTAATTTTGTACTCTGAATATAATAATTTAACAATGTATATATCTCTAAAATCATTGTTTTTAATATGTGTGGACATTCCAGTGCTTTTTATATTATTTAAGATATCTTTTTTATGTTGTTATCGCTCGAAAAATTCTACAAAAAGACATTATCAAGGTAATCAATTTACTGATAAACACGTAGAAAGTTTCGGGCCAAGTACAAATGTATTTGTGTATATACTGCAAGAAGTCTTCATTTTTCGCCGAAACCACCGATGAGGTACGAGTAACGAGACAACCGGAGTAATCTTTCGAGACAAAAGCAGCTCGTACAGCCCGAAAACAGCAGTAGGTTGAAGAAAATCAGCTTTTCGAAGAAGCTGAAGGTCTATTATATGCACCTGGGATCGCTGATTCATCGGTAAGTAAAACTTTATATGCGATTATCTGGAAACTGTGTTTTTAAAAACTGTTCGCTCTGTAACTCAAAAAATTATTGATCGATTTGGCTGAAACTTTGGGACACTTTTCTCTATATCATTATCGGAAGGATGTACCTAAATTTTTAAAGACTTCATGTAAATAAACTACTTTTTACTACTAAAACATTTTTTGTTTTAGAGCTTACTTCATTTTTAATTTAATACTTTTTTATAGTTCTATATTATTTTATAGTTTATCCTTCCCGTGAATATATCAGAAACAGAAAGAAATGGGTTTTTTTGTTGTTTTTCAGATGAATAGAAAAAGAGTGACAAGAGCAGTACTTCCGAGCCTCCCGCCAGAGTCTCCGAAAAAAAAATTACCGAGCTGCTATTAAAAAAAAATAATAATAATAATTTTACACTCTTCAAAGATCAAATAAAATGATGTTAAAATTTAAAATTATATAATTATTTTATCACCTTTAAAAACACTTCTGAAAAATTACTCATTTTGAAGCGTCAAAAGGGATTTGCCCTCTTAAGACTAGGTATTTTGATAGAAGACGTGGAAAATGTGTTAAAAAGCGCACAAAGTTGCATTGCGGCTAATGGCTGATGTATGATTGAGATATACATACTTATTTATTCATTTATTACATAATTAACATATAGTTTAAAGATGAATAAATATATTGTAGAAAACAATACACAGCCATAGACGTTTTGTTAATGCTATCATCCAAAAATTTGGCAGTCAAGTTATATTTACAGATCAAAATGACCAAATAGTTTCATTTTCGGAAAAATGGTTTGTTTTCCGTAAAACATATTGACATATGACATATGAACATATGACATGACATATGACATTGACATATGAACATACATTCCGTAAAACATATATTGTACAGGGATGTTTTGTGATTTTAACCCTACCACAATGAAGAATCATGATTTTGACAATGAATAATCATCCAATAAAATCCTTACCGGCATCACTTGGTTGGTATTTTTAAATTATTTAAATTCTTAAGGACACTTTCTAGATACTAATTAAATACTTTCAGCAAACAACAACAATTCCAAATATCTTTACCTTAGTAGCTCACGACCTTAAGTAGCGTTAGAATCGCCGGTGGACTTCCAGTTGGATAGGCAGGAAGTACAGATTATCGTGAAAATGCGTAGGTATAAATTGGCCCGCGGCATTTATACTTGCCTCTCGCCCCTTCCGAAAAGCGGAGCAAAAGATAAAATTAACGCAAAAAACGGCCATTCCAGTACGGTTTTATGGGGAGGAAGCCTGTTACAGGGGAACAATGGTTTCGGAGGAAAAGCTGTTTTTAAAGCGTATGTTTTCGTCAAAGTGTGCCTTTTTATTTTATGGTTCTGGTTCCGTTTCGTTATATACACAATTTTAATAATGTCACCAGAGGGAGAGTTGATATTAAAGATTTCATTCGCAATAGCGTGAACGTGTATTTTATATAGTCAAAATCTATTTTGAACCAGTGAAAAGGAACGTCTCGAAATAGTATTTGCTGCTGTTGCAGAACCGGAGAGATTTAAGTGAATTTTATTGCCAAAAATGAACTGATATACAATAATATAATTCAGGGTAGAGCAAATAATATGCATTCTTTAAACTGGGTTTAATCGGGAAGAAGGAGATCAGCGACTACAAATTGTAGCTGCGATCACGAATCGGTACCTGAAAAAGGGTAATTTCTCTAAAAAGCGGAAAAGACAAAACTGATGCTAATCGAGAAACCGAAGAACATGACAAACGCACCACAATCATATAGGCCTATTACCTATTGGACACTTGTGGTAAACTACTGGAAACCTTAAACTCGAAGAGATACCAATAAACACCAAATCACATTTTGAAAACTTCTCGACACACATTTCGCTAACCATGTTAGCATCATCCGGAGATAATTGAATCTAGTTAATCTTTATCTAATAGATTAAATCATCTCCGGATGATGCTAACATGGTTAGCGAAACATGCGTCGAGAAGTTTTCAAAAAGTGATTTGGTGTTTAGTGGTAAATCTCTTCGAGTTTAGTGTTTCACACCGAAGGTTTCAATAAAAGAATTGATCTACTGGAAACCTTAATTAGAAACTGACTTCATCAAGAGACGGAAAATATATCAGGAGCCCTAACAAAACTTAATTGGCCTACAGAGCCGGTCGTAACACCATTAATGTCACAAATAAAATTATTTAAACACTGGACCGCATAAAGCAAAATGCATACAAGAATAGGGAGTTCTGTGTCATGGTGATTTTGGACACTGAAAACGCTTTAACTTTAACTCGGCATCATGCTTGCGGATTGCGGGAGATATGCAGCGCAGTGGATTTAGTAAGTACCTAGTAGAGATAGCTAAAGATTATCTCTCAGAAAGAAGGTACACTGCCAGGTTGGGGAACTGGAGATTACCTGCGGAGTGCCGCAAGGGTCAATCAAGTATTAGAGGTTAGAATTAAACCGGGGGTAGATGGTTATATACGCGGATAACATAACGTTGATCGTGAGCGACAAGAACACTAGTATTCTGGATGATAAGACAGCCTACGCAGTACCACGGACAATCACAAAGCATCAGGAAATGGGTATGAAAGTCGCGATTAAAAATGCAGAAGTGCTAATTCTGGCATGTAGAAGAACTGTCAGGACTTTTGACCCGATCATAAATACCACTAAAATTTATAAAATCTATAAAATACATCGGCATATTTATCGACAAAGACTGTCGCATAACCACGCATGTCAAAAAAACATGTGACAGAATCCACACCCTACTAAACAACTTACAGAGAATCAAGCCAAGCATCGGAGGAACAACAAATGGAATGTCGATCGCCATGTCGATCGCCCTGTACGGGGCATCAACTTGGTCGAGAGCCCTGAGGTTCAAATTCTATATAAATTTTCAAGAGAAAATCAATCGTAGGCTATTCTTAATGATCACGGGCGCGTACAGGACACGGTCGTACTGCAAGCGCTGGCAGGGATGCCACTTATTGATCTGCTTGTTAAGGAACGGGAAGTAGTCATGGTAAACGGAAAAGACTACGGAACAGATGTTGGAATGAATGGAATGACACTACAAATAGGCATTACATGAAGGGTGGGCGAAAGTCTTCATAAAAGATCTTAGACGGTGGCGCTAGAGGAAATGGCGAAATATTGGGCATCATCGAAGCCTGATCATTTGGGCTCATGAAGTTTTGGTTCCTACCCCACAAGAATATGTATATGTAGAATTATAGTATATTATATGTAGTATATGTAGAATTATGAGGCATAACCTTTTGGCATATATTTATTTAAGGTGATAGTGGTGCTCAATGGTTTATACCAAATAGAGAAATAAAAGAAGCCCTAAATTTTGCTGAGTTCCGAAGTTTACCACAAATAAATCACTAGTCGCATGGGTTACAGAATTAGATGGCTTTACGATGAGAGAAATAGCTCTATCGCTCTAACATCATCATTTGAATGTGAATTCGCGAGCCATTTTTCAGATTTGGGAAGAGGAAGTAATCGCTGAAATTCAAATCTAGCAAAAATGGCGTACTAATAAGCAATTTAAAATGGAGGTCACGAAGTTTAGCAACAGAACTTTCTTTATGGCCAGATGTGGACATTTATTTTGAATAGCACCCTTCAATTTTCAATCCACTATTTAACCGTAATACTCTTCGGTGATGGCCCTTCAATTTTCGGTGATGACCCTGTCTTTTGCCGGGTAGTTTATTCGTGCTATACTACAATTTCTACTGTATTGAACGTCGAAGAATACCTAATGCATCTCGCAAAAAGTAATGGACATGGTCTATCCAGATCCAGTAACGACTCGTGGGTTTTTAAAGTGGGAGAGCGTAGAAGAAAATAGTGCTGTTAAGATTTTTTTTTGCTTTCCCCTTCCTCCTTTTACTTTTCGTGCTATTGAAACCCTATACAGGAGGTGAACCTGTGGTGTTTTGCTCTGAAAAATTGTTTACTGTGATAAATGCTGGAGGGTCGGCGCCCCAACGCCCCTCCCCACGAGCCGTCACTGTCCAGATCACTACGATGTCAGCAAGCTAGCGTAACTATCGCTAGCGTAATCATCGATTATTTAATACGATGTCAGTGGACGTACGATCACGTTTAAATTCAGCAGTCCCCTTTTTTACCGTAGAAAACGAAGAAAAAGAACTCTTTAAATCATCATCTGAGAAATCATATATTCATTTGGTTATACTTGTGCTATCTCCATCTTGGTGTTTCTCGAGAACCACATATACAAATACGGTATATATTATTTTGCAAAAAAAATATTTTTTTTAAACTTCCTAACCTTTTTTTCAGTTCATTTACTCTACGTTACCGAACAGACCTTCGTCTCTTCCGAATTTATTTTTTAATTCGTATTTTTCTGTATTTAATATGTATAAGAAAATATTGTTTTTAGGCGATATTTCTTTAATTAATAATTTAATTTAAGATTCTTTGTTTCTTGAATGCTTTTTAAAATATAGCATCATTCGGTTGAGCCTCATTATTTCTGTAACGAGTCAACTCAAAATTATGCCAGCGGACTAATAAATCCAATTAAATAGAACAAAGCTAATAAATTCAAATTTTCAGCTTATCAGCTGAACCGATGGCATACTTAGCATACATATGAGCTCATTATCTTACCGATCTATGTCATATCTGGATAGTTTCTGATTCAATTAATGAGAGATGAAAAGCTTAATGAAAAATACCTTTGAAAAATACTTAAATACTAAATCGTTCTTTGTGATTTGTGCATCTCTTGATGCGTTTTGCTGACCATGTTAGCATCATCCAAATACATTAAGAGAGTCTACACAAGTTTAGCAAATTTATGAAATTAGTTATTTATGAATTATTTGTCAGTATTGAGAGTATATTGCTTAATCCGTACACACATGTGTTCAAGTGATATAACCGATTTCAGGTCTGTCATGGCGTTTTGGAAGACGACCTCAAATTCAGGCTGATCAAAAAAGAGAATCGCGATGAGTTGGCAGAAAAAAGTGCGCCAAACGATGGCCTATAATGCCATTTGAGATGAATATAAAATGTGAGGTTGATAGCAGAGGAATTAAATAATTGCACAATTTTGTGTGCTCCAATATCTTCCATATTTGCCTGATTTATCTTCGTGTGGCTATTTCCTGTTCCCGAAACTCAAACTGCTCATAAAAGGAACGTTGTATGATACTGTTACTTGTGTAACAGTATCATACAACAATATTAGTCCAAGAAGTAAGGGTAATTGAGGCGCTTCCGAAATACAACATTGATGCTTGCAACAAATTTATACTAGTACTGTTAGGAATAATTATGGGACAATAACTATTTTTTTTTATTTAAAGAGTTTCATTATTTTTTCGACATACTGGATACAGTTTATATACAGGGTGTCCCGAAACTCAACGGCCAGCTGGTGCCGAGTGACCAGGTTAAGACCAGGTTATACCAGTTCTGGCAAAAATAAAAAAAAATCATTTTACCGTGTTAAGTGATAATAGGCATATTTTTGAAAATCTTGAAATTCGGCACCCTAGTCTATATCTTGAGGTACTGTGATGATAAATTTCTCAATTTTTCAGTATTATTTTTTATAACGTGATTCTAAATAACCATGATATTAATCGTAACCTCAGATCAAATAATGAACGTTGTTAATTTAGTAAAAAAAAGTTTCATTGAGTCGTGGTTTAAAATATTATGTAAATTATAGCTTATTAAAGTGGTTAGATAAGATTTGGAGAGATGTCTTATCTCATAGGTGATGTATTGCCTCATATAACTCTTTATAACATAGCCTACCTAATGTTTATGCAATGGTTTTTCTGGATGTGATATCTTTATTTACCAACATTTCCTACATGATTATTTGATAATCAATAATGATATATAATAATAATAATGATAATTAATAATTGGATATATGGAAAAACATTGGCATATAGTAAAAAATTATACAACTCTGTCCAAATTTAATTTTTTGTCTTTATTGACCTGGCATACCAATGAGATCACCCATAAGTCCCATATTAGGACATATAGTCACTGATGACCTTCTTGACGTATTAGCTACTAAATTACCATGTTATTTACACTTTATTTATAAATATGCTTTGATTTCATATGTGTGGGCTCCCAAAAACTACCGGCACTAATTCAATTGATAAACATATTAAATTTACCATTGAAACAGAAGATATTTTCAGAGTTTGTTTTTAGGACACAATAGTTGGCATCAAAACCAACATCCTCAGTCAACACTATCCTAGCAATAAAAATCGAATTTTACTCATCTCGGATTATCGTTTTCTAAACGATAATTTAAATAAAATAATTAAAATATTTCAGAATAATTGTTATCTCATAAATGTATTTAAAAAAATATAGTAATATTCAATACATCTCCTTTTGATGGTTTAACAGGTGATGTTCCAACTGAAAACGATAAAAAATAACCCTATCTTAATCATTTAACAGAATGGTGAAACAATTTAAGAGACTAACCAATATTAAAATATTGAAGTACAACTATAAAAAACCGGCGATTTGTTAACAAAAGTTAACCTCGTGCGGACAATGCGGGTGATGTTATATTGGTCAACCATCACAAAACATCGGATAACACAATCCATACCCTTCAAACTAGAGTTAAGTTAAAATTTTAGAGACCGAAACCAATTTTACAAATAGTTTGTTCTTAGAAATGGTCCATATCAATAAAGAGAATAAGTTAATTCCAGGTCGGACATAGATAAACTTAGCACGATTTGTTATAATATTTAAAAAACAAAATAGTGTTTGCAACTCGTACACTACATGTTTTTGACGTTCGTGTTTCGGCGACTAATGTATTTATAGTGTAGATGTTTTTACTATTTGCGTAATTTTATTTAAACTATGTTTGTAATTGATGATTTCTTTAATATTAAAAAAAGTTATTGAATTTTGAATTTATTTACATCAATTTAATGTTATGCAATAAACTTCTTTGTATCTTAATCCTCCATCAGGTGCCGGCGAAAACTCCTTAGGCCAGGCGCGGTGTGCCTGGGAGGCTCATTTCCGAAAATCGTCTGTAAAATCTATACTAACGATCTTATGCCTAAATTCAAAATTACTTACCTTTACAGAGATGTGTTCAAAGGAAATATGTAAAGAAATACTTAAAAAAGAGTTATTATCAGGTAAAAAACTTCCACTTAGATTTTATTAGAAGCAAAGCAAGTTCAATCCGAATCATTGGTCAGGCAGTGTGAATTTTGGCACCCTAAAATGCAGACTTCGTAGATCATGTTCGGGTGGGATAGACAGACTCCACTATTGGTAGTTTTTCCATGCATAGTTGGATCAGCTTCTTTTACCCGTTTCCAGACTACAGCTGGTGCATTTCCTCCTTTTATTGGGGGTGGGGGTGATTTTTCATGGTCATCCATAGGAAGAAAACTTTTCAAATGGATTTGCATGCTGGTGTGGAGGCCGAACGTCATCTAACTTCTTCCTTCTTCTCTTCAGGATCCTTCTTCGAGTCATTGGTTCCAGTTGATTGCAAATGTAAATAACTTGAGAATTAATACCCCCCACATTTAACATAGCGAACAAGATTACCATTGGCAAGCGTACGTTACGGTGTATGCTGTAGGTGGCACACATGTGATCTGCTGTGTCTACACCACTTTTAGAGGAGTTGTAGAAAGTAATCAACTCTGTTTTCATTTTGTCCCAGATGTAGGATCAATAGCATTATCAGAGTGAAGAGGGAATCTCATTTTTCCCTTTACGCGGGATGTAAGAAACCAGAACTGTCTCGTCATTAAAACCAAACAAGCTGCTGTATTGTGCTCTCCCTATTACATTGACAAAAGCGAAATAAAGGCGCTTTTAATTTTTTTTCTGATCGTGCTAACATATGACAACGTTTTCGTTTTTAATTTTTGGCTGAGGTTGAAACCAGTAAACCAATTATAGGCGAGTTATGTTGCGATCAAATCCAAATAACGGTACTGCCATTTTATTCATCACATCAGTAGGTTTATTGCTTATACGGAAACGACCTTCAGGCTGTTTTTCTACGTATACTTCTATGTTGAATGTGTATGTCATAAATGTGTATGTCAGCCATGTCATACTGGCCAAAAATATGGTGCTTCTCGATGATTATTTTGGATGGTAAACCCGGCTGGCCCTTCTTGATCGCAATTTTTGCTGGGGGGCGTATACAACGTGGGACAAGACCTAAATTTGATGAGGCCAGGATACATTTTGCGAGCCCTCTGGTAACGCAAGATGCCGGATTTTATACAGAGATTTTTTTTTTAAACTATCAAATTTGTATTCGTAAACATGTAAATATCTTTACTTTAACTAAAATTATTAAGTAATAACTAACAGCATACAATTAATGAAACAGAAATTTCCTGCTTTTAGCCTTACTGAACTCCTTAATAACTGTATTGTAATGCAGCTTAAATGCGGTGTCTGCTTCAATAGATAAAATTGCCAAAGCTGAAAGTTCTTGCTGACCCATTGTACTTCTTAAATAATTTTTATTAGTTTTAATTTTGAAAAGCAGAAGCTGTACCTTACTTTCTTTCAGCGAAAGGTGAACTTACTGGTACTGTTAACAAAATTCGAATGACAATATAAATATTTGGATAAATTTCTTTTAACTTATTTGCTATTATGTATTGGAGTAGCTGTTTCACATCTTTAATAAAGCTGGGTAAATTTGGGATCATTGTTTGTAATTCTTCAAATAATTTGTAATTTTGGGAGTTTTTTAATATATGCTTTTTTGGAATATTTTATAACTTACTTAGATCATAAAGAAAACCAAAATTTTTAAAATGTTGACTTAAAGATATATTTCTTGAATCCATATTGCTCACTATGGAATCAGTCATGGTAAACAAAATTAATTTCGTACCGGCTTTTGGGAGACTGTATAGGTTCATCGCCGCTTTCATAATCGAACATCGTTTTCTTTCTGGCTACCCTTTTGTTTTTAGTCTTTTGGCAGATCATAACTGCTTTTCTCAATAAATTGAGGAGCGTCAAATAAGCATTGTTCGAAACCATTTTGTCGATATTCTTTGATCCATTCACAAAATGTGAGCAAATGTTCAAGAGCAATGTTTAAATGGACCTACACAGATCATAATTTGCTTATGATATTAACACGCGATAATATCTCATAACATGAATGTAATGATATGATAAATTCCGGGTGGTTTTTTGAGCTTTTCAATGTCATCATCAAATTGTATTAATATGGCCTTCACTGCTTCGATTCTGCTTTCCCACCTTGTGTCTGATAAAGGTTTTATACTAAGCTTTACTTTGTCTTTGATTATTTTCCAGGATTTGCTTGGATCGTGAGGCCGTAAACGGTGGCCCACGTGAATGAAAGGAAATCCAGGAAATTAAATTCAGTTTGTTTTGATACCCTATAGCTTTTGGGCATTTAAATTCCAATTAGATGTGTAATATATATTTCTCTATATTTTAAAGTTAATGTTACTTTTTTGATTTTAGGAAAAAGTGAATGTATATTGTGTAAGTATATTTCAATAATGGGTAAAACTATTTTTTTCGCCCACATAATTGTTTTTCTCAAACCGCTCTTATTGATCAGTAGAATAATAGGCTCTTTAGCTTATTATTCTACTGGTCAATACCTGATATTCCAGTATTGTAATCCTTGATTATATTTAGTTTTTGCGTAACTTATCCGGTTTTGTTTCTAACTTCGAACATCCACCTTCGATCATGGACATCGTGCTTATTTTTCCACTTCATACAATCACAGAATAATTTGTCTGCCATATGCACTGTCCGTTTTTTATTTTTTTTCATGTCATATTCTTTATAAGTGCAAGTTTATGTTGATGTCTAGAACAGATGTCCTCAAAATAGCCGGTCAACGTGTTAAGAAAAACATGTTTTTTAATATACAGGGTGTCCCGAATTGTATGAACTAAACTTTACCACCATGTTTTACATCTAAATATAATGGTGCTTTGTCATATATATCTTAGTCGAATATTGCCTCCGAAGGGAACTAAATATTTCCGGAACCATTTACAATAAAAATATGAAATTTGGTGGGTGGTGTAAACTTTGGGTACCGAAACGAACTGTATATTTTGAATAAAACATTTCAATCAGATGTGTAACATAAAGAGGGGTCCAGGTAATAATTGCCCAATTTCTTTTGTGCATATTATTTTTTAATTTCATTCAAAGTTACGAAATCCCTGCTTTTTACGAGAAGAACTTAGAAGTCCTTAGTACCAAATACCAAGTAATCTAAGATAAGATATTACCATATTAACCATCTCATTCGATCAATACCTAGATGAGTCAATTGCAGTATAATAAACAGACGTTAACAACTTATTGTTAATTACTTTTCGTTAATTCACTGATTGAAATATCTCAAATTCTGATAGTCATTTTTGTTTTTGATGTCAATAAAATTTTACCAAAAATCCATATTTTTTATTACTAATTCACGGTTTCCTCACATTTCTGTGTCAACTAGTGTTATTTTTTAAATGCTATATTGTACCTGATAAAAACATTTCTACTTTTGATAAAGCTTTGAAACAAATACAACCCGATGTTTAATTTGAGAAATTGAGAATTTACCAAAACAAAAAT
This sequence comes from Cosmopolites sordidus, assembly GCA_031761425.1. NCBI lineage: Eukaryota > Metazoa > Arthropoda > Insecta > Coleoptera > Curculionidae > Cosmopolites > Cosmopolites sordidus. Next base: position 63,157 of record JARFXV010000058.1, read on the forward strand.
ATTCCGATATTAAAACTGTCATTGTTTTAGAGTGAAGTTATGAGGTGTCGATAGAATTTTTTCATGAAAATAAAAAGTGTAAATAAAGTTGTTTATTTCGAAAAACGTTATTTTTTTTTGTTGATCTGGAACTGAACGAATTTCATTGTTCTGTTGAATTTTTCAACCGTTTATGTCAAAAACTGTTGAATAGTGATTGTATATTCTTAACTTATTTACTTAAATTTGTATGGAAATAATTCTTTTAAAAAATTACAGATATACATTTTTGGCCTTTTTTTGATATGCTGTTGGTAACTCTGACACTTTGATATGAAACGACAACATGCTATTATTTTTAAAATGCAATAAACATTCAGTCAAAATTTTTGCGGAGACGGTCGAACACTTTGTGAAATTCCTGGTCGAAAGAGTTCTGGTCGAACTGTTCGAAGGTTGATTAAAAAATATGATGAAACTGGATGGAGTTGTGGATGCAAGACCTTGTGAATTTAAATGTGGGACATGGGTAGTGAAAGTATGGTTGTAAATCCGAAAACACGGACGCTGCTTCATACACACCAGTTAAAATATTTCGAGATTTAATTCAGAGAATACTTACTAAAGACCTGCACATTCATGTACACAAAATTGAACAAAAGCTAAATATTTTTGACAGTTCTCGCCGCCGATAGTCTCGCCACCATTTAGTTTAGTCATCATGTAGATTTTAATTTGATCGAGAAATTATCTTGAGCTATGTGCTTATTTACCACTTCAAAGTTTCATGAATACGACGACTGCTATTTATGTATCCGAAATTATAAATAAAAAACAAATATTTTTCATTGAAAAATATTTTTTTTTTTAAATATTCTCCGCAATGATCAATACACTTTTGCAGGTGTTGAAACCAATTTTCATAGCACTTTTTCTATTCCAATTGAAGGTATCTCTAAAACACGCATTTTGAAAGCATCAACCGCTTCTTCTGGCGTCGAAAATCGTTGACCACGTAGTTTATCTTCACGGGCGGGAATATTAAAAAATCATTGGGTGTCAAATCAGGACTGTATGGTGGATGATCCCAAACAAACGGTTGTGTACGATTCAGAATTGACCGTTCAACGGTTTTCTAGTGGCACTGTAGTTTCGACGTGCACATTTGTTTCGACGTGTTTGTTGCGCGAACAACTTTTGTTGGGTTTGACTCATTTTGAAAGACTGATACAATCGACTGCTGTTTACTTTCGCGCTCATACGCATATATCCAAGATTCGTCACCTGTATAGATATTAAATATGGCTTTTGACACACCACGATTGAATTTTTTGAGCACTTCTTTGCATCAATTGACACGAGCCTTTTTTTGAGCTATTGTCAAATTAAACAGAATCCAACGCGCACAACTCTTTTTCACGGCTAAATGTGTATCTAAAATCTTGTGTATGCTTGTCATACTAATATCCAGGGATGTTTCAATCTCACGGTATGTCACTTGACGATCTTGCTATATCAGTTCGTGCACAGTATCGATGTTTACATGTACGTGCACAGTATCGATGTACAACATCCGATTTTGGACGACCTTTTTCAAATTCATCCGTGAGCGAAAAACGGTCACGATTAAATTCACTAAACCAGTGATATACAGTAGTTTTAGTTGGAGCTTCATCACTAAAAGTCGAAGCAAATTGATTGATGCACTGATGTTGAGATAATCCACGTCGACAGTACAACATCCGATTTTGGACGACCTTTTTCAAATTCATCCGTGAGCGAAAAACGGCCACGATTAAATTCACTAAACCAGTGATATACAGTAGTTTTAGTTGGAGCTTCATCACTAAAAGTCGAAGCAAATTGATTGATGCACTGATGTTGAGATAATCCACGTCGACAGTCGTAGTAAATCATCGCACAAAAATTCTCACGAGTAATCTAATTTTTTGACTGAGAAGAAATTTTCAAGCAACTAAACAACACAAATAGCGTCCGTATTTCAAAACGTTCCGAGTACCTATATATTCAGCAATGTCCAACTTTACGAAATATATGTAAGATAGCGCTTATCAACACTATTGTTGCCAATTTCGAATACATAAATTGTATACAACGTTTACAATGTATACAACCCTCATATAGAACATTGTAGCATTTTTCGTTTTTGTTGCATTTTTGAGAATTTTTGTATAATTAATCAGAAGAAAATGTACCTCAAATAAATAGTTGTATGGTGTGGATTTTTGGTAAGCGACGTAAGAAGCCTATAATTTTTGAAAATGCAACTCGAGTTTGATTACTGATATTCAGAACTAATGGACTAATGGACTCACTACTCAGTTAAATTAATCCATAATTTGAGAAGATTTCAGTTAAATTTTGTGAACATTTTTGAAAGTTTTTGAGCATAACTTAACTTGATCCGTATAAAGGAACCATTTTTAAACGTGTTTTAGTGCAAATAATCTCATTTTATTATTTCCCTTTTCACATATTAAAATAAAAATAATATATTTAATATTTTTTACAGTATAAATATTTTTAACCTATTACTGTGCGCAGACCTAGCGAAATTGGTGTTTAAATCGTTAAAAACTGTAATAATGTCTTAAAAGTGCACTACGATTCCCTTGTAATGAGAACATTTATTTCTAGAATCGTGGACATTTTAACAGTTTATCATAGGTCAAGGAAAAATGACAAGTCTTCCTCATTCCATTGGGAATACACCGATTGATCGGTAATTAAAGTTCAGAACAAGATTCTCCGTTTCGTATGCTTTCCAACGGTATGGAAATTAATATACAACGATTTCATTCAATGAAAGGAGGGCCGTTCGAAAAATTCTTGGTTTGACGAACCAAAGACAAGATTTGTAGTACATTTTCATTTTAATAATTTTTCTATTTTTAAATCTTCGTCTAGCGAGCCATTTCTTTAGAGTTCGGAAGATCAAGTAATCACTGAGGGATTCCCGAACAGGTGGAAGCACTTCGAAGCTTTACAGTAACAATCTGAAAAAGTTCTCGGTTTGAGAAAGGAGGGGCAAGACTTTTGACGCATTTTCATCTTAATTACCTTTTTATTTTTAAATCTTCTTTTAGCGAGCCAGAAACTTTCTTCAGATTTCCGAAGATGAAGTAATCACTGGAGGGCAAATCCGGCATATGTGGAAATACTTCGAAGCTTTACAGTAACAATCTGAAACGTGTGTGCGGGTGAATTATTGTGGTAAAAAAAAATTTCTCTTTAGGCCAGATGTGGACATTTAGCCTGAATAGCAATTTATTGAATACCAGAAAACCGTGGTTATGGCTGGCTATTTCTGCACATGGAACCGTTTCAGTTTTTTTTTACTCTAATTTTTTTTATTATGTTAAAATTCAACAAAATCGTATTTAAATATGTTTAAACAATATTTAGAAGTGTTTATTTGTATGCGCCTTTAGTAGACTGTTAACAAATATGGCACATCGAGCGGAAAGTTTTTTCATACCCAAAATATCGTACATGCATTGAGGATCTTTTAAATGTTCTTTCGTAATTTTTAAATTTTTGTCTTCAATAGATGTACGCCCTCGTTTCAATTCAGGAATATACTATTATACCATTAAAAACAAAGAGGAAAAATAATCTAAACTGAAATCTAACACAACAACAACATATTTTATAACATCTTGAATTTGAATTGTATACATTTTTCACATTTTTTTTTGTTTTTTTTTACTCGATCGCTAAAAATAAACAACTAATTGCACGCGTCTGAAACTTCGCAGCACCCCATCTAACGTATTTCGTTAATTCGCACTTGCGCCATCTCTGTGTTGTGCCGAAAACTTTTCGAATAACCCTCGTAATTACGAGTGTTATTTGAATTTGAATTCAAATGAATGCTTTCTACGGAACATGGACGTAGAACATAATTGAGCATGTCGTGGTGTAATTGAGTGTGTAAGTGATATTTTCCACATATTCTTTGAATAACAATATATATATATATATATATATATATATATATATATATATATATATATATATATATATATATATATATATATATATATATATAGATCATTTAATGTTCTGCATAAAATTTTAGTGGAAAATACAAAGAAATCCTGGAATATAGCATACAGTTGAAAAGCTTACACATTAAAGACCAATTTTGTTGTACTTTTCCACACAATCGGTATATTCTGAATGGAACCAGAATTGTTTGTAATTTAACTAATTACAACTAAATGGTATAAATAAGGTTGGTGGGACTACCATATGACAAACCCCACAAAATTTCGAGAAATCAAAATATTGTATTGGAATTTAAATTTATAATCACCTTTTGAAGTTTTGTATATTGAAAGTCAATGTCCAAAAGTTTTATATGTTTTAACCTTCTGTTAGTCGCGGCCGATCTGAGATCAGAAAAGGATATTTTGTTTTGAAGAATTTCTCTTAGGTTGGCAATTATGAGTTCACAGAGAACTACTAGAAACTTCCTAACTATTTAAGTGGAGTGAGGCAATGGTGTTTTGAGGTTCGTCAAGTCTATTGCAGGTCAGAAATTTGCATTTTTGATCTACCCGACCACCGCGACCGAGACCGAAGTTTTTCCTACACGAATTTTTAATTAATATATATATATATATATATATATATATATATATATATATATATATATATATATATATATATATATATATATATATATATATATATATATATATATATATATATATATATATATGTTAGTTCGTAGTGTTTCGCGGATGAAAGAATACGCTACGACTATTAGTCCGGGAGAACATCCTACTATGGAAAAAGAAGTGTTCTCTTTGAAAAATGAAGCTCGTGTAGATGAGATCATTCGCACGATAGCGACCAGAGAAAATTTCAGGCCCTAGCGATGAAGATACTGACACAGATGTTTATGGGGAAGAAAATATTGTACAAAATGATGAAGAAGAGTTTGGTTCTGAAATTGATCTAGAAGGAGATGAGAACTATTATTTTGTTCACAAAATCAGAAACAAAAAATATTATAAATACATGGAAGTGAAAAAAAAACCACCAAAAACACCATACAATCAAGAAAGGAGATGTGGGCCACAAAACATTCTGTACACCTTCCAGGGGTGAAAGATGCTATCAGAGAACTTAACTTGAATTTTGTTCTGGATGTTTGGTCTATATTGTTTGATAGCAAAATTTTGAATATAATAGTACTAATAAATAAATGCATTGACAACATTTGTGACACATTTTCTAGGCCAACAGATGCGAAACAAACTGATTGATTTGAAATAAAAGCGTTTATTGGACTTTTTACCTCGCCGGCGTGTATAAAGCATCACATCTAAATCTAGAGGAATTATATACTACAAATATTAATTGAGTTGAGCTTTTCAGACTACCATGCATAAGGCGATTAGATTTTTACTTCGTTGTCTACGTTTTGATGACCATGAAAATAGGCAAGATGGAAGGACATATGACCGACTTGCATCTATTAGAGAATGTTTGGAATATTACATTGAAAAAACGAAATGTTGGTTGCCTTTAGGGATATCTATCATAGCATCTGCGTTTTTCGGCAATATAATCCAAAAAAACCTGCGAAATATGGAATCAAAATATTTTCTCTTACTGATGCCATGGTTGGGCGGGAAACCTGTCAAAAGGGCCCTTTAGTTTGAACAACTCACCATTTGAAGTTGTGAAACGTTTAATTCGTCCCATAGAAAATTCTGGTAGGAATATAACTATTGACAATTTGTTCAATAGCCACAATCTTATTAGCGAATTGAAATCTAAAAAGTTGTCATTGGTTGGAACATTGAAATCCAATAAATCTTAGATACCACTGGTTTTCAAAAGAAAAAATAGAGAGGTCACATCTTCCATGTTTGTATTTCACAAGGACGCAACCTTGGTTTTATACATCCCTAAACCAAACAGCGACATATATCTTTTGCCAACTCTACATTTTAAAGGCAAAATTGATGAGACGATAGGGACCAAAAAAAAAACCCTGAAATAATAACATTTTATATAAAATTTTTATGATAAATTATAAGTAATCATGGTATATTCACTTTTGTGTAATATATAAATAGGTTTTACTTACTTTCAATTATTTTAAAATGTAAGTATATAATAAAATACTTAATGTTGTTTAGTTAATTTTTAATCATTTTAAACCCTTTAGTCTATTTTATAAGGACTAAATAGTTCAAAATTTATCGAGGTTTCTAAAAACAGATCTGGTAGATCATCGCGACCAACATGACTCGTTTTGTAGCTATGACTAACGGAGGGTTGAACAAAGCATGTTTTAACCTTTTTAAAAGGTATTAAACGAAGAAATATTTAAAATGAATATAATCTTGTTTTTGAAATGAATAAAATTTTGTTTCATTGGTATTATTTAAATGTTTTAAAATTTTGATTGAATTATATTTAGCAAGAAAAAAATAATTTATCTCTATATCTCCTTTAGCTGCATAATCCCACGCTCAAAGTTGTGAAATTTCTGAAAAATATATCCTATTTTCTCGGAAATGATTTTTGAGGTTTTTATTTTATTTAACAATAATTTTTAAAGTCTTCCAAAGAAGTAAAGTTTTAACCATCTTAGCTATTTTGAATTGATCTAAATAAATGGTAGTCGGAGGGCACAAGGTTGGGAAAATACGGTGAACGAACCATAACATCCTAGTCGTGTGCTCTAGAATAGTTTCGATGGAATGCTATGCCCTTTCTTTTTGGTTGATTGCCAATTTTTGGTTGATTGCTCGCTTTAATCCGCTTAGTTATGAACTTATTGTCGGAATATTTCCTTGACTTAATGATTTAATTTTAGGTATTTCTCATAAAAAACGACTTCCCTGCAGTCCCATCAAATGCACAATATAACCTTCTTCGGGTGTAAACTGGGCTTTACGCCTGTTGAACAGATATCTCTGCGATTACATCATGATTTCTTATGCCTAACATGACAATACACAATCCGTTTTATATCACCTGTAATCATCCTCTTTAAAAATGGATCAATTTCGTTGCACTTCAACAGGGAATCGCAAGCAGAAATTTTGTTTATCAAATTTTTCCCCGTTAATTCTTGCAGCTATCATACGCGTTGCTAACCATTCCAAGTTGACATAATCGTCTTGACATTGTTGACTGGTTGATTCCAAGAATTTATCCGATCTCTCGAGTTGTTCTATGCTGATGACTTTCTTCAATAAGCCCCAATATTTTGTTGTTATTAGTTCCGGCTGGTAGTCCAGAGTGTGATCGTCCAAAACTTACTAGACTATTTACGGCACGTAGTATAGTCATCCTACTATTTTGCGTTTACGATGAAATCGTACCCTTTTCGGAAATAAAAATGCATATGTCGAAAATGTTCTTTATTTTCCGTCAATTTTAATGCCTAACAAAATTTTAAAAACACAACACAATAATATATATTTTTTCAGAGTACTCGCTGTCAAACAACATCAAAATTTTACACGCGGATTACAATTCGGTTTTGTGATGCAATGTCATCTATCGCTAAACATGGTGCGAACTTTTACAGGAATTCGATATATAATAATAATTAAATCTAGCTAACTTTTTAGTTGTTTGACTTGGTTTGTTTTGTTTTGTTTCACTTGGTTATTATTAAACATATAACAAGAACAAAGTATTCTTAAAGTTACACCAGCACTTATTTGGCAGATATCTTCTTCTCTCATGATAGTTTTGCCATGAAAATATCAGTTCTCTAAAAATTATTTCTCTGGTCTTGCGATGAGGTACGTTTTCATTTAATCAATCACACCCTCAAAAACTCACTTTTGGACTTGCTATAATTCGTGGAGACCTGGGTTCGTAAGGTTTAAAGGCGAGATGGATACCAGTAGGTGCCGGTTGTCCGCAAAGGGTTTTAACATAAGGTATTTTTAAACATAACGTATGACGGTATTTTTAAAACAAATTTTCTATAATTTGCAGGGTGTGAGAGAAAGTACTAGCGTAAATTTAATCAACGATTCGTTAGATTGTTTTGAACAAAAAGTTTAATTATAGCATATATCCAAAATGCAACCACTTCTACGAAAGAGAGGTAAAATTTCCTTAATAATTGGCAACGTCGATTATTTCGTGTTTATTTCGATCGAACCGAATTCATTCCATACGTTTCAGTATAAATTTGGTTTGTTTTGTTACAATAAAAGGAAAACTTACACATTATTGTCATTTAATGTGAGAGTTGAAATTACTAGCACTAATTTTTACACCATAATCCGTTTTTACGACTTCACGTCACATTAATTATCTTATTAAATGAAATGGTTAAAACATCCACCATTTAGGTCTATGAAAGCCTGGCACCGTTTTAACCAGTTTTCCCGAACACGTTGAAAAAGTCCTGTTTGGTAGCAGTAAATCGGCGGGGAGGACTGCTTGTAGCCTTTGTATGCGCATGGGTAGAGTAAGTGCTCTTTCTGTATTCAATGTACAAAATAATGGAAAACTTCAATTTGTCGCGCTACATTTTGAGTGGTAGCTGGTATTTTAACGCCATATTTCAATTACTTAAGTACTATCTGGTAATTTTTTCTTCGGGTTGAATTTCTCGCTGCTGTTCACATTCTTGAAATTTTGGAACCACACTACCCGTATCCAAAAGCCTTTCGAGAAACTTGGACAAAAGTTTGCTGAGCTGGAAACGGCTTTTCTGGGTATTGTTGCCTGTAAACACGCCTAGTCTCTTCGGAATTTTGAACAGCTTCTACGTAATAAGGAGCATATCGTGATATTCGCCTATAGAATATATTTTTTGTTTTAAATCGAACTTAAATGCACCTACTGCCATATAGATACAATTTTTGTAGCAATTTTGAAATAATATTCTTTGCCGTGGCGATGTTGCGACGTTGTCATATTGTTCTTGGCTGATGTACGGCATGATTCTTAGTTAAAAAAAAGTTTTAACCATGTTCATTAGTTTATTTGTTAAGTAATAACCAATTAATATTTGCCAAATAATATTTTACACATATTTGGTTAAAATGATAATTCTTTTCTTTTCGATTAATAACTTTGCAATTTTTTTTTCGGGGTCGCTATGTTTTTGACCTTTGTTGTAAATGACTATTTTCTTTAAATGATGTGGAAAATTGTAGGTTAATTTTACGAAAGTAGACTGTAGAATTTAAAGAATAGCTTTTTGTTGAAGAACCTTATATATGTGGGATTATAGTGGATATGAGGATAGGTAGAGAAATAAAACATCGAACTATATTTTGAACAATGTCCATATTATATTTTAATTCCCACATACACACGGCACGTTGTGAACCTCATGTCATAATTGTAATAATAATAATATGTATGTACATTGTAGAACGCACTGTTATAAGATATACATGAAGACCCTTAAATGGGCGTTAAAGTAGCCTTAAGTCGACCTCATTCTAGTCCACTTGGCCAGAACAACAATTTTTTCTTATTTTACAAACTCCTAGCTGTACAGTCGGATCTATTAGCAATTTTATTTTGTCAAAATTACCATTCGCATTCGTATTATAGTGTAAAATTCATGATCGTTAAAATTACTTACAATAACTTGTTTAGTATTATATAATTCTTAAGTTTAAAAGTTAAAAGCGTCCACAGAAGGAATATGGTTATTGCTCATTTGATATTGCATATACAAGCCTTAACTGGCTATACAATGAAATAGTTTTAAACATTGATGCCCTACTTACACCAATTATTGACTCATAATAGTTCTAAAACTATTTAATATAAATATAAACTTGTTTCGGTTTTCCACCAAGATACTCTTTCGGATCCAAAAATGTTGTTGATTATGTCACCAGAAATAGATACATTGAAAATAGTTTTAGATCTCCATAGTTCAACATGTTCTTAATTGTAATGTGGTGTAAGTACGGAGGAATGGACCGGGGGTTTGCAAAACACAGGGACACAGGGGAGGGTGGTAATACACAAGGTGGTACCACCAAACCACAATATATTTTATCAGCTACTTTTATTATAATTATAATAATTATTATAAATTAGAGTATATATGTATATCAATTATATCATAATATCAATATATACAACTTGTATACATTCAATAAAATAACCGTTTCAATATAAAGAAATCAACATATATAAAAACTAACATAATGACGCCTTGTGGCGTATTAATAGGAAGATAGAGCGTTACGTTTTCATTTTTTAAATCTAACTAAACACTGTAACGCCCTGTATAATACTTTACAGGACTCTCAGTTTTCATCGATTGGAGTTTCAAATATTCAATCTTAAGAGCTTACGAATTGACTGCTTGATGGACATATATATTAGGAAATACAGGTAATATTCTTAATTATGCACACTTAAGAAAACAGATAATCATTTTATAACCTGATCGAAAATTCTTGTACTTTTTCTTTTTTTTTGCTACATACTAATTGAGAAACTCGTCGATCGACTTAAACCCAGTTCCTGGCACACTTCAAGAAATTAAACATAAAAATAAAATGGACAGCACAAATTTTCAGTGTATAGTATAAGGCCCACGATATAGTTTTTAATCAATAAATGAAAACTCACAAACAGTTAATTTAATATTGTCGAGATATTTTTTTGCAAAATAAAACTCTTTGTGTATTACATACCTTATTAACTAGCCTCTAAAAGGACTATTTTTTTGTTGAAAATTTCGTCAGCCTATTAAATAGTGTACCTTTTCTTCGCATTAGCTGTATTGTATAGATTAAAAATTGTCTCACATTTAATATACTGACGCTTTTCGAAAAAATAAAAGAATCACATCAAAAGCTCGTAGAATTCAGTTATTAAAAAGTAATAAAGGATTTAAGTACTTTTTATACATTTTTTTTTTTGAATATAATCTAAACATTTATATTTTGCTAATAATTTCCTTATCTAAATTGACATTTAACTCTTAACGAACGCGTAGAATATTTTTAAACAAGAACTTTTATTAGTAATTAGGTTTTATATATACGGGATATTCTAATTACAATAGGTACTTCTCTGCGTGCAATCTTCATGCAACTGTTTATTATTGTTCGTAACAGGAAATTTTTGTAAAATGTATGACACACTTTTCTACACACTTTTCAATAGTGTAGAGAAAGAGAATTATTTTTAAGATTTTGTTATGGAAAGTTTTAAATTTAGAATTCATTTGGCTTGATGATCATATAAAAATATAATATGGTCTAAATGGCGAATATCATTATTTCCAACCCCAGTTAATTTATAATTATTATAGAAAAAAAGTTTAAATAATAGAATCATCAGGACTGATACAAAATATATAGTTTACTTAGCAACAAGAAAAAAGTTATAGATTCATTATATCATTCATAAAATTAAAATTTCAAATACCCTACTCGAAGAGATTTACCACTAAACACCAAATCACTTTTTTAAACTTTTCGTCGCGCATTTCGTTAAGCATGTTAGCATCATAAGGAAATTATTCAATCTAATTCTAAAACTAAAGTATATTCTATTTATATGACAACCATACCTAACGAAGCGTGTAAAAAGCACGAACCTTAAAGTTAATCGTGCGTTACATTAACAATTCGAAAAGTTGACTGCTCTATAACATTCAGTTAATTTTTTTAATTTTTAATGTAACGCTTGGTTAAGTTCAATGTTTATGATCTTTTACACAATTTATTAGTCACGGTTGTCATAAAAATAGAACTTAGTTTAGTTTTATAATTCGATTGAATCATCATCTGATGATGCTAACATTGTTAGCAAAACGCACCTCGAGAAGTTAAAAAAATGATTTGGTGTTTACCGGTAAATGTCTTCAAGATTAGTCGAACACATCGAATGTTCCAATAGAAGAATTGAATAGAAAATGTCAAGATATTGCAAGGGTTTGATTTTTTTTATTAAAAAAATTTATAACATCTTAATGGAATATTTAAGTTAAATAAAATTGAAACAAACTTGCTTATATTAATTTAAATTTTCGAAAAAGTTACAAGTATTACAATGGCAGAAATTCTATGGCTTCCCAGAATACATTCTTAATAGGAAAGTGACAATGATAGTAGAATGACATTTAGCCTATATGATTGCTATAAATGGCTCGGATTTCACGAAAGAACTTTACAAGAATGTGAAGTTAGATATTTTACGTTCTAATCTAACAGAGTCTGGGAAAATTCTATTATTTTGTACGAAAATGACGCATTCATATTCGTATCGATTATATTTCGAATATCCCGTATATTTTGAAAAATATGCCGGCACTTTTCCTTTTCACAAAGATATTGTTCGTTTCAGTTTCTCCTTTATGGGTTGTTAAAAAAGGATCCGCAAGGGTCGGTTTAATTTCACAGACATAAAACTTATCTCCGACATATTCTCCAAAATTTATACGTTTCCTTCCACAAATATCCAAGCGTTATTGAGTAATTTTTGAGGTGATTCTTCCTGCTATCTGCCGAATTGTCCGCGTTTATTTAGCTGATATGTTGTTATTTTACGTCTTTTAGGCGCTTTGCATATAGCTTGTGTATTGCCCTTTACACGGACCTACTTTACGCAGTTTATGGCCACATTAGGGAGTTACCGTCGTACTTTTCGCCTTTTCATTCGTTTCACCGGCTCGTCGAGTATATTATTACCGTTTCCGGTAATATATATGCGGATGCTCCCTATCAGTAGTCGGATGGTTTTGCGTCTGCTCTCTAGCGATAGTAAGCTTCGGCTCTTGAATCGGTCCGTTGTCATCACTCTTTTTTTAGTCTTAATAAATTTTAGGCCTCAAAATAACGTTTCTAACTAATGTATTAAGAAATCAAACTAGCTATCAAGTCTTTGAGATCATTCGGATTATTTTTCGCCTAAAGGAAATGCTAGAACTTTAAGAAAACAAACATTGCTTCAGTTAGAATAATTGTTACCATAACTTGCGTCTAGTATAATTTTTATATAATTAAAACTTACTTGCATATAAACATCGTGATGATTTTTTTAGAATTTGGTAGATTTTTGCATGATAAAGTTATTGCTGAAATTAATAAATGTTTGTTTCCTTTATTGACATAACTTTGATGAATTTGAAAATGATCAGAAAAATATTTTTATGCGAATGGAAAAATGTGAAGATGAAAGCAATCGGACCGACTCTCTACAATTATGTCTTTTTTTTTCTAAAACTTACTCCTACCACTTAATGCAAATATAACACAGATTCAAGGATATCAAAATATATAAAACAGAAGTGTATATACTTTTTTTAACTATCTACGTATTGCTCTGCATTGACATAATATTATCAAAGAAAAAATGGCCTCCACCGAATTTTCTCAGATTTTTCCTAGAGAAGAGAAACAGAAAGAATAGGCTTCGGCAGATGAATACAGATCAAAAAGTTATTGTAATTATTGAAGCCTTGAACCGGAGAATAAATCAAAATACGAGATTCAATTCAGCGGAGGTCAGTTATGGGGAAAATAAAAGGAGAATCTGCATTGACAATAGTATTGACATTTTATATACCTTTGGTCATTTTTTCACCGTCGATCAAGCGAACGGCTACATATCGTCATTTTTTAACCTAGCTACTGTTCGACCACCGACAGCCAAATATAATGACTAAATAGATAAATTTGAATCACATCTTTCTTAAAATAACCCGCCTAAGAATGCACTGCAACCAAGTTAATTTACTATTTAAAATATACGTTTTCTTTCTACTGGAAAAACGATACACGAGAGTTAAAGAGAGAGAGAGAGAGAGATAGAGAGAAAGAGAGACTGTGACATCTAATGAAAATACAAAATAGAAGATGCGATTTGGCTACAGCGCACGTTTCTATAATCTAATGACCTCAAGACCTATAATACTGTGTTAATATAACGGAATGAAGATATTTCATTTTAAATACGGCTCTTTTTTGGGTTTTTCTCTATTTTAAATGGTATGCAATTCTAGGCGATTTTTACGTAGCGATCACAAGGTCATCTGATTCTTATAATTTCCTCACACTTGTCTGCATTAATATCAGCCACTAAACATCTAAAATAACCTCATTAATTGACATGTATACATACTTTTGATAAAAAAATAACGTCGGAATATATTTTAAATCCTGCGCATATAAAATTTTTCTAACTAATCGGCTAAATAATACGATAATCCTTTAAACGTCATTATTTTTGTTCATCGGTTTTTTCCTAGCTGACTTCCTCAAAAGTTTTTAAGTCATAAAGGCAACAAATAACTTAAGAAAATTATTTTTCTAAATCTTATTTTAAAATGTCATAGATTATTTTAAAAATATATTTGTAGCTAAGTTACTTACGTGGTAAACCAAACCAACCAGAAACCATTGATAAAAAAAACAACTAAAGAGAAAGTATCAATTTGCTGCCTTTCCAACAACTTTATGAGGTAACGATTAATATGATGCATTTCATAGAAACGCAAGTTCTATCAACTACAATATTTGTTTTGCTCTGTAACTACAAGATGATCGTTGTTATGTTACTAAAGTCTTTTGCATTCAGCAGCTAATTCCATGATAACTAAAACTATATATATATATGTATATATATGAAAGCTATAACGGTTTTTTGGCAACATTTTTTTAATCCTATCTAGCTTAAATTAAGAGTTTTAGAGCTTTGGTTTGTACGAAACTTTAGGTACTTTGGTAAGACAAACATAATTGTTATTTCATTTGTTTTAGTTATTTAGCTTTTAAATAATACAACAATCTTTGGAAAAATCAACTAGACGCACTTTTTTTTTGTAAAAATATATACTTTCATTTACAGATCCTCACTTTATAGAAAACATTTAATTTCGTGATATAGTTTACAGAGAATGGTCATTTAAATAAAATACATTTTTAATTATTATTATTGAATTAAGTAAAAATTATCAACATATATTAAAAAAAACATAATTAGAACGAACTACTTGAATAACTTTAATTGATATTAAAATATATAATACAAATTTTCAATCAGATTTATTAAAAACTATTTGAATTGATAATGTTATGATTATATTATTTAACTGAATACTCTCTATATAATATCTTATTGCCCGAAAGTAAAAACTGAAAAATAATGCCACAATACTTACATCTCTGAATTTGATCCTCACAGTTCTATATCGTATGGGCTATCGCTTGAAAATGCAAAAGAAGCGTTAGTAACATTAAAATATACAGGGTGGTAAAAATAATAGGTCTTTCGCTTTGGGTAGGAAAGATCGATAATATTAAATTCTTAAACGTATATTATATGCCCTTAACTACTTTAATCCCGCCACCTTAATAGTAAATACTTCATAAATGATTAAATGATAAATTGAAAAATCTGTTATTTTTTGTTCACCTTGTATATATAAATCTATATGCTCAATCATTCGGCCTAATGTAACATTATTATATCGTGGTGGTTTGTACTTAGGACTTTTACACAATCATATTTTCATTCAGTCGGAAATATTCTTTTTTTTTATATGATAATTATCCATACAAGCCCAGATCGGCAAAAGATAAAACATAAAATAAATGAAAAATAACACACCTTATAACCATTTGGAAAAATTACATTAATGTATGATAGATATCAAATTCTTTCTTGTCTCAACTTCCTTCACCAGATTCATTTGTTGTATTTCTTTAACGTACCTGTGTGCGACTGAATTGAATTTCTATTTCCCTACATCTTTTTAATATCTATCATCCCAAATATTTTTTATAGAATATTCACATAATAACAAGAAACATTAATATATTATATTTGTTTAAATAGATCCTGTCGCATCTAAACATTACAGACAGATCTATGCTTCAAGGTTTATATGTAAGGGGGGAAAATACGAATAGATCTGAAATCTAAAAGCTACGCAAAACCCGGGGAGGGACCAATCGGAACTGCGATTAAGCTTTAAAGGTTTACCGTTTAAAATTGTATTCTACTCTTATATCGTAGTAAATCGTAATCCTACTTGAAGCGCTAAAAAATTTAGTTATTGAGAAAGCGAGTGAATAATGTGTGAATTTGTTTTGTGCACTTTAAAAAGTTTCGGTAGATACAAAGCCGTTTTGTTCGTTCTAGAAACATTGAGATTCTCTATGATGTATTAATAAACTGAGAAGTGTTCTTAATGTTTGTTATCACCATATAAAAATTAGTAAATAAAATCTTCTTGTCATCGACAATGTATCTTACCATTATATTTAAAATTATGTCCGTTTGGCCCACCCCACTTAATAACAAATATATACATATTTCTTAAAATTATATAATGTATAATATTCTGCATACGTTTTAAAGAACGTTTTAACATAAAGAAAACAATAAAATCCTATAAATTGAAATAAAAACAACTACATATAGTAAGAGACAAATCCACTTCCAATAGACAACAAAAACAAACTATAAATTTCAATAAATACACGAAACAAGGCCATAGGACCCTTTAAGACTCATGAAAACGAATTTTGAACGGATGCAAAATTGGAACCTGCTTTGACTGCTGATTATTTTGGTTGTAGATTTTCTCTTAAAAACAATGAAAACTTATTAAAAACACCAAGGCATCTCGTCTCAGCTTTTTAATGAATGAGGTGAGCGCCAAATTGGTCCTTAATTATAATAATATGTGAGGATAATGTATCCTATAAGATACCCTGTAATATATCATATGCAATTTATTGAAACGTAATGTGTTAACCAATAGTGCTTGTGTTTGGTGGAGGGGGCTTAAGATTGCTTCTTGACGACTATCATCGAAACGTTGTTCAACATTGCCAAATTTTAAACAGTGTTATCGGAAATTATGTTGTTGTTAGATAAAGTTGATCGCAAAGGTGGTGTGTAGTGTGGTTTCGGTGATTGTCGTACGGCAGAAAGAAAATCGCAAACACCAAACATATACAACAACAAGTGTTAACCGCTCAGCGGGTGCTAAATAGTAATATATTATTAATATACATAATATAGAGGTGAATGTACAAGTGCAGATTTGGATGTGATAACGTAATCACAGCTGCAGCTGCCGATGAGGACCAAATCAGAGGTCGGATAAACTTGGGATAGTCCGCCAGAAGCAGCTCAGTGGTAGCCATTGGTGAAAGCTGCTGGAATCAAGGGACCCTGAAACAATCATTTCAACGTTAATTCATAATAAAATGGAAATTGAACATACAAAAAAAAATGTGTTGTGTTAGTTTAATCAATGGGAAATGTGTTTTAAGGGATGAGGAATACAGTATTCAATATAAAGAGTAGTCTAAAAAGAGGATCACAAATTTAAAATGAGACGCAATGACGACTACAATTGATAACCGGGTAATTTTAATTTTATCTTGAAGAAAAAATAATGGCACTATGTCTTGAAAATAATGTCGTTCAAATGTTACCTTCGGCTTCGTCTGGTGGAATGCATTCTAGAGTCCGAAATTTTGATTACTCTTTTATACATATTTTTAACACGCAAATTACACATATTGCGTCGTTTAAGACCAAGAAATGTTCAGGGTTTATTCTGTAAATCAGAGCCTTGACATATCACCACAAAAAATAATCTAAGGGTGTAAGATTCCATAATCTTGGTGGCCAGTTGACATTACCATTTCGGGAAATAACAAATAACGCGTCCAGGAAACTTTTCTTGCATTTAATCGACTGTCTAGCGAGATGTGTAAGAAGTCTAGCTGTCTTGTTTAAAGAAGACATTACGAGGGTTGCATTTATATGTATCCGGAATATAAATAAACACATATATTTTCTCATTGAAAATGGTTTTATTGTTTTTCAAAATATTGAGGTATCTCCAAATATACATTTTGAAGGCATCAACTGCTTGTTTCTGGCATCGATAATCGTTGAGCACGTAGTTTATTCTTCACGGACGGAAACAAAAAGAATTCAATGGGCTTAAACCAGGACTGCACGGTGAATGACCCATTAATTCGAAGTTTTGATTCGCCAAATATTGAGTTGTTGGAGCGTTGTCATGATGAAGAATGATCGTGCGACGCCGATTGTTTTTTCTTATTTCTTCAAAGACTTCTGGTTGTGTACCAAACAAATTGTTGTGTACCATTCAGAATTGAACATTTTACGATTCTCTAGTGGCACTGTAGCCAAAAACAGGCGACATTTGCTTCGAAATGTTCCTTGCGCGAACAACTTTTGTTGGGTTTGGCTCATTTTGAAAGATTCATACAGTCGACTGCTGTTTACTTTCGGGCTCATACGCATAGATCCAAGATTCGTCACCTTTGTAGATGTTATTCACGGCTTTTGATGCACCCTGATTGTATTTTTCGAGCATTTCTTTGCACCAATCGGCACGAGCCTTTTTTTGAGCGACTGTCAAATTATGCGGAATTCAACGCGAACAAATCTTTTTCATGTCTAAATGTTCACATAAAATCTTAAGTATGCCTATCACACTAATACCCAAGGATGCCTCAATCTCACGGTATGTCATATGTCGATTTTGCTTTATCAGTTCGAGCACAGCATCGATGTTTTCTGGTTCAACAACCGATTTAGAACGACCTTCTTTAAAGTCGTTCGTGAGCGAACGACGGCCGCGATTGAATTCACAAACCAGTGATATACAGTGTTTCATCGCCAAAAGTGAGTTGATCGAAACACTGTTGTTGAGATAATTCACGTCGACCGTCGTTGTAAATCATCGCACGAAAATTATCATAAGTTAATTCCAATTTTTGACTGAGAAGGAATTTTTAAGTCACTAAATAACACAAATAGCGACCGTATGACAAAACGTTCGGAGTGCTTGTATAGTGAACAATGTCAAACTTTATTATGTATATATCAGATGGGGTCTAGCAACACCATTGTTGCCAATTCAGGATACATCAATAGCAACCCTAATATTTATATTTACAGGGTTTGTCTAGTAAGAATCGGGACTGAGGTTATAAAAACATTTATTGAAGAAATATGTAAAGTAATTTAATAATCTTCAAAATATGAACCTCCTGCATCAATACGCAGTTACCAGCCATTTTTCCAGTCTTCATACGCCCCCTGGAAGTCTGATATTGCAAGACTATTCAAGCACTCCGTCGAAGCCTTTTAGACAGTTTCAAACGCCCCAAAACAATATCCTTTCAGGATTTATTGATCCGAGAGAACAAAAAAAGTCTGGAAGAGCCTGGAAAAGATGGTTGGGGCAGCGTTGCCACATTGTGTTTGGCAACTGTCTCTCTCATAATTAGCGACGTGTGACTGGGCGCGTTGTCATGATGGAGCATCCAGGAATTGGAGATCTCTCTTCGGACGCGGCGGACCATCATCCTCAAACGTTCGAGCACTTCTGCGTAAAATTTGTCGTTCACTGTTTGGCCAGCGGGCACAAACTTCTTGTGTACCACACCTTTTGCATCAAAGAAGACAATGGGCATCGATTTCACTCTTGAATTGCTCATGCGAGCTTTTTTTGATAGAGGAAATACGTTTGTGTACCACTCAGAACTTTGCCGTTTGATGTTGTTATTACTCTGTTCAGAACACGTGGATTGGTCTCCAAACGTTTCAACAGTTTACGGCAAATCGTCACACGATGTGCCTTCTACTCGGCTGATAAACTTTCGGCACCAAATTCGCGCACACCTTTCGCATTTGCAAATCATCGGTTACAATAGGATGCACAGTTGATTTCTCTAAATTCAATACCTATGTCATCAAACGAACACTTCATCGACAATCAGAGTTCAGAAATGCTCGCATTTTGCGAACATTTTCATTGGTTCGAGCTGAGATCGGGCGTCCAGCACGTTGATCGTCTTCAACCTTTTCCCGGCCTCTTTTGAATCTTTTATACCACTCAAAAACACGTGTTCTGGGCATAATTTCGTCCTTGTAAGCCTCACGGAAGATGAAAAAAGTGTCCGTTGCGGATTTGTTCATTTTTAAGCAAAATTTGATGGCACATCACTGTTCGAGGTTTTCTTGCATCGTGGAAAGGCACGTTGAAATGCACGTGTTGAACGGAAAAGTTGAACAAGTGTGGACATGCCATATGAGTGACTTTTATATTTGAAATAACGTTGCCGCTATTACATTTCAAAATGCCTGGATTGTATTGGCTTCTTTTTCTTTTTTTAGTGCATTTGGTTGATGATCCTCTATTGTTCTTCGTGTTTCGGTTTCCTGACGGTGAATGGCCTTCCTAATACAATTTTTTGAATATCCATTTTGTCTAAGGGCTGCGGCTATTTTTGGTAGTTCCTCGCTTCGTGTATCTTGTAGTGTCAGTCGGAAGGATCTGGAAATCAAGGTGTTCGCTACTGCTTGGATTTGAGAAGGATGATGATGGGATTTAGCGTTGAGGATCGGTGTGAGTTGGTTTTCTATACACTGTGTATTCGACGGTTTCAGAAAGTTGTCTTGTGATGAGGAGATCCAAAAATGGCAACTTCCTATTCTGTTCGACTTCCAGGGTGAACCGTATTCGGGTGGATTTCGTTTAATTGGGTTAGGAAGTTGTTTAGAAGTTCCTTTCCGTGAGGCCATATTATAAAGATATAATCACCGTAGCGTTTCTAAAGTTTAGGTTTTAAAGGAGCGCTGGCCAATGCCTTTGTTTCGAAGTCTGTCATGAACAGGTTGGGTATAACAGGTGATAGAAATGATCCCATTGGGGCACCGTCGGTCTGTCTGTAGATCTGCTGGTTGAAGGAAAAATATGTATTCTTCAAGAAGTGTTCGGAGAGTTTCCCCACGTATGGTGGAAAGTTTTCATTCGTCGAAATTTGGTCCAGAGCCTTGTCTCTAGGGATACTTGGATATAGTGAAACAATGTCCAGGCTAGCCAGTATGTCTGTATCCTCTAGTTGGAAATCTTTAATTATCTTTATCAAATGTTCTGAGTTTTGAATATAGGACTCGGCAAGTTTGACGCGTGGTTGTATGATACTTGCTAGATATTTTTCCAAATTTCGTGTTGGAGAGCCGAAGACACT
Source organism: Cosmopolites sordidus (assembly GCA_031761425.1). Classification (NCBI taxonomy): domain Eukaryota; kingdom Metazoa; phylum Arthropoda; class Insecta; order Coleoptera; family Curculionidae; genus Cosmopolites; species Cosmopolites sordidus. The sequence continues at coordinate 84,168 of JARFXV010000058.1, forward strand.
TACTATGGGCCTTAATGGGATTTCTAGTTTATGTATTTTGGGTAGACCTAAAGTTTAGGACATCTGCTTGATTTTTCCCTTGGATTTATTCTTTAGAAAATTATTTAAAATAAGTACAAAATAGGTATAAGCCAAGCATTTAAAAAGGGTTTAATAAATCAATACGATTGTTTATATTGAACTAATAAATGTGGATGCAAACAATGATTTCTTTCAGTAAGACTTCTATCGATCTCACTACACAATCGATTTGTTGCAAGAAAAGTTTCCTGGATGAGAAAATAATGGTGATCTGAACTGGTCAACAAGATCATGCGATCTCACGCCTGTGTATTATTTTTTGTGGGGTTATGTTAAATCTCTGGTTTACAGAAATAAAACCAGAAATATTCTTGACCTTAAGTGAAACATTCAGAGCATCATTGAAAAGATACCACACGAAGTTCTTAAACATTCATTCCACTAAACGAAGCCGAGAGAGACATTTCAACGATTTATTTGAATTTTATATTTAGAAATTATTTGAAAAGTTATTTTTTGGTGGATTTATGTTAAATTTCTGGTTTACAAAAATTAACCCCGAAATGTTCTTGACATTAAGCGAAACATTCAGACCATCATTGAAAAGAGGCCACATGATTTGTGTGAAAGAGTAATGTGAAGTTCTTAAGAATTCATTCCACTAGTGATTAGACAAAGCCGAGAGGGACATTTCAACGATTTATTTGAAAATTATATTTTAATGACAATTATTTATTAGAAATTATTTTAAAAATATAATAACATTTGTTCTTCAAGATAAAATAAAAATTACCGGATTACGACTTGTTATTGTGCCTCATTTTTAAGTTAAATAGAGAGAGCTATAGAGGAACCACAAAAGAAGTCGAATAAGTTCAAAGTTCTTTTTGCACAGTGTCAAATGAGTGAAAAAAATCTAAAGTAATAGTAAGAAAGATTTAATTGGATGTATTAAAAGTTTGTACGATCACACTAAGAAATTACTACGTACACATGAGGAACGAATGGTAGTACCAGAATCTTTTATTTGTACTTTTGATGTACCACAAGGTGCATCTCACGAAAAATAGGAACGGGAAAAATTATTATTTTTCTTCAAAATAGTCTCCTTGCGCGTCAATACAACATTTTGCATGGTCAACTAGGTTGACGAATGAATTTTTGAGCTCAGCCAAAATGAATGTCCGAATGTCTGAATGTTCTGAATGTCTTTAATGTCGGCATAATGCTGTCCTTTCATCGGAAATTGAAATTTTTCGAAGAGATAGAAGTGCGCAGGGAGCCAAGTCAGGCGAGTATGGTGAATGATTGATGGTTAAAATGTCATTTTTGGTAAAAAAATCAGTGATGAACGTCGGGCGATGGGATGGTGGATTATTGCTCGTGCAACAAGCGTCAGCTGCCTTGTTGACGGTATTGCGGCCGCACAAGACAAATACGCGACAAGAGACGCTTCATAACACCAAGCTAAAATACAGCATTAATCCTCTAAACTCGAAGATATTTACCACTAAATACCAAATCACTTTTTTGAACTTCTCGACGCGCGTTTCGCTATGTTAGCATCATCAGGATATGATTTATTTAAGATTAAATCTTCGAAAGTTTAATAAAATAATTGAGCAGCACTGATCGTTTAACCAGGTGGAACGAACTCTTTGTGCACAATTCCCTCCAAATCGTAGAAACAAATCAACATTGTTTTGATTTTTGACTTTTTGAGACGGCTTTTCTTCGGATTTGGCTCGCTCGGATGCTTACATTCGGCACTTTGACGCTTGGTTTCTGGATAATATTGAAAACACCACGCCTCATCACCAGTAGCAATGTTGTAGTTTTCGTCATTTTTCGACTCTTTAATCAAGTTCTTACAATGTTCGATTCGGAGCAATTTTTGGTCATCATTTAATTTGTGTAGAACAGAGCTTGCACAAATCTTCCGAAGTCCCAAATGATCGGTCAAAATGGGATGAATTGAATCTTTCGACATGTCCAATTACATTTTCATGTACTGCAATGAAGGTTTTGGCTGATTTTTTAAAAATTCACCAGGATGTTCGTCATACTTGATGTCCTCACGACCTTCTTTGAATCGTTTAAGCCACTCGTGGACACTGGATAAACAAACAATCCTCACCATACACTTGTTGTATTAATTGAAACTTTTCGGTGAATATTTTACAGGTTTAAAATAAAACTTAATATTCGCTCTTTGTTCGATATTCACTTTTCGACCTATAGTATAAACATACTGACACTTCAAGCGCCATAACTTGGCTTTCAATGATCCAAATGTCATGAAATTTTGTCAGAACGTCAGTGAAGTATGCACTTTTCCAACGCTTATCGTCAAAAGATGGCGCCACTAGAAATAGCTATTTTTAAAAAGTTCTGTTTTTCATGAGACGCACCTTGTATACTTAGGTCTTTAATATTTATCCTGACAAATTGCAAAGTGCAAATAGAATACAATTAAAGTTGATGAAGAAATACCGTGTAGGTTACTGAAAAATAGATAGAACACAAATATCAAATATGTATTATACAGGTGATGTTGCCTTTGTTGCAGAAACAGTAATAGATTTTCAAAGTATTATGCACATTTTTAAACTAAAAAAGATTTACCACTAAACTCAAAATCACTTTAAAAAAATAATTTCTCAATGCACGTTTCGGTAACAATGTTAGAATCATCAGGAGATGATTTAATCTCGCGCGTCGAGAAAATTAAAAAAAAAAGTGATTTGGTATTTGGTAGTATATCTCTTTGGGTTTAGTGTTTCACACCAAAGGTTCGTATAAAAGAATTGATGGACATATTTTTCAACAAATTTCAAAAAAAGAATATGAAAATTATTATAGAAGTAACAAAGTCCATAATTGAAAAAAAGATCATTGGAAACATGATAAAATATAATGGTTTTATATAGAACAAGTATAAAAATATTACTTTATTAGATTAGTAATAAACAGTGAGTAATATCAACAGAACAAATTAAATAAAGGATTGACAAAAATAACAGGAAAATTATATAATTGCATAAAAGCTAAATTCAAAATAGATTAAACCGTACCTAAAGCAGTAAAACAACGAAGATTAAAGAAAAAATAAATAGTACAGAAATGATATTTCTAAGAAGAACGGAACGAAAATCAAACAATGACAAAATAAAAAATGAAATATTTAGGCAAATCTATTGGGTTAATATTCATCCAGTTCATTCTGGTTTTGACGGTAGATGGCATTACATCGCAAAGCCGAAGTGTTATCTACTTCACACGTGCAAATATTTGATGTTGTTTGACAGAAGGAATTACAGCGAGCATTTGAGAAATAATATTAATTTGGTTGTGTTATTTAAAATTTATTAAGCGTTAAACATTACAGAAAATAAGAATTTTCAAAATATTTTATAATTTTGTATTTTCGAAAAGGCAAGACACAAATGTGTGAAAATATGTGTTTTTCTAGTGCTATAAATGGTTCAGAAACGTTCTTAAAAATAATTTTAATATTAGCGATGCACCACGTTCTGGACGACCGGCCGAAGCTGATGGCAAGGAAACATTATTACTAACTGAAAGTGATCGGCATAAAACAATTTAAGAGATCGGATAAATTCTTGGAATCAACTAGTCAACAGTGTCAAGACGATTACGTCCACTTGGAATGGTTAACAAGACCGATGTATAGGTGCTGCAAGAGTTAATGGAGACAAAATTGATATTGGTCTATTGAAGCTTAACGACATCAATCCAGTTTTAAAGCAGCTGGTTACAGGTTATAAAAATGGATTTTGTATAATAATATTAAGTGTAAGAGATCATAGTATAAGCGTGGGGATGCCTCTTCAATCAGCGAAAAAGCCTAATTACACCTGAAGAAGAAGCTTATGTTATGTTATACTGGAAGGGAAGATTATATTATGGGTAGTTACCTGAAAATAAGACCATTCTACGATTAGGCCAAGACCAAATCACAACTAAGTGGATTGAAGCGAGCAATTGATCAAAAGCGACGTGAATTAGCCAACTGAAAGGTCATTGCGTTCTATCTGAACAATGCTACACCACACATGTCTTTGGATACCCGACATATATTTTTAAAAAACATCCCAATCTAGTTGTAAAAATGTATATCAGATGGCCAAAGAATTGTGTGGTGTAGCATGTCTAGATAGAACGCGATGACCTTTCTGTTGGCCCCTGAAGAGAAATATTAGTAGTTACTTCATACAGATATACGCCTGGCAGCTTATTTAGTAGGAAATTGGCAGTTTTTATTTTTGTCTGGACTAAACAAACTTGATTTATTTTCAAAACAATGGACAAATCGACAGTCACAGAAGACATATTGGGTTAAGTTCAAAATAAAATAGATTCCCATTATAGGGCGAACGCTCGCAGCAGCCTAGACCATGCGAACTGCAGTTGTCTGCCAGCCCCGGGTAAGGAAAGAAAAATTAATAATCAGAGACTTTTAACCCATACGCCATATGGATGTTCCATCACTGTTGATGCGAGCCCAACAGATGACGACTAAAAGACCAGAAATCGGTCCAAGGAGTTGCTTGAGGACCATATGATAGCAGTTGAAGGAACGGCGGGTATGGGTGAAAAGTCTTTTATTATTTATTTGTATGTATGTGTATATGTATATAGGTATATATAGGATTTTTTTATTAAATTCGTATTTCTACTGACCTTTATGTGGTGTCAAATAGAAAGACCCTTCCATGAGTCTCGTTGAATAGCTGCAATAGAGCAATGCGCTAGTATTAAATTTTAAATTAATTTAAACTAACCTTTATTGAAAGGTTATAACAAATTATTAGTATACATAATAAAATAAATATTTAGCTCTACAGGCTGTGTTGGCCCATGGCTTGGTTAGATCTGTTTACCCAACCAGATCTAGACCACGACCGACGTTGCTTAACTTCAGTTATCGAGAACTGATGTTCGACGCGATGCGGCTAGCCCTTTGGCATTCCTACGTTAATAAGTACATGGTAATGACTGATTAACGTGTAGTTAACTTTCATATAGCTTTTATCGACTTAAAGTCGCCCTCCAGGTATTGATTCTTCAAGGTTTGTCAAGATGTCATTGGAGAGTTTGAGTTAGATATTTTGCAAAGTTTCTGGATTAAAATTTTATGCATATGGCTCGAGTAATATATAGTATGCAAGTGTCGAGTAAATATTTATTATTTGAGTATTTTACAGCTCAAAGAAACTTGCTTTGAACTGTAATACTGGTATGATCGAAGGTGTTTTAAGTAAAATAACGAAAGAGGTTTCAAAATAGAAGCCAACAAGTTTTTTGAATATCATATACTGCTCTAAACTTTGAATTCCTGCTGAGAGAGATTTTTTCAAATGAGTAAAAATATTTACACAAATTCTATGAGACAACAATGTCCAAGGCACCGTGACAAGTATGATGAAGAAATTGGAAACTAACACATTTCCATAACGAACAACAACTTATTAGAGAGAGCAGAAAAAAAAGGTATACCGCAAAGGTTCAGAACACAAGTGAGACTACTAAAAAGATGGCGAGACAGCTGGATACCAGGCTGAGAGGAGAAATGAGGCCAGTTAAACACACGAAAGAAGAATACGAAAAAATTCGTTTTATTTTGAATCGTCGTGGAAAATTTTAGATTTTTTTATTTGATATGTGTGTAGTAAAAAATGTGATGGAAGGAACTGAGGAAGAATCTGTAAGAGATGGGAATAACGGATTGGAAAGAGAGCGCGAGAGATAGAGAGGAGTGGGCAAGGATAAAAAAGGAGTGGCAAGAAAACATTGATACAAAAGGCGGCCACACCTCTATTAACTAGATTATTGAGGTCATGAAAACGGGTGGCCATTGCTCTATATAAAAAAACATAGACCTGGATACCCCTAGGGGAGATTAGACAAAGATGGGTTGTCAAGCGATAGAAAAGAAGAAGAAAAATATATTGGATATTAAAAAAAACAGGTGTTTTAAGTTCAATTACACAATTGGTAGTTTGACTTTACATTGAATCACTGGTTGGCTATGGCTTCGGTCTATGGCTAAAAATGGTGACCTATAGTGAGTACAAAAGGTCATCGTATACTTCCAGTCTACAAAATTAAAATAAATAATAATATAAGAAATAATTCTAAATTCGTCTTTGACTGTTTCATTTTACGGCTAAACAGAAAACAGGAAAATGGTTCATTCTAAGAAAAGTAAATATTGTACCTTTTCAATTGCTTTTCTAAAAGGAGATAAGTTAATGGGAAAGAAAAACAAGCCGTTTTCCGCTAAGCTCAAATATTCAAACAAAACATTTTCCATTGACAGTCAGCTTCTATTACACCGGCAGTTAATTCAATTAAACGGCTGCTTTTTTTGCAATCGACCCGAATTCCTTCTGTCCTTTTCCAGGAACATTTACCCCTCCAATGCTCCTGCCGCCCATCCCGTTACAGTAAGGATTTTACTGGCTCTAAAGAAAAGTGATCACAATGTAAAATTAAGCAAACTAATTTTACTTCGGCGAACAAAAACTTTAGAACCATCGTCGGTCGTTCTTTAGCTTTTTTCTTCGGTCGATAATCCCTTTCTGCGCCCATTAAACTGTTGTAAAAAGGGCATAAATTTAATATCTGCTCAGAAAAGGCGGTCATAAACACACATTAGCGCTGATCTACATAATCGTTAAACGGAACTAATTAACCAATACTCGAGCTTTATCCCCAACTTGTACCGATCGCTGTTGTACATTGTTACCCGTTAACGTTATTAAAGACGACGTTTGCACCCCGCATCATCGTGTTGTTATAGAGTTATAGTGGTGTAAAGAGAATTGAATGTAATTTTGTTATACAGTTTTTTTTTCTCAATATTATAATGATTAGAATATATATATATATATATATATATATATATATATATATATATATATATATATATATATATATATATAAGGTGCGGCAGAGGTTATACTCACCGATATATATATATAAGGTGCGGCAGAGGCTATGGTTATACTCACCGATTAATCGAAATTGCTATTATTATTATTAAAATGATTGATCTTTATATCGAATATGTCCGCAAGTCCTGTACTATATTCCTTAGTTCTAGGATTGATTTTCTTGTTACATCTGAGACGGTTCTCTTCCATGTAGTACGATGTCTATCCCTTGTTCTCTTTCCGGGTGGGTTCTATAGCAGAGCTGAATTGGCAAGGGTATTAACCGTCTTTCTTAGAGTATAACTTAACCACTTATTTCTGCTTGTATTAATGTTTTCATTTACATATTTTTGTCCTGTTATTTGTCATAATTAATATATATATATATATATATATATATATATATATATATATATATATATATATATATATATATATATATATATAACACAGGCTCACTAGCTTTCTTGTCTGACAAATAAAATAGCCTATTTTTGCAACCTTCGACTTTATTGATTAATATAAGCCCCTTGAAGAGCACTATAATTATTCCAACGCCTTTCTAACATTTCTACGCCTTTTTTATAGAACGATTTCTCTTTATCTTCAAAATATCCTTCAGTTTCGGCAATTACCTCTTCTCTGGAACCAAATTTCTTTCCAGCGAGCATTTTTTTCAGGTCTGAGAACAGAAAATAGTTGATGGGGGCCAGATCTGGAGAATACGGTGGATAAGGAAGCAATTTCGAAGTGTAATTCATGCAATTTAGCCATCTTTGCCAACGATTTGTGACACGATGCACTATCAATAACGCTATGCAATATATGCGGTTTTATCTATCTCGAGATAATCGATGAACAATATCATATGCGCATTCCAAAATACAGATGCCATAAACTTGTCTGCGGATGGTTGTGTTTTTGGTCGCTTTGGAAGACTTTCAGAACTCAGCTCAGAGTTGACTGCCGGAAGACTTTCACCACTCACTGTCCACTCAGCTGACTGCCGATATGACTCCGGAGTGTAGTGATGGATCCATGTTTCATCCATTGTCACATTGCTCAGAATCACCAATACGTTGTTGTTTTTGGTCCACTGTGATCAAACGCGGTACCCATTTCGATCTCAATTTACGCATTCCCAAATGTTCATCCATAATGGTTCCAACACTTTCGATACATTCATGGTATCAGCTATCACCTGCAGCTTTACTTTACGATTTTGCGAAATAATAATGAGAATTTTTCTAATGTTGTCTAGTGTAGCCACCTTATTTGGACGTCCAGACGTCCAGCATTATCGATGATTGCACGACCACGTTTGAATTCAGCATATCAATCATGGTTAAGTTTCCTGAGGCAGAGTTCGGGTAATGTTTATCAAGCCATTGTTTTGCTTCTTCCTCAAAATTAACATACGAAATTACTTTTTTCCATTGTTTTGAAAATAACAAAAATAGCGTCACTTAAAGCATAACAACTCAGAATCTAGAAGATAGATTGTGACGGTTGAAGCTTTTTTCGTGTGACGCCACGCCATCTACATGTCGGATCGGAGATTTATTGAAATATATAATTTTATTAATATAATTATGATTAATAATTGTATTAATCCTATACCCTCTTTCCTAGAAATCTCTTTTGTCTCTAGATTCTTTGAACGAGTTGTAGTAATATGGTGGTTATTAGAACCATCAATAATTCAAAAATTTGATTGAATGAAATAGATTCCTTATACCGGTTTATGGTTTTCGTACATTTTGTTATTTGAATGTTTTCATATGCATCCACGACTCTATATATATACAGCTAATTTTATATATTTTTCACGTTGGTATACTTAATTCTTTGGATTTCTCTTCTCTTAACTTGTTACAAGATTTATAGCTACCATAATGATGTTTCAATATTTTGTCTAGCTTTCGTGTTAATTGGAGATCAAACGGTATTATCATGAATTTATTTTTCTATGTTCCCTTGAAAATTCGTTTAGATCTTTTTTACAATTTACTGAACTTGTTTCTTAATTAATACATTTGCAATATTTCTATAAGTACACAGTTCGACCACTTCCTTAATCAATTATATATACTTTTTGTAACTATCTTGGTTTAGAGGAAAATTAATTAATCTTCCTACCATAAACTTTAAACTAGTTATTTTATGTGGTGTTTTTCTAAAAATATCAAACTTATTTCCATTATCTGTTGTTACTTCATTTTCCAAAAATGACAATATATTAATTATTTTTAATTTTTGTATCCAAAATTGCAAAAACGTCATCCACACATATCAGCCACATCCTTGGAAAGTAAGTGAATTCATCCTTGGCATCGGTTGCTATACCAGAAAAAAAATCGCTTGTAGCACCATACACGTGACAAAAGTGAAACTTCTCAAATTCATATATAGCGTCTGACGCGTATATCTACAATGCGCGCATGCGCGATATTATCTTATTCTATCGCTTTGTATCGTTGTGTATACGTCGCTCTCTTTTGCTCGACTCCCGCGGTATCGGAATGTATAGCTCGCTTTCTCCTTCTCTCTACGTTATATCATTCTTCTCTCTCATGAAACGAAATGTGCCTAAACGTGACGCGTCCTTAAAATTTCACTATCAATTATCGTCCAATTATCGAATGGCCGCCTAAGAAATTTCACTTCAATAATCTTGAATCGTTTAGTTCATGTAAAGTTTGTCTAGCACTCACCTTTAAGTGCCAAAATGTGAAAAAAGTGGATATTAAAATAATCTTTGTGTAGGTATGCATCTTGTAACAAATTAAAAGAAGAAGAAAGTCAGAGAAACTCAAAGTTAAAGTGGATCAACAAGCAAAATAGGATGTACATTGGGTAAACTGAACGATCGATACTAACTAGATATAAAGAACATGTTGCCCACATTAGGTAGGTATTCTGGGGTAAAAGTTATCTTTATGTCTAAATTTGTTTGGAATAAGCAATATCGAAATTAAAACTGAAAAAACATTTCCTGTCTATTAGACCTGTAGTAGTTCGTGAGAGTGTGGTCGAGAGTCCAGGGTCCTCGATTTGTCATCGTGCATAAGAATTAAAAATTTTAACAGCCACTTTTCACTAAAGCTTTATCTCCATGCTTACAAAGTGTAATTGATTCAACTTCTGCCAACAGACCATGCACAGCGAAGTGTGTTGACACATGCAGTGTTCCCATAATTTGCCGCCACGATCTTGCGGTTTAACACCTATGGACTTTTTTGTGTGGGGCTTTCTGAAGTCTCAGCTTTAGGCCAACAACCACCCAAGCACTGAAGGCCGAAATTGAACGCTGTATCAGAACGAAATACAGCCACATTTATGCAAAAAAAGTTATTCAAAATTTCGCCGGAAGAGTACGCGTGTGCCACCAAAGCCGTGGCGGTGCCAACACAGGATATATTGTTCCATATATAATTTCCAAATGTTTATATTATAAATTAATAAATATTTCAATAGTTTGCTAGAGAAAACCATGTTTTATTTCAAAATCACATCTTGTGCTCTTACTGTAGCACCTTTTATATGGATGATTTAAATATTTAAGACGCTTTAAGAAAATTAGTAAGGATTTAATTCATACGGGCCGTGTAAATAATGTTATGAGAGTAATGGTGTATCTGGCAACAATGCTGGCATCCCATCGAGAAGGAGAAAGACAAATATCTTATTTGCTGATCCGCAGAAATTCTTTTGGTGAACCGGATTTTTCAAGTGCGTTCTGAAAATGATGACACAATTTCGAGCAACGGTGCGCCATCAAGTTTTGTTTCTGATTAGGGCTCCCTCTAAAAGTCAAGACATATTTCCTTTCTGTTGTCCTTTTGATCCTTAGAAAAAATATTTAGAACCATTTTGGTACAGATTTATTTCATCTCCAATTCAATGGCCAAAATCTGATGAACGGCCGTATGAGTCAAATTTAACTTCCTCCTGATTATTCTATCAACCGATGATCAGAATGCTTAAGATCCTGGATTTAGTGGAAATTTCCATCACCTCTTGCAGTTGCAAAGCTTCCGATGTGAGGTTCATCTTTAATCGATTCTCGGTCTTCTGAGCATACTGGTCCGGTTAATGAAAATAATTGTTACTTAATTTACACACCTTGTAGGTCTGTCAGTATTAAATGCCATTTGACGGCTGGACCTATACCTTAACATTTTCTCAAAACCATGATCATCAGTCATCAATTTAATATGATCAGCACTGTTACGGATAAATCCTTAATGTGTATTTGGTTCTGTTAGGTTTGTTTCGTTTCTGAAGTAAATTTAACGTTTAAAAATAGAATAATGTATTATGAAAATGATTAGAACCGGTAATATTATATTGATATATATGATGGTTAATAAAAAGCTTGCCTTGAAGTGATATAAAAAACACTTAAGTTTAGAAAAATTTTGAAGTAATCCCTTACTGCTTCTGCTTGAAATTCACTATCACCTAAGGTGTCTGTCACACCTTAGGTGATAGTGAATACAATCATGCCATTAATCCAATTTCATTTATTTTCTCTAATCTCTTTAAAATTTCTCATCAATTGATTATGCAAGTACTAGGCTAATTGAAAAGTTCATGGAGTGACACCTATAGAGCAGTAAAAGAACTATATAATATCAAATATTTGCTACATTTTGAAGTTTTGTCCTTCATATGAACATATATGAAATTTAAAGTCGATTTATCAATTAATTCGTACAAAAACAGTAGCTTAAAGTAAACATATTGGTGTGATTTTTTAAAATGGAAAATATTGAAAATCGTGCAGTAATTAAATTATTTGTAAATTCTTGTAAAAAAGGTTTAAAGGTAATGGAAAATTATAGTGAAATGGTAAATATATTAGAGGAGTCTGCTTCTTCAAAAACAATGTTTTGTAAGTAGGAAAGTAAGTTTCAACGTGGTCGTACAAACCTGGATGATGATCCTCATTCTGGACGTCAGATAAGTGCAACTACTGAACGTATAATTAATTCTATACATAATAGGGTTATGGCTGACAATTGACTTTGAGTGAAATTGCTAAGGCCATGGACATTTCAACTGAACGGGTGTTTCATATTTTGAAAAAGGAATTGGGTTTGAGAAAGCTATGTGCAAGATCAATGCCACATTTGTTAAATTCAGATCAAGAACGAAATTCAGATCGAGTAAAACTTTCTAACATTTGGATCTTTTTCGAAAGAATAATGGCCATGGACATTTCAACTGAACGGGTGTTTCATATTTTGAAAAAGGAATTAGGTTTGAGAAAGCTATGTGCAAGATCAATGCCACATTTGTTAAATTCAGATCAAGAACGAAATTCAGATCGAGTAAAACTTTCTAACATTTGGATCTTTTTCGAAAGAATAATGGCCATGGACATTTCAACTGAACGGGTGTTTCATATTTTGAAAAAGGAATTAGGTTTGAGAAAGCTATGTGCAAGATCAATGCCACATTTGTTAAATTCAGATCAAGAACGAAATTCAGATCGAGTAAAACTGTCTAACATTTGGATCTTTTTCGAAAGAATAAAATATATTTTAAACATTATTTTATAACTATGGATGAGACTTGGGTTTACTACCATAATCCTGAACTGCTACAATAAACCGCAGAGGGGACTGAGCTCGGTTGTTCAGCTCCGCTGCAGCCAAAGTGGTCAAAATCTACCAAAAAGTTATTGTATTGATTTTTTGTGATGCAAAAGGCGTTTTGTTAATTGATTACATTCAAACTGGTAAAACAACAGGACAGCATTACTCAAACCTTTTGGATTAATGAAAAGCAAATATTTGTGAGAAAAGACCTGGTTTGGTGAAGAAAAAACTCATTTTTCATCAAGACAAAGCACCGACTCACAGAGGTATTTTTGCAATGGCAAAATTGAAGGAATTAACTACGAAGTGCTAAAGCATCCACCATATTCATCAGATCTGGCCCCTCTGGTTTTTATCTATTCCCAAACCTCAAAAAACTCCTGCGTGGCAAGAGTTTGTCATCAAATGAAGAAGTTATAGTAGCCGTAGATGAGTATTTTGAAGAACTTCCAGAAAATTACTTCAGAAATGGAATGGAAGAAATTAATTGGAGGACCGCTGGAAAAAATGTATTGAGCTTAAGGGAGAATATACGGAAGAATAGTCATTTTTTCAACTATAAACTTGTTTTTCATTTCCGATCTGCGAACTTTTCAGTTAGCCTAGCATATGCATATTCAGAATTAGTTTTAATTCAAGATAACTTACATATCTGAATACCCCTGTTTAGTATATGTCGGATGTTAATAACTTTTAATTTTGAACAAAGTGATACTTCAAAATTGTCGTACTATAAAGTAAAAGCAATTATATAAGAAAATAAAAAGGGCTGTTAAGCAAAGAAAAGTTTCGAATTAGTCTCTTACTGCTTCTAATTAAAATTTCTATTCACGTCAACTCTCTTATCGTGGGCTTTTACCACACCTAAGGTGACTGCGAATGCTATCAGTTGCTTCTTTGCTCTAATATTCTAGATATTTCCCATCAATTGATTATCCATCTCTATGCATGTCTATAATTTGCTTTCATTTAATAGGGCTCACATATTCGAATAGTCCGTTTCAGCTTAGGTTGGGTATTGAAAACTTTGGATACTAAATAAAACGATACTTCGAAATGATGATATGATAAAACCAAAACTTAGTGATTTAAAGTTTTAAGTTAGATTTTCTGATATGTCTAATGGAAAATGTAACCGTAATTAATATTATTGATAACTAAAAATGGTGTTTATGTAAATATATCGTTGGGAATTCTGTCGATTTTTTTTCCAATTTCCATATATCATAAGGTTAAGTTTTATATTATAATTAGACATATATAGTGCCTTAATGTATAGATGATTTCTTTGTATAGAAATCAGAATCATTTGTGCTCTTGATATTTAAGTCAAATGATCATAATGCAGACAAAAACATTATTCGAAATGGTAAAATAATTGCCTCCGTTATCACTTCATGAAGGTATTCTTAGTGACAAATTTTCTGAATCTTAGAATCCATGAAACAGTAACCATTTTTTGGTTCTTCATCATGGATGAATTAAAAAAATACTGTCATAATTTCAACCTTTGTTCTGTAATAATATAGTTGCCACAAGTTTTCTCTTTTTGATAGTTCCTTATTTCTTTAGTTTAATATATCATATAGTACTATCCATCTCCATCTCCCTCTCTGTCCTTCTATAGATCTCTTGGTAATTCCCTTTACTTTCCTTCATTTTATCGTCGGTTTGATTTTTTTAGCTTCTCCTTGACTTTCTCCTTCTTCTATTCCCTTGTAATGTCCAAGTTGTGATTTGTTTTGGTAGCCTATCTTCGGACATTCTTTGTACGTGGCCATTCCATCTTAATTGTTTGGTTTTAATGTCCTCCACTATTGTATATTTGACACCCAATATTTGTCGAATATTTTACTTTTTAGAATGATGTTGTATTAAACATCTAATGATGTTTACTGTTTTTAGATATTAATTGGATATACTGTATTCCATTCGTCATAGCTCGGAGCCTTTCCCCCTTGCGTGTTTCTCTCTATTACTGCCCTATCCAAAATCCCATCTTATGTTATTCTCACTCCTAGGTATTTGTATTATTCGCATTATTTAACTTCACTTCCATGTTCCAAAGTTATACCCTGTGATGATCCTCCAATACACATACATTTTCTTTTATTGACGTTTACTTCCAGACCCCATTTTTCATATTCTTCCACTAGTTTTCTGGGCATGTAACTTAAATTTTCCTAATCTTGTACTGTTATAATCTGCTCCTCTGCAAAACAAAGCGAATATAATGTGGTGCCATTGTTTAGAGCGCTCCCCATGCCATTACATTTTATTTGCGATGTTTTAAGTGCCAGTTCTAAATAAATCTTAAAGAGTATTAGTTCAAGGCGACATCCCTGTTTCAATCTTTTTGTCCCTCAAAAATCCTCTGCCCTACCTTAATATTTGCTGTGTTGTAATAAAATAATATTTGCACTGCGATATGAGTCTATTGAAATATTTGTCTGTTTTAGTGTTGTCCAAAGTTTCTTAGAGCTATACTAACACATGCTTTTTGCAGATCGACATATACCAGGGGTATTTCCTGATTTAGGGCGATTTTCTTGGCAGTAACTTGTGTAGCACGGTAAAGGTGGTTGATCTAGCTGGTCTAAGGCCAGCCTGTTCTTCAAACTTGAAGTCTATGTTCAGTTTCGATTATAATTTTTAGATTTCTTCCAAACGTTCTATTAACTGTGGTGGTTACTGCAATTCCTCTATAATTTTCATATCGTTCTTGTTTAGCTTTTTGTTTATTGTTTTCATTATGGATATTTTAACTCACTTAACTAAGCACCGTTGAAACAGTTTTAAAATAGCTTTCCTATGTTTTTGTAAAGTCTTGCTGTTCCAACTTTTATCAGTTCGGCGGGGATATGGCCAAGGCCGTGGGATTTTACATTTTTGAGGCTCTTACGTATATCCATAATTTCGTTTTGACTTACCCTCAAAGGTGATGAGACAATATTAATTTCAGATACATTATTTTCTTAGTTGATAAAATCTGCTGTGTTTTTAATTAATAAATCTTTGAAGTATTGTTACCATTGGCATATTATTATAAGTGATATTACTTTTTTCTTGTTACTTCTGAGTTTTTTTATGAATTTTCAGATTTCTGGACCTTCCTACTTTCTTTTTCCTTTTAGTATCCTTAGTAGGTATTCATTTTGAAACAGTTTTTTCCCACAATTCGTTTTCCTTTTATGTTATTGACTGTCTTAGTCTTGTTTATTTTTAGTCCGTTTGATTTATTTAATCAGTGCCTTTACTTGTTGTTTTACATTTGTGGTACTTCCCGATCGATTTCATCGCTCCACCAGTATGGTTTTGATCTCAGATAATTTTTATTATACCCTCATAGCGCTTCATCCGCTTCTTCATGACTGTATTTATTGATATATTCATAGTGATCTTCGGTGTTATGAAGTTACTCGTTATTTCTAGTTTCTCCTTTAACCGTTGTTTGAACAGTGCTTTGACAATTTCTTGTTCTAGGCTTTCTAAGTTTAATTGCTTTTATTAAATCTGTACTTCTGAAAAACATACAGTTGATTTTTTATTGAACGTTGTTAACATCGTTTGTGTTGCGTTTCTACAACTCTCTAAACAGTTGACGATTATTTCAACGAATTTGTAATAAATAATTTATTTAATGATACCGAACTGCACCATTTTTGTGTTTATAATAAATATTAAGATTTTATTATTTTATGTTATTTATTAGCAAATGTGTAAAATAATGATGTGTTTAAAGAGGAATAACAAAACAGAAAGGTATAGCTAAATCAAAAAGGGAAAAAATATTAAGTGCTTACTTTCAGACTCACCGGACTGTAGTTTAAAGGCGCCCGACTAACGGCGATGGCCGGAAAGCTGGACGGCTGAGGGCTTGCGGCCTGCACGTATCCTACGCTATCCCCAGGTCCGGCGCCGCTGCTGCTGTACATGTCGATGGCCGGGCCGGGACTGGAGGCAGCGGGAAAAGCTCGTGTGGCCCCTTGGGCAGCAGCAGCGGCGGCGGCATGTGGAGAAGCAGGTGGGCCGAAACCTTGGGCTGCAGCAGCAGCTTGATAGTTATTCATGACTGAAAAAAAGACATATTATATATATTTTAGTTTATATTTCAAGTTGCAGTTACTGAATAACAAATTAAATATGTTGACATCATATTGTTTGCTTTATTGTACCGTTGCAAGACACTGGTTACGTCACCAAATCAACGTAAAGAAAACTTTTCTTCTAATAAATCGATTTTCTGGCGAGATGTGTGATAAATTGTACCGTTAGGTCAAAGATATTATGGTAACATATTCCTATAGCGTTCACCATTTACAGTAACAAGATTTCCATCATCGTTAAAAAAAAGGTTCTATCACTCTTTCAGCTTGAAAAGCAGACTACATAGTGTTTTTCTGAGGGTGAAGAAGTAAATCCTGTATCACTTGAGGATTTTCATGAGCCTAATCCCTGCAATTATGTTTGTTCCCCCACCCATTAAGACAGACGTGCGTTTCTTCGGAAAAGATTATTTTGTCCCCAAAGTGGGGGGTCGCCTTCCACCTGCTCTAGAACCCAAGTTAAAACAGTATACTGAACACAGAAGTCTATGACTGACATTTAGGTTTTAAACAGTGTTGTCGCTATTACGTTTCAAAGTTCTGACACTCTTATTGAAAAACTCTATAAATCCTTTCAACAAGGATTCTTTCATTTTGAATTAAATGCAATGTTTTTATTGTAATTTAATTTGAATATTGAGTTGTTTATGGTGAAAGTTCATGAATTATTGCCTCTAACCTATATGGATAATCCAAGGTGTTGGAAATGATAGGATGTTATTAAAATTGATTTACAGGTAACTAAGCAAACAGTAATATCAGTGAAAACTTGTAGAAGAATTGGGCAAAATTTTGCAATTAATGATATAAATATCGAAGTAGTTAGAAAGTTCAATTATCTGAGCCTCAATTACAATAAACAAAACAATCCTATTAATATAGTAAGTGGCCGAATCATAACTGGTAACAGAGCATATTATATAATATTAAAAGTTTTCAAACTAAGAATCTATGATAAGATCGGTTGTAATCTATAGATGTCAAGTACAGACAATGACAAAAAAAAGTAGGAGCTGTTACTCAGATTCGACATAAAAATATTAAGGAGAAATTTTGGTACAGTTCGTGAAGAAGGGCGCTCGAGAAACATATACGATTACGAAATTATAGAGATATATAGATATATGGACATAGTAAAACCCCGACTTACGCTACCTCGTCTTACTCTAATTTAGAGTTACGGAATTTTTGAATCAGGCGGATAATACCTGTTCCCTCTTACGCTACGCCCTCACTTATGTTAGGCTTACGACATGCACGAATATGTTTCGCGCGAACTCGATGCTCGTTTATGAATTGTTTTGTTTATTATATCATTTAAAAACAATTCTGCCATCTAAACGAAGTAAAACTGATTTTTCTGCATCAAATAAGAAAAGAAAAACATTATCTTCGGAACGGAAACTAAACATTGTGACTTAGCAAAGAAGTTTGAACTACCAGAAATTGACAGTAAAAAATAAAAAAAAAATTCACGATGCTGTAAAAATTTTCAATTTTTGAATTCAAGCATCATTCGTAAACATCGTCGCATCATCGTGTCGTAATGCATCGACATCGTGTCGTAAATATTATCGCGGAGATGGAAACAATGCTGAAATTATGGTGTAATAATCAAGTAAGAGTGAAAAACTGTCCTTTTGATCAACAAGTCGTGCTGTTAAGCTAAGCTGATTTTTAAGAGATTAAAAGAAGAAGCTGGGAGGTGGCCGAAGGCCGATTGATGAAATCAATTCAAACGTCGTTGTAAATGCATCGCGGAAAGCTGAGAGGCGGCTATTGCTAATAAAGAGACTGCATCTCGCTATCCAGAGATAGTCAAGATTATGATGGAAGAAGATGATTATGACAGCCAAACCATAATTAGAGTGGATGAAACTGAATTGTTCTGGAAGAAGATGGTTAAAAGAACTTTTATCGCGCGTGAAGAAAAAACTTGTCCAGGTTATAAGGCCTCCAAAGATCGATAGACAGTAATGGTTGGCGGGAATGCAGCTGGTGACTGTAAGTTTAAACCTCTCTTAGTTTATTGCTCGGAAAATCCAAGAGTTTTAAAAAATAAATCTAAAGAGTTTTAATTCTAGGATAAGAACAGTTAACATCACCTAATATATAGATCTCATCGGATAGATGGAACGATGGCCTAATGCCTCAGATAAAATGGGACGATGACTTGAAACGAATTGGCGGTCTGCATTGGAAAAGTGTGGGACAGGCCAGATAAAGATGAAAGGACTTGCGAGAGGTTTCTTTTCAAAGTTGAATATGGTATTTCTAAGATTAACTATACATTTTCCTCTAAATGTTACGTATTTTTTGTATGAATTTCCATTCTACTGATCCTAAATTGCTGCTTTGACCACAATCTGCAAATTGGCTGATACATTCCGCAGTAATGTTATGTTTAGTTATATAATGTATATTGTCCAGAAACATGGCTAGGCTTCTTTTGTACATCTAGCGATTATGCTTAGATTTCTAGCCAAAAAAACTTACAGTAAATTTTCAATATACTGTCAAATATTCATTTTAAAGGTTAACTTGTCAAATATGGTCGATTCATATAAAGAAGAGATCATCACAAGTATGTAAAAGTAATCCTCCACTTCCAGAAATTTATATATGTCTTTATTTATATGTCTTTGAAAAAAATTGCAGCAATCTGCAATATTACAAAAATTGATGTTATTCAATACAGTATCGAAATACAAGCAATACAGTATCGAAACTTCACAACATTTGAATGTTGTGAAATTTGAAAGCACGATGGACTGATGACATCGTTAAGTATATTGGACCCGAGTGGCAGAGGAAAGCCCAGGACCGTGAAGGTTGGAAGCATGCTGAAGAGGCCTTCATCCTGCAGTGGACCGATACGGGCTGATGATGATGATGATGATGATATATATATATATATATATATATATATATATATATATATATATATATATATATATATATATATATATATATATATATATATACTCTCTTGTCCGTGTTACTACTGCTTTAAAATGATAAAAATATAATTAATTTGGAAATGCCATTTCATCATGATCAATTGCGATAAAGGAAAATCTGCACGGCACAAGGTACTTGATAAACGCAAAAATAGTATATCGGCAATGAATGACGCAATAAAATTAAAAACTGAAGACTCTCCTAACCTGTGGAGCTAAAGTTAGGAAAACATGTAAAGTTTTTCAATGTAAAAAAGTTCTTTCATTGGAAAAAATAACTAATGAGAAACGTTTAGGTCTTAATTCCACATTAGATATTTTTTGTAATGAATGTTCTGTTATCACTAAAGTTCCGATTGCATATTGCATATTGTGTAATAATACACAATATGTAATAATAAACCAATAAGGTTAATAATTAATAACAATAATAACAATCAAATGTTGGCGCGTAAAGCATGACGACACACAGTGTTGCCAAGCTGTGATGTTTATTCCTGCCAATGCCTCCAATACGTATTTAAACATTTCAACCAATCGATAAAAACACTCATGATTATTCCAAATGTTTTCTAATTTTTCGTTTTACAGCATATTGGTTTTTCAAAAAATTCGTAAGAAAAATTATCAAGACATACACGAAACTATGTATTTTTTATACACCCTTCAGCTATTGCCTGTTAATTATGTACACTTTAATTAATAATATCTCGCTTCAGAATCGGCCAAAAAAATTGATTTTCTTTTATAAAGTAAAGGACACTTAGTTCAATATTATATTTCAATATCATAAAATGTGTAAGAAAAAAGAATTTGTAAGAAAAATTAAGTGAACTAACTTGAATCGCAAAAACGTAATTTCAACGCGCTTCTGAGAAACGCTTACAAAGTTTATTTCAGAATTTAAGTTGAAGACCAAAACAACGCATAAGCCCCTCATATTGTTGTTGTAAAGCATGTCTAACATTGTTAATAGGTTGGTTGAAAGGTGCAAATTGTAAAATGCGGTTTACAGTGCCAATGATTTGGAGAGAACCAAGACCACGTCACAGATTGCTAGGTTTGCCTCACTAATATACTAGCTGATGAACCAATGTCTAAACATTCTATACCGCATCTTAATTTATCATCAGTTTTACGACCAGAGAGCTAAACTTCCTGGTCCAAAACCATTACAATATTGCACTCTGAATGAAGCAGAACCTGAAAGTTGATTTTTCAAGTAATTATATATAATTTCTGCATGAAATCGATCATCTATGTTATGTTCAACAGAGTATCTGATTTTCAACCTGAACTTTGGAACTATTAAAACCACAGTCTGAACTTCTGGCATCTAGAGTAAAATGATGGAATCTTCTCTAAGGTCACGTAAACATTACTTCCACCAAAGCATTTCGTATAGGAAAAGCGATATTAAAGTAAATGGAATCTCAGTTTATTTGGTGATTATTGCTGGACACTAATAATGAAATTCCCGGAAACGAAATACCATCGTAAAACATCAACAACATTCTAAGGTGAGATTATGTTTATAATAACGCCTATCGCTATAATTTGTTATGATACAACAATGCTTTATAGCAATATATGACAATAGAAAAAATCTCAGGTCATTTTATGTTTTTAGGCCAAACTTTACATAATATACACCATAATTTACCAGGTGTAGCGGATAATAGTTCTTATTTTTTTTAAGAGATGGCGCTGAAATTAATAGCCAATTCACAGTCTAATCTCTTATATCATTTTATTGCTACGATAGTACCTTTCAAAACACCATTGAGTTTAAACGATTTCGAGTTAGTATCGTATTTTTTTTGTGTGGTAAACATGTCGAGTTTCGAGGCAAATAAAGAGCATTTGCGGCACGTACTGCTTCTCTTGTCCAATCAAAAGAAAAACGCGAGTGAAAGCCGTCGTATACTTGTATACGACGGCTACGTCTACTTATGTCTCAATGCAAGACGCTTGTTGACGTTGGTTTAGACCAGAGGTCTCCAAACTTTCCAGCCTTAG
This sequence comes from Cosmopolites sordidus, assembly GCA_031761425.1. NCBI lineage: Eukaryota > Metazoa > Arthropoda > Insecta > Coleoptera > Curculionidae > Cosmopolites > Cosmopolites sordidus. Next base: position 105,839 of record JARFXV010000058.1, read on the forward strand.
GGCCATACTGATTTAGATTAACTCTTGCTTCACCCCCCCGAACTCATCAGACTTGGCCCCTTACAACTATCAGTTGTTTTCATCGATGTCTCACGTACTTTCCATAAAACAGTTCAATATGTCGATGTCGAAAAATAGCTTGATAATTGGACAACCTCAAAAGATGTATGGTTTTTCTGGGAGGGCATCCACAAATTACTAGAGCGATGGATTTGAGAAAAAAGTAAGAATTATTATCTGCCACATCTGGTAGTTAAGTCACCAAAAATATGCTCATTTTTGTTTATTAGGTTAATAAACATTGTTTAAATAACCCTTCAATTATATTTCTTCTATCGGAACTGAATCGGAATGAATGAAATGTTCTATTGTAATAATTAATTTGATAAGGATATGTACAAAAGATAGTTTAGTGGTGGTCTGACTAACATAAAAGCCTGCGATGTTGATACAAACGTGGTCTTTTGTGCAGATCGGTCCAATGTTCAAAAAAAAAACGATAGAAATCGTTATAAATGACCGGGGTGGGTAGGTACTCTCGATGCTTTTTCATCGACCTTTATTTTTCGGACGATGAAGTATTCTTAAAGCACTTTGTTAGGTGTCATTTTCAGTAAAAACAAACTTTTCGCGCGCCATTAAATCCATTTTCAGACCTCTCGGCCATCGTAAATCATCAACGAACAAAACGGACTGAGTTAGGGGGAGGGGTAGGGAACAGAGGGTGGTCGAAGGAAGAAGAGGGGATTGGTGGAGTAACGGACGCATTTAAATAAAAATCGCTGTCAGTCAGTTGACGGGTCCAGGCGAGGCCTGTCCAGCGTCGTTTCGAAATGGGAAAATTGAATTTGTTGAATAAATATTTGTTCTTTTTTGTGCGCTGGCTTTTCCCAACCTCTTTCTCGTCGGACTTTGTCCCGGTTTTTGTTCGTGCAGCGGTCTATGCATATCCGTTCCTTGCCTATTTGTATTTCAATGGTTTGGGCGAACCAAAGATCCTATTGTAAAATGATTTTATTTTTATTTCCGCGTATTTTAAAACCATTCCAAATCCAAAGGTCTCATAAAATATACGTACTTTTAAAAAAGTTATATAAATATTAATTTTTGGATTAATTTTTTTGGAATCGAATTAAATACTAGTGGGTAAGAGAAATATTTGCGTTCTATCCTTTGTTTTAAAATGAAGGCTTGTACTTCACTCTTCAGAGATTTGATCCAATTTCAGTTTTTTCCCCGGACAAACAAACAACATATTCAGTCGACAGTTTTTAACAAAAATGTTAAAATAAGTTAAATAAGTGGCGTAATTAGGGCTATTTAAAGATTTTATGTTAAAAAGGGCGTCAAAGGGACAGACGCTCCTGAGATTCAAAAAGTTGAGGGAAAAGGTGCTGAATTAATCCGCACCGCTTACCTCTGGTTCAAAAGTTCCGCGAGGGAGACATAAGTCTTGAAGATTGAGGAAGACTTTGAGTTGATTCCTGACTATGATAAATTCAGAATTCTACTTAGCTCAACTTGAGAAAGTACATGCTGTTGAGACCGGAAAATGTTCAGCTGTAAAAAGGTTCAGTTGTAAATGGTAAACCATAAAAAAGTTCTCCTGCATCAAGGACGCAACGCAATACAACACACTTTATATCTGACGACCTAAAAAATTAACGAATTGGACTTTGAACTTTTCCCTCATCTAACAGTCTATGGATTACTTTTTGCGATGAAAAGAATTTAGGACTGAAGAATGGATAGAAACTGGCTGCCCCGAGTTTTTCACCTTCAAAAATTCATCATGTTGCCGAAGGGGATTCGAGTTCCTATATTTCGAGAATTAATACGACTCAAGTTCCTATACACCTTGATATATAAATTTATGACTTTTGCGTAGACTGCTTTTACTCGGATTTTCCCACTTTCAAGACAGATTGAGAAAAGCTCTAGTTTTGACAAATTGGTAGGAGGTCATTTTTCACACAATTGCGTCAGCCATCATGTTTCATTATCTATTAAAAAAAAACAATTTTCTGGGATGTTTTATCTGAACCTTCATATTCACTTTAATTGATATCTTTCGATTATCATTTATTCAAGTCTCATACATTTTACAACTCTAGCGTGATGGATTGGATGGTTAAGTGGTTCACTAACTAAGTAGCATCATCAGGAAATAATTTCCAGATATAAGCCAAATAAAACATTCAATTCTGGATGGACGTATTTGGAGTTATGCAAACATCAAAAGCAAAATAGGATTATTTCACAGTATTAAAGTATAATCAGTTACTCATGAGATATAATATCTTAGTTCAATAGTAACGTTAAATATTGTAAGAGTAATATACGAAATTTAGCTTGGAGTTGAGTAAAAGTGCAACAGAGTTGAGTTAAAGTGCAAAGAAATTAATCAAATTATTTTTGGTACTGAAGCAATCATTTACTATCAGGTAAGAATGTTTGTTCGTACTCGGTAGTTGTTGAATACTCACAAATATTTTTTTCAGTTTCGTGATAGTAGAGAGAGGATTGTCGACTTTTCATGGTTAAGTCCTTCAATGACAATTTGCATTGAAGAAAATGTTTAATGGGTTTAGGAATTGCGAATTGATAGTGAAACCCCTTGAATTGTTATGTTGTGAAAAGTCTCAATTTGTATATGGAAGGCTCATCCAGCAGCTCATTGTTATTCGACTTTATTACATTTTAACGAACATTTTGCTATACGATATTGCCTTGGGATAAAAAGGTATAAAATATTTTTTTTTCAGTTTAGACTGCTTCTAAAACGATAAACTAAAACTAAGGCTGAAAAAAAGCGTTTCAACTCGATCTTGGACATTTAGCAGGTTTTCGAGAAATTACCACAAAATTACCATCATTATGTTGACTCACAGGCAATCTATTGTGAATAATAAAATAATATATAATTTTTAATACAGAATTTTTAATTTTGCAATAATCACATTTGCTTTTAAATATAATCTGTACCCAAGTCAGGAGTAGAGCAGAAGAAAGGTAGTTAATAGAGTTTAATTATACTATGAGATACATAATTTTGACAGGATTGAAAAACATATATAGTATACATTTCAGACCATTTAAAAGCTCAAGTAGACCTTAATAAACTTCTAACAGTGATTGCACATATAGCATTAGATCTCCTAGACCTTTTAGGGTATTTTAGATATATTTGCATGTTTGACATGATTCGAATTATTTATGGTACTGAAACAATCATTCACTAATAAGTAAGAAAGTTTGTTGGTACTTGGTAGTGGTTGAATACTCACAAATGTTTTTTTTTACAGTTTCGTGACAGTAAAGAGAGTATTGTAGACTATTCATGACCAAGCCCTTCACTGACAATTTGAGTTGAAGAAAACGGGATTTTGGAATTGCGAATTGATTGTGATATCTCCTGAATTGATGTATTCTGAAACGTCCGAATTTGTCTACTGCAGGCTCATCCAACAGATCAGTCTCATTTGACTTTATTACATTTTAACGAACATTTTGTTATATGAAATTGCACTGGGATAAAAATGTATAAGATAATTTGACAAGCTTCCATATTTCTCTAATTAGACTCCATGGGACCCCAGACTCTCCCCAAAACGAAAAACTAAAACTAACGCTGCAAGAAAGCATGTCAATACGGTTTTCGACGTAGCAGGTTTCACAGAAATTACCACAAATGAGTACCGAGATTGCTTGAAAAGTTTCGATGGCTTCCATCATTATGTTGATTCACAGATAGTCTATTTGAATAATAAAATAATACATAATTTTTAATATAGAATTTTTAGTTTCGCAATAATCACATTTCCTCTTGGATATAATCTGTATACGAGTCCTTGGTCCAGCAGAAGAAAGGTAGATATTAGAGTTTAATTTATACTGTAATTTATACTGTGAGTTTAATTTATACTGTAATTTATACTGTCGAGAGGATCGATTACTTAGGGTAGCATTAGTATAGGAAGAAGAACGTATATAGTATTCATTCAAGTCCATTTAATAGCTGAAGTAGACCTTACTAAACTTCTGATAGTAGCTGCACATATAGTATTAAGCTGATGCTGGGCATAATCTGCAGAAAACCAAGAAATTCGTGATAGGGTACAGGATGACATAGAAGAACTACAAACTGTGAGGATCATCGCTTTAAACTTCTTATTTTAAGATACTGTCTTGCCACTATAACAAATGCAGCATATTAAATGGTTTATAAAGGGTAGAAGGTTATTTGGATAGCCATCTAAACCAGTTGAAAATAGTCATTTGAATTATTTTTGTACCAAATTCATGTTATACTATCTTTTATAATTAGCCAATCTCTTGTACCCTATTACTAGCATCTCTTATAGATAACTAAGCGCCGAGGCCAACGGTGAAGTTGACTACCTGAGATGAAGAATAGAACCTAATGAAGGTACAAGAACAAGGGTCTTATAGTTAGCAAATCTCTATACTATCTCTTATAGTAATATCATCTCTTATGATTAACTAAACAACGAGGCCAATGGTGAAGAAAGAATATAATGGTGATTAGTGACAAATCACATGATGTATAATGGTCAGATATTGGGTAGAAGATACATATGAGGAAGGAATAACCCCCATCTTTCTGTAGGGAGATACGTGCATTTAAATGTGGGTTGTTAGATTTAGGGAAGCTTTTGCTTATATATAGATATATTAAGCCACTTTTTACCTTGAGGACCAATATATTCAGATCTTCTACAAATTGAGTATATGTGGGAGATTATCGGTACGCGACTTCTGAATATTCCGGTTCCCGCGAGCACTTGAAGTCCTAATACATGTAGGCAAATAGCCTGGAATGAAATATCCTAAAGTCAAATTGACCATCTAGTTCTAGCAATACCTAGAGAAGTTAATGAGCGTGTACTTTGAAAGATATAGCGGTAACTTTAAAACAATAGGGGTAACAATGTTTGAAATGTACCATAAATGTCACTTATAGACTGCAGTGTTCAGTAGAATGTGTTAATTCATGATGAGAAGATACAGGATTTAACTCGTAGAAATGGGACTGTAGAGAAACTGGAAGGTGGACTCCACTTTGGCGAGAAATCATTTAAATTTCCCACGAAACGCATTTCTCTTTTAATGAGTTTGTGAACAAACATAACTGCAGAATTAGGATTTGGATCGATGAAAGATGCAAGTCCTCAAGTGATTTAGGTGTTACTTCCTCACAAAATCACTGTTTGGTGTGGTTTTTGGATTGACAGGATCTTATTTCTTTTTTATTTTGATCGTGGAAAATGTATTACCATTAGTGGTGAACGCTAAAGAAATATGATGACAGAATATCTTTTGCCTGAACTAATAAATGTGAATATAAGCAATATTATCTTCCAATAAGACTTCCGGTGCTAGTTCAGAGCTAGAAAAGAACGTGGTCGGTGCGACGTCTTCATTACTAGGTATGGTTTGGTTTGGTGCTTGGTTGATGGGAGGGGGTGAGACGGGAGATGGATGTTTGATTGGAAAGTTTTGGATGGGCAATTTGGAAATAAGAGGTTTCCATGTATTTGGAACTCTAACACCGTCGTCCCTCTTGTTTAGGCAGTCTGGCCATTTTTCGATTTCAATTGCTTCATGAATTATGTGGCGTTTGTAGGAATATATAGGTGCGATTACTTTGGCCTTGTCGAAATCTATAGGAGCTCCACGAATCTGTTTAAAAAATTTATTTTTGAAGATAAAATATGTATTCAACGTACAAGGTTGAATAAGACAGAATATCTGTTGATATGTGGTGTTTGTTTTACAAAATATCTAGGGTTTCTGGAAGGGGGTTGTTTGTAAATAACGACACAATATCGAAACTAATAAGAATGTCACTTTCGGATATACTGTGCCTTTGAAGAAGCTCAATAAAATGAGAGGAATTTTTCATATGGGACGTTGATTTTTCCACGAGCGGTTGTAGAGTTTTCGCTAAATATTTTGCTAATTTATGAATTGGTGAACGATATGAGCTGACAATTGAACGAAGTGGAATGAATTTTATGGATTTTTGGGAGACCGTACGTTTTTGGAATACGAGAAGATTTTTCGCGAGGTATTAAAGCTTTTTTATTATCCGAAAGAAGATTAGAAGTATTGATGACAGAGCGCGTTATATATGTGGTAAGATTGTTAGGAATTTCCTTGTAGTGTGTGCTCTCTAATAGATCAGACATTTTCATTTCATACTCAACAGTATTAAGTAGGATCGTGGCATTCTTTTTATTGGCTGGGAGAATTGTTACGTCTGAATTACTGCGTAACTCAAACAAGGGACGTTTTTCATTAGATGGAAGGAGGTTTGAAACGGCGAAGGATTCTGGCAATGTCTTGGCGTGTTTATTCGGCTTCAAGAGAAGGTAAGAGGGATAAAGCATTTTCTGTTTGGGAAATTATTTTCTCTACTGTGATAGTTTTAGAGGTCACTGCTAAATTGAAACCTTTTGATAAGGATCTATGGGATGAATCGATAATATGGGTATTCGAAAAATTGTTTACAAAATTGGCGAATGCAGGTGTTGGATTTTCGGATTTAATAAGGCATAGAAGTTTTTCTTTTTGGATGTGAGTTTTTTGTTGGGCAAAATGTTGGGCTTTCTGGGTAAAAATTCGGTCGAAAGTATCTCATAATATAGAGTAGATGTTGAAGCTGTATAGAGTGTCAAATGTAAGGTACAGATCGGAATTTGTTTTGAATTGAATAAATTCTTTAAACAGAATCGAGAAGCTTCTATGGGCTCTCTCTCCCCGCTCATAGCCAATATTTTTATGGAACATTTTGAAACTCAAGCCATTAACAGCAGTCCATTGAAACCTATATGCGGGTTCAGATATGTAGATGATACCTTCATTATTTGTCTACACGGAATACAATTTCTAAATCTGTTCCTTTCGCATTTGAACAGTATACATCCCCAGGTTCAATTTACAACGGATACTGAAAACAATTTTGCCGTCCCTTTTCTTGACGTTCTAATATCAAAATGACCAAACTAAACCTTCTCCTATTCCGTCTATCGTAAACTTACCCACACAAACCGTTATCTAAATGCGGATTCACATCATCATCCATCCCAATTAAATTCGGTAATCAAAATTTTAGTCACAAGATATTTAAGATTGTCGGATCAGGAATATAGGCAAACAGAATTTAACTTAATTTCCTAGAAATGGGACTAAAGTTCAGGTAACAAATCATATTCACCAATCCACTAGAGAATTATCCCAAAACCCGGAAGTTCTTCTACCATACATCAACGGAGTTACCGATAAAATTTGCCAGGTATTCAAATCCCGTAAAATCGAAACGATACTAACATCAAGAAATATATCAAGTTTCCTTAGACCAGTGAAAGATAATATTCCACAAGAGTCACATGTTGTCTGTGAGAGTCCTTGTTCTAGCTGCTTCCAATCATATATTGGCCAAACCAACAGAACAGCAAAATCGCATATACGAGCATTCTCTCACCGTCCGAAAATCGGATATCTCCTCAACTCTAGCAGATCATCATAGCCAAATAGATCATAAAATGGATTTCAACAAGGCCAAAGTAATCGCACCTATGAATTCCTACAAACCCCGCGCAATTCGTGAAAACAATTGAGATCGAAAAACACCAAGACTACCTAAATAAGAGGGACGACGCTCTTAGAGTTTCAAATATATGGAAACGCTTACTTCCAAATTGCCCATCCCTCTTCCAATCAAATGTCCACCTCCCATCTCACCACCACCCCCCAAAAGGGCTCTCCACCCACAACCTTACCTATTAATGAAGAGGTCACGCCAATCACGTTCTTTTTTAATTGTGAACTTTGGAGAGTAGGCAGATTAATGCTTCATGGCAAATTAACTAGATTTTCCTGATAATGGCTTTATCTAAAACGAGGTTATACCTGAGACCCTAGTATATATTTATATATATATATATATATATATATATATATATATATATATATATATATATATATAAATATATATATATATATATATATATATATATATATATATATATATATATATATATATATATATATATATATATATATATATATATATGAACATTTTGTTAGGTGTTTGACTGGGGACGTGCCCCACCCATCCCTTAAAATGGAGAGCATATGTTTCAACTCTTACTGTTTAGGCTCGTCAGAGTACCGACACAGGCTCTCCCGTCAAGAATAGGGAGACTCTATCCACAATCAACAACCCATACATTTGCCGACTTCCCGTCGGATGGCGTATATATGAATTGTGAGATTTCCTTGAACAGCGTCCAATGAGACAAAGTAGCTGAGTGTCACATACACCAACCGTCTCCTGCAACCTGTGTCTCCGCCATAATGAATTGAATAATGGATGGATAATGGATAATGAACATTTTGTTAGATGTTAGACTGGGGACGAGCCCCACCCATCCCTTCAATTGGAGGGTCTCCATTGAGTCCATGGTATCTCCATTGGACAGTGTCCAAGGAAATCTAATAGTTCATATATACGCCATACGACGGGAAGTCGGTGAAAGTATGGGTTATTGACTGTGGATAGAGTCTCCCTATTTTTGACAGGAGAGCATGTGTCGGTACACTGACGAGCTTAAACATCAAGAGGCGAAACATGCCCTCCAATTGAAGGGATGGGTGGAGCTTGTTCCTAGTCAAACACCTCATAAAATGTTCCTTTAGGCGGAGACGCAGGTTGCTGTGTATTCCATTGGACGCTGTTTAAGGAAATCTAATATTTCATATATATATATATATATATATATATATATATATATATATATATATATATATATATATATATATATATATATATATATATATATATATATATATATATATATATATATATATATATATATATATATATATATATATATATATATATATATATATATATATATGTATTTTGGTTATTCGTATTTTCGTAATTTTTTGATATATTTATAGCAAAAATGAACAAAATTTAACATAGCGTCTGCAAATTTATGTCGGTCAGCATATTTTACATAATGATACAATAATGGTGATAATGATAACTCATCAAAATTCTTATTTAAAATTACAAGACAATTAAAACTTTGCGCGGCAAACTCTGCCACATACGATTAGTCAAAATTTACAAATAGGTATCTCTCATACATATATACATGCTGTTCAGTAAATAGTGTGCAAACATTGTGTTAATTACCTGACAAAGCCTGAGTCAGCAATGGAGTGTTATTGTTCGGTGTCAGTTGTCCGTTGGTTAAGTCAACTGAAAACACAGACAGAATACAATATTAGAACAGGTATAAGTGCATACGGTAAGGGTGTGATTGTTAAAGGGGGAAAAGCTCGGTCAAAATAATAACAAGCTTCTTTCTTTTCATGCATTTCCAACTTTGTCTCTCAAGACTTTATTTTGTATTTTTTTTTTATTTGTTAGTAATTTGACAAAGCTCGAATGTTTTTTTTTTATCATTTCGAAGACTGAAAATTAGTGTTGTATTCGATGTTTTTGAAATAGGATTTGACATGACGACTTATTAGATCGATGGTTGTTAAAGTCGGATTAGTGCATGCAATTTTAGTTTATGCTAAACGTAATGTTTTTTTTTAATTTCAAATGAGTAACGGTTAGATCGTTGAACTGTCTAAAACCTAAATAGATCAAAATATTTTATCTATATAATTAATTGATATCTACACTATACTATAATTTTATAAGGATTTGTTCCACAGTTTGAAGGGATCCTAAAGTATTATCTAGTATATACAAATCTAAAAATACAAATATTTTTTTGTGTTGTAGTGTTAATAATAAATATATAATTTTGAAGTAAAAATGGAAACTAAAAATGCTTGCACTAATAAACAGCTTTTAATATAAAATTAATGGGCAAAATTTACGGTTCGTTGAACAGAAAATATCAATTACAAAAACAGATATCAGACCTTTATGAAAATATTCCCATTTTGTTTGCTGATTAAAGGTATAGTATAAATTAATTTATCAATAAAATATTGCAGCATCTTTTCGAAAGGCTTCAAAGGCGTGAATGACTGCAAAACCTGAATTATGAACGCATATAAATTAGCTGGTTTATATATTGTGTGCATATTAACAATAAGTATGTCATGATTTATTATATAAATTTGTATTGTCCCCACACGAATTTAAAGCAAGGATTTACGTTATGATATCATCTTCAACTTATGTTAAAATTCACAACTAGGCATAAAAAATTATTTAACTTAAAGCTGACATTTATTAAAAGTTGATTGTTGGTTAGTTGATCAATAATGCTATTGCATTTTTAGCAGTATACTGAATCAATTGAGAGGTTTCATCAAGCAGAAGTTATCGGTTACTAAATTAATGAAGAAGAAAATTGTGGTACTTCCAGTTTAAAGAGGTGGTCCACGGGAAATGCACATTTATGGAATGGCTACTACACAGCTACACACAATAAGAAGACGGTGTGCACGCCATGTGTCTAATGACTCTCCCCATGATGTTGTTTAGTATCAAACGTTCCGCTGTGCATTAAAGAGAACTGCGAATTTATTTACGATACTTTTGTTGCAGAACGCAATACCATTCGGAAATGAGTAACTGCACCCCAAACGAAGGGTTCATTACTGAAAATAAAGCCACTTGGTCCTTCTGAATCAGCGTGTTCACCGCGGAATATTGATAAAGAATCGATTCTGCAAAATTCTACTCACTCTGCTACGCGATACTTCACTAAATTGGCGATCTGTAACTGTAAAACGTAAAGGTTTGAAGGTTTATTTCCATAACAAAACACATTACCTTAATAATCAAATTATTGGTCATCGTTAGCTAAGACTTTTTTTCATGTTTCTGTCAAAGAATGGATTCTGCACCTAAAGAACATTTGGTTTCTTGGGGCCGACCATTCACTTCTTCGCAAGAATGTAAGTGTTGTTCTGAAAGTTTGTACTGTATCGATCGAAATTAGTGGTAGTCCGAAGAGGTTAAATCCAGTGAATATAGAGGGTAGGGTAGGATGTTCCATTTAACGTTTTCCAAATAGCTTTTTACACATTTTGTAACATGGGATCCAGCATTGTCATATTGAAAAAGTACTTTATAGTGCCTTCGGGCGTATTCTGATCTTTTTTTTTAATGCTCACCATGTTTCAGCAGTTCGTAATACAGAGCTCCTCTATCCAATACACACCCAATCCAATGTCCAATGTCCCACCAAATACACAGCAAAGCCTTCTTTTCATGTATATTGCGCACTGGCTGTGATGTTTAAGGCTGGCCTGGGTCTACCCATGATTTTTTGCGCTTTGGGTTGTCAAAATAGATCCACTTTTCATCACCTGTCCCAACTCGATGCAAAAAACCTTTTTTTTCCTGTTTGGTAAGCAAAATTTCACAAGTGGTTTTTTGCCTTTCAATATATCTTTCTTCCAATTCATATAGAACCCATTTTCCTTCCTTCTGGATCTTTCCAATGCGTGAAGACATTCGGAAGTGGTAGACAGGACAATATTCAATAGTTCTGCCAATTGTTTCAACATATGAGTTGAGTCTTCATCCAATAATGCTTGCAAATCTGCATCTTCAAACTTTTTAGGCTGTCTTGGACGCTCTTTGCCTTATCAAACTATCAAAATCGCCATTTGTAAAGCTCTTAAACCATCGTTCACAAGTTTTTTGGGTTAGAGCATGTTCACCATAAGCTTCAACCAACAATCGAGAACTTTTAGCAGCCGTTTTCATGAAATAAAAGGTAATTAAACTTCCGCGCAAAACGTCTTTTTTCTGGTACATAATTCGACATATTCAAAGCTATGAAAAAATGATAATTAATAATGAACTGACTTTGGTGACGTATGTTTACCCCTCCAAAACGCCATAGACGTCATTAGTCTATACCAACAAATGTATTAGTAATGCCATCTCTTATTATAAACGACATAATTAACCATAACACCTATTAATATTGTAAAACGTATTTTGTATAAGGATTTTTTCATTCGTCGGTATGAACCGATGATTGTTCAAGAGTTGAAGGAAGGGAAATAATTTGAAGAGAACGAAAATTTCATTATCATGGGCGATGAAGCTCATTACCATTTAAATGGGGTAGTCAATAAAAAAAAGTGCCGAATTTGGACTTCAGAAAATTCTCATGAAATGCGCCGAAGGCCAATATACAGTCTAAAAACAACGGTGTGGAATAATATTGACAAGTGTGAAATTTTCGCCCAATTTTTTTTGACCACAGTAGCCGTTAATTCAGCTCGCTATATATCATATTTGAGAATTTTTTTCAAACCAGAAATTCGGAGGCGAGGAATTAACTGCAAAAGATGTGCGATTTCAACAAAATCAGGCCACTGCTCATGCGGCCATGGCTTGCATGAATGTTGTTTGAACTGCATTCCCTAATCGGGTTATTTTTCCCTTTGGCGAAGTCCCATGGACTTTTCAATCATTGAACCTTTGTGATGATTTTGATTTTTTTTTTGTGATGTGTGATTTTTATCTTTGGAAGTACATGAAATTACTCGTGTATAAAGGTAAACCACGCACAATGGGAGAATTAAAGATTGCAATCCGCGATCAAATTGCAGAAATTGATGAAAAAGCGGTGGAAAAAGTGGAACCATTCTTTAAAAACTGGCTCCAAATGTGTTTGTGAAAGTGGGCATCACTTGAATGACATTATTTACATTTAAGCATTAAAAATGGCAACTTACAATGTTTTTTTATCTAGAAAAAGGTGAGAAACTAACGTCATATCCAATACTTTGTATCTTAAGAGACAAAAGATATTTAAGTTAGATTCTGTTCAAACGTAACGGACCAAATGGGCTACGAATTAATTTGAAATGAGTAAATCATTGGATTACTTTGTTATATCAAACGGATATTATATTAGCGACGAAGAAAAGTTCAACTTTAAGTCATTTTAAGGCCAATACTGAAAGGTTGGACACAAGCACTATGATTTCAAGCATACAATACGCAAATTGGTGGCCAACTTTTTGGAGATTGTGACGTGAGTGACACTAGCAGACCGAGTAGACCACTAATAGCAAGAGCAGGCAGCCGAAAATATCTAATGTGTAAAGGATGCTCTAGCAACATCAATATGGTGACATTCGGCTAAATAGGGAATACAACGATGGTTCCTACAGTGTATTTTAAAACAAGATCTCCGTATGAATCTATACAAAATCCAACTAGGGTAAGAGCTTAATCCTCGTGATTTCCAGTTGTGATTTTCAAAAATTTGTATACCTACTTTTAGGCCACCCTGTATTTAACGTTGACTAGTTGCCATTTATTTATTGAAAATGATATCACTTTAATACTGCTTTACAAATGGGTATTTTTTGTTATAAGTTGACGGAAACTGCATTGCCAAATAAAAAAAAAAATACGGATCAATGACTTCTTCGGACCAAAAATTACTTCAGATAGTAAATTTTTAAGGATGTAATGATAGTGTAATAATCCCTCTTAGACTTTCGTTACCCCACATTACGTCACTTTTTTTTTAAATGTGGCTCAATTATTTTTAAAAAATATATCGTAGAGCTGAATAAATTATGTGTATATTACATGTGTTATACTGTAGGATTGTTACACAATACGATTTCTTATATGTTAACACGTATGGAAAAACTGCTTAAATAGGTATCAAACATGTATAGAAGTCTTTTACAAATACTGAAATATTTCTTTTGTGTTATACTCGATGTTGATTTAACAGTTGTTTAGCGTCAGGTTATATACATATAATAAGTAATATAATATATTTTTTACGCAAACATATACATCAAACCTTCAGTAACTTATAAAATTATTTAATTATGTAAGTTGAATTTTAAATTCCTGAAATTGGTATAAAATTGAATATAAAATTTACTAATTCAGAATTAAATAATTATAGAGAAATTCGTTATTTTGATATTTCTGTTCAACATTGATATATTACGTCAACATAATTTTATTTATATCTCCGTTTTGCTTTGAATTTTGACCCTTACACAAAATAAATGTACAAACATTGTTGTTGATTTTTAACAACTTTTATTACCTTTTATCGAATTCTTTCATGTCAAACCTGATAGTCCCAATCGTCAGACGCATGTTTGCAACTTTCCCTTTTGAACCGAACTTTGGCAATAAAAATTGAGGGCAGAAAAAAGGACGCATGCCAGCTCGATATTTTATATAGACATTTGATGGATGAATACCTGCTATGGAAAAAATATGTTTCCAAACTTATGACACTTTTTGTACTTTCTACAGATGCAATTTATCACCAAAAGAATTTAATTTAGCTGCAGAAGAGAGAGAGAAATCGGCGAAAGTTAGTATTTTTCTAGATTAATTTTTTTTCAGCGTTCGATTCCGACGGATTAATCTTCTTTATATTTGACGCGGGAGAAACTAAGAAGTATATCCCATAAAATCTGCTTTTTTCTGCAGATGTTTCGCTTCTAAATCACGACGTCCAATTAATCTAGCTGATAAAGAAGAATGTACCTCACAATTAGTTTATTCGCAAAGTGTAATGATATCTTAATTTGTTGTATTAGGAGTCCATATATATTTTAAGGTATACTGTATCATTGAAATCTATAATAAAAAAATATAATTCGTAATATAAAACTGCTGAACAACTATAGATACAAGTTCCCATGATCTCTTGAGTGGAATCACTGGATTAGACACTTTTATTTATAAAAATACATTAGAAAACATATGCAATATTAATTTATTGCTCGATGTGTGAACAAAAAGCAAAAATTTTCGTTTATTACGACTATTAAGAGTGAAGTACTCCAAAAAATCAATAGATCAAGGAAAAGAAGATATTGATGGTCGGTGGTCTCTATTGGTCAATATGGTGGTCGTTCGAACCCCAGTTACCCTTATAGTAATGAACTCGAAGAATTGAAACTGCTCCATGGCAACGTTTGGCCTTTAATAAGAAAGTTAGCTATAGAAAAATTAATCACGTTTAGATGGCAGTCCAAAAAAATATTAGATAACATCTTTGCTTTTATTGGAGGTAGATTCAAAACTCAAAAAAAAGTACATTGGTGAATGAAATGTAAAAGCTTTTAAGTGTATATGAAACCTATAATTATCCTTTTTGTTATTAATTAATGGAAATTCGTATAGTTTTTACCTCAATTCAAGGAAAAATTCTAGACATTTATTAAAATGCGCCCAACGATTGGTTATGTGTGATGATTGGCGTGAATAACTGTGTGTTATAGGTGTCTATAACTAAATAACTATATTATATTTTGTTTCGTCTCTAATATTAAGCTTCTAATGACAAAAATAAATTGACAAACAACAAAAAAGCTGAAAAATAAATTTATTTTCATTATTAGAAGCCTAAAACTAACGTTAATTAAGAAGAAAATAAAATAAAACATCGACTATTCTATCCACATTGATTTTGGTTAATCTTAAAGACATCTAAGAAAAATCTAGGTTTCTGCGCCTTTATTACAAAAAAAGTTTCGTATAAAATCACTACTGCTTCTAGTTATCTAGATTTCTACTACTGTTTGCTAATTTATGTCTATTCTAGTTCTTTGTTACAATATTATTAATATTCTATTACAGTAAATGTATTAGTTGCTAAAATATCTTGATGCAATAAAATATATCTTAAAGTATGCGATAAAAATTATATATATATATATATATATATATCTATATATATATATATATATATATATATATATATATATATATATATATATATATATATATATATATATATATATATAATAATATTATGTGGTTATTAAATTAAAAAAATATTAATTTAAAATAGTGAATATTATTTAATGTTGAGAATAAATATTCTTTTATTTTTGCATTCATACTTAAGAGGCCCTCATCATTGTGCATTATAAAGGAAATTTTCTATATAACTACACAATTTTTTAGAAATATATTAAATAATCACACAACATGTTTTCTTCTATAACATAATAATACTCTCAGTTTTATATCGTCTGTTATTATCATTTTCTTAAGAATCTTTTAAAGTTCCAGTAATGCTGTTTTTTATTTCTTTACATTTTGCCAATGATACATTGAAAAAATAACCCAAATTTATTTTAGAAGTTTTTAAATTGCAATCTAATTCAATATAATCCAAATCCGTAATTGCATTCGTTGAAATAATTTCCAATTATCTTTTTTCTCATTAAATTACTTCTTGTTAATTAATTTTAATTTTGTAATAACCATTCATAAAACAGGAATATCTTCGAATTTAAATACGACGTTATATCGTGGGTAACAACAACACTTTCGGCAAGCAATAGGAAGAAACCCCAATTAATGGGTATAAATGAGCATTTATTTTTGTTATTCGAAAACTAAAAGAACAGGTAAAACGATAAATCAGGACTATAGGGCGAATGCGACATCAATTCAATGTTTTTCTTTTTTCTTGTTGATTGAAAATATGATTGTTTGAATGACTGTGTGTGAGAGCGGGCATTGTGATAAAGGATAATTTGACTATTTCGATTCATTTTACGAAATTTACTGATAATTTCGAGCACAAAAACTGTTGTATTCAATAAGTACTGACATTGTTTCTATTCTCTATATCCACAATAGATATATAGCTCCATAACGCTTTAAACAAGCAACCAAATTTTTCGATAGGGACATTAACAAAGCCATCATTGGTGTAACGATTTACTAGGGTGTAAAAAAAGTATTTGCGTTTTTAAGGTACTTAGCTAGTCACTGTTTGAAAAAAATGTATACCTTTTCCATGAGTCGCAAATACCTGTTAACATAGTGTGTCATAATCCTAATTCCCTTGGAAGTTTCCTAATATTTGTTCTAGGATTTGCAGTAACGGCTGATCTTTAAATATCATCACTGATGGACCGTGAATGGCCTGATCTTCAAGACTCAAGTCTTTGTGAACCAGAGCTGAGAGGTGCTGATTGATACGGCACCTTTCCCTTCTATTTGGCAATGTCATTTGGCAATCTATAGTCGCTTTGAAGCCTGTTTTAAATAATGTCACTCATTTTAAGGTTTTAGTTAAAAACCATCGAATTTCGCCGTATAATCACTTAGTACTAAAGAACGAATGTTTCTTTATCGGAGCAAAAAGTTGAAATCGGATTAAACTTCCAAGGTGTGGAGTGTAATTCAATTAAGTAAGTAATTTATTATTTATAAATAAAGGAAAAAACTGCAATACATTTGTTTTACCTTAGCACTATTACAGTGACCTTTGTAGTTTCCAAATGATATGTCAGGTTAATGATTTAAAACAATATAGATTCAATTCATGCATCTGAAACTACTTAAATTAAAGAGGTTTAATTTAGCGATCCAAATTTGTCTTCTGCCCTTTGTAGTAATTCACATCCTATACATATTTTTTTTTCTGGTTGATACTGTGTACGGTTTCCAAAAAATCTGTGATATTTCCATTACATATTGTGATATTTCCATACAGAGATTACGAAAACAGAACAAACTCTGAGACATCTGTTGAAAACGGGAATTGCAAAATAATATGTGGTGAATTTTATAACAAGAAATAAAAAACAAAAGAGAAATGTACCAACGATCATTCATCATAATACAATACATACAAGGGAATAAAAAAAGTGCAATACTCAGAAAATACATTTGAATATAAATAAAACGATACTCACTTCATATCTTTGACATAAACCACCCATTTTATTTATCTGTTTTTTATATGCGATTTCAGGCAAAGTAATCGGTTTAAATCCATTTATCTCTAGCATATTGTGAGGTATTTTTCATACCAAACCTTACTTGCTACCAAACAAAGCATTATTATTGCAATTGTGATAAAAATGCACAATGTATCAGGTAATTATCTGAATTTGAAGATGGACGAGTTCTGATTGGTATGAAAGAAACAGGTCCTATCATTATAAAGACATGAATCAGATCAGAGTTATGTACGAGACTGAGGATTTGGCATCTAAAAGTATCTAGCCGTTCCTGCTGTGCAAAATGGACTTAAATAAATTAGGCAAGTGGGTGATGCTTTGGTTGCAGTTAAAGGCAGGACATTTGCGAGGATTATTGCTAATTGACATATATTTGAATGGGGTTGAATGTGTATCATCTTTATTGGGTATTTCCTTTTACAGTGCACAACAAGGCTCGTTACTTAAAATGGTGCTAAGTTAGAAATGAATGGTATTTGGAATGAAATCCTATTTATTTTGATAATAAATCTAGATGTTGTTTAGGACATTATGATGGGTGCAAAAGGGCCAGGCGTTTCGTGGTGAAAGATAAAATTAAATTTTCGGATTGGAAGAACCTTTAGTTTAGAACTAAGCACCTTTAGTTGTCGCTCCAGGAATTATGAAACGGGGTTCTAGATGCTAGGGAAGCCGGTCACCCCCAGTAAACACCAGAAATGCAGCCCGTTATGTAACCGAAATATTGTGGTTCGTTGTTAAACTGTATTGCCAAGCTCGTTCAAATTTCATTCTTCGACAAGGTAACTTTAGGTTGCATATAACTCGTCAAATAATGCAAATTTTAGAAAAGGTTGTGATAGCGATAGTAGACTTGCTGATTTTTCCAGGCTTGTTGCCGTATATTATAAATTATGTACGAGATAACATTTTATTCTTTTTGAGCATCTTAAGACAATTGAGAATCCTTATTTTTGCTACGCATATATCATCGAAAAACTTTCACTGAATATGTTGGAATTCATAATGATTTATCCGGAATTTACTTGCATAGATAACATAAAATAGATACAGTTTTATTTAAAACCAAGATAAATGTAGAACAATTTATATTTTTCTCTTTGCATTATTTTCAAACCATTGAATCGCATATATCAATATTTTTACTATTATTTTATTGCATCATTTACCTAATTAAAAGATCATTAATTCTAAAGCTAATACATTTACTACTAACAAATTTTAACTGCTGCTACTGACACTTTAATAAATGATTGTTAATAACTCTGCTACTGTTATTTTCTCTACATCTATTTCACTTCTATTGTTAAACACTGACTGTCTATCTGTAATTAAAAAAATCACATGACTGACTAGAAAAATAATGTCACTAAAATTAGTTGATTACTCGCCCCTCAGTGTTGGCACGATCCAATATGGCGTCATCTTGGTGGGTTCACATTCTGTTTAACACCTTTCGTAAACCTTTTATATTTGCATTTCTCTTAAAAAGAACTACATAAAGGTGACAAGAAATGTTTCAACTTCGTTAGTTAATTATTTACCTTAAAACGAACAATTGGAACACAAAAGTATCATGTTTTGTCACCAGTTTCGAGAAAGTTTTACACCTGGTCCGTTTCATGATGGTACGAACGAATTCAAACTCGGAATCAAAAGTAAAAACGGAAAAAAACTTGCGAGAAGTTGCACAAGGCAAAACTGTAATAAATATTTAAGTGTGAAGTTCATTAGTAAATGTTCAGATTTAATTGCGAAGTTTTGTCGAGGGCACGACGATTCCATAAATAAATCAGGCTGATACTCGAAGCTGCATTTCATTGTAAAAATGGACGCCCGCTGAATAAAACATGGGATTTTCCGTTTACGGTACGTACATTTCATAGAAGATTTGCTTTGTAGTTGCTACGATTTACTTTATATTATTCATATAAGAATTGTTCCGGGCTTTCTTTTTAAGTATCGTCTTGAAATAGTAATAATACAATGATGTTAATGTATTAAATAAAACCTTCTTTTCGGTGATATTTTTCATTAGTTAAGTGCACTTATAAAATATGGTCTGTTTAGACAACCATGCCAGAAGCTATTTGTCATATTCTCACCATTTGCGGCTGGAATTATAAATATTTTAAAATATAATAATATTGTTAGATATCAGAGAAACGTCAATATATAAGTATGTTGTGAAAAGTATGGAAAGTGATTTGAATACTGGAAAAAATATATATACAGGATGCAAGGAAAGGCACTTTCGTAAATTTAACCAACGATTATTCACGTCATTTTAAAGAAAAAAGTATCTTGCAACAATGATACGTAATCTAAGAGTTCCCGAAGAAAAACTATTGTTACTAAATAACCAATCCAAAAATTATGATAAAAATTAACATTTTAAGCAAATGTATGAAAAAACCCATTTGGCATATATTAATCTGCTATTATTTAACAATAAACTACAAATAATCTTAGGGACATATTGTTGAAACATCAACCCTGACGGATGTGGTAATTGAAACATTACCACGACATAGATTATTTCAAAATTAGGCTTTTGAACACATTTTTTTTGTCATAAATGGAAATAACATATATAAGTTTTATAACAAAACTATTTTTATTTTTTCGTATAATTAAAAAGTTAAATCAAATTGAAAATAAATTTTTAAACCTAATACCGATGACACACCGACAATTCCCGAAAATAATCGGAGCAATATGTGACCCCACACAATGTACCGAAGGCCAATCGGTTCGGCTCGGGGCAATTCGCCCTCTTTGTGAACAGACGTTCCGAAACAATCGGAGTTTCGGGTAAATAACACAATTTATCGATCTTAGTCATCGCTCTATAGGTTTAACCTATATCTTTGATTGCTTTTGTTGGTTTGCGATCGATTTGAAAACATACTTGCTTTAAATTGTTAATTAGGCTTTCGGTGTTCTTTTCGACGTTATTTTCATATATCTTTACATAAGATATGGAGGCTCAAAGGTAAGTTCAGAATGAAATCCGATTAGGGTTCTTTTTGTTTTTTGGAATCATTTTTATTTATATTATTTAATTCAAGTAGCGATAACAAATCAACGTGCCAAATTCATAACAAGGAATATTCCTGTATGTCCGCAAAGAATCTAGATGTAGCAACACAACCGAGGGTAGTAACAATAAAAAAAACCCTACTGGATCGTCAATTTTGAAGGATAGGAATAATAATATTCAAGAATTAGGCAACAGACAAGAACAAAATTCGACTACCGATTTGGAAGGTAATCGTATATGAAAAGTCTTATACTTATGAAAGTTTTACAGGATAATCTAATTTGTAGATGGTCGAAGAGTACAGAAATTTGTATGATCAGTTGGATTAACAACTAGTTAAATTAAGAACTGGCAAAGCAGTTTTCCATGGAATCAAAACAAACATCTGAAGAAGTAAGCAAAAAAAAAAGAAAAATAGAAAAGCAAACCTACTGCCCAAACAAAAAATAAAGAAAATGGTATATTTATATTCTAGATAAAAACAAAACAGTTAAAATATTTAGTGTTTTTCAGGATTTTGGTACATTTCATTTATTGATTGAACATATTAATTTGATAGGGTATGTTTAAACATAGGTTAGAAATTATTATAGGCATTGACGACTGATAGGCTGACAGTGGTTTTCCAGTGGGTAGACTTTAACAGGAAAGTCCCACACTGCTATAAGTTTTCCACAAAAAAAATGGTTTTGGTGCCTTCTCTTATTTTGAAAATCTCTGGCTGGTCATGTGTTAGTTAGCAGCCAGATTTATTTATTTTCTCAAATATTATTAAATCAAAAGTCTAATGTGGTGGCTTGTAAAACATGTAAGGCGAAAAATCGCCACCGTTTTAAAAATAGTGAAAACCTTAATTAAAACAACAATGTAGTATGGGTGGATTTTTTATAAATATTGTTAATAGAGTTTAATGTGATGGTTTGAAGAATCTGTGTGGTTTTAAAAGTATTGCAAACTCCATTGAATACAATTAAACAAATATGTATATAATTTTGAGTAGTGATTGTTTTATTCTGAATTGATTATCAATGTAGTTTACATATTATGTAATATATTATCCTAGATGGGGGATGTTTTATGTATATTTAACAGTGTATTTTTTATTGAAATAAAATTAGTGATTTAAACAGTATGTATGTGTTTTGTTTTTCTAATTATGATTTATATTGTTTTTTTTGTTCTAAAAATAATTACAAAACTAGAAAATATCTTTTGGTTACTCAATATTTAACATTTTTCTTCAGTGGGTGTTGGATCCTCACTCCTCCGATGTGCCCATATGAGAAGTGCTAATGCATGTTTGCAACCACCTGTCATCAAATATATACAAAATCTTACTATTTATAACATTATATAATTTTTTTGTTCGAGTATTTATTACCAGAAGTACTGGAAGTGTTGCTCACCATGGATTGTACATTTTGCATTAAAAGAGCAACTACTCTACCCTTATCATAGCTACCGTTTTCTGGGATCAGAAAGGTGTGATGCTAGTGGAGTTTATGGAGCCAGTGACTACGATTACTGCAAATGTGCATTGTCAGATATTACGTCGTCTGCGGAGAGCCTTTCAGAATAAAAGAAGAAGCATGCTGTCATCAGGAATTGTTTTGATTCATGTTAACGCAAGACCACCTACAGCTTCGGTAACCTAACAGCTTCGGTAACCTAACAGCTTCTTACCCAGTCTCATTGGGAAATGTTCGAGCATCCGGCCTACAGCCCGGATCTCGCGCCGAGTGACTTTCACCTTTTTCGGTAGCTGAAGAAAGATCTGGGAAGGACAGCGCTTCCGAACCAACGAAGAGCTTCAAGACGCTGTGAATTACGACTTATTGATTACTTCAAGACGCCGATGGTATTAGAAAGCGCTTCCACCGGTATGACAAATGTCTCAATCCGTACGGTAACTACGAGGAAAAGTAACTTTGATTCAACTTGATTGCTGGTAATAAAACTATTTTGTAATTCACACTTGTCTTTATAAATCTATGAAAGGTGCGTTGCGTGCAGTAACATTACTTAAAAGCGTTTATCATTAATGCTCAATTATGAGCGAGTCTCTGATATAGCTCGAATATTGCATTTTCTGACCTAGAGCTTATGTTAATGGTTTAAAAACAGATTTAACTTGTTGCTCAGAAAACTTGGACCAGTTTTTCACCAGCAAACCTTCCAAAGAAGAGATCTTCCTGCTATCAGAGGGATAAAAAAGGCATTCGAAGCAAAATTGCGTATATAATTGAGTGTTTTCCTAAATGTATAAATGAAAAAATGCAAAACATATTAGTAACAGGACCCCTTAAACAAATCAAAATTTATTTTTTAACATATTCAAGGTTAATGTAGGCCTTTCAAATATCTGGTATTTACAAATAAGAATCCATAACAGAAATATTATCCTCAGTTATTCAATGCGGACATGTTTTAAGCCACGATAATCATTTCCAAAACCGGTTTGTGTTTGGATGGAATTTAAGGTATTTAGTTCTTCGTAATGAACTAGAGAATTAGCCAGGGTAACTAATTTTCCTTGAACTAGGTTAAGTACTGTTAAATTTCAATTGGGATTAGGAGCCAAATCGACCCTTAAAATCTCACGCAAACTCCCAATATTGATAGGGTAGTTAAATAAAATTGGATAATATTCAGAGTGTTCAGCGTATAGTTCAGTATTTCAATGTGAATATAATGGTAGGTTATGAAAAATAACGTATAATTATTACATTCAAAATAAACAAAAATGCCCAAAAGCGGTTTGGAAGCTTTAAGAAGAATTATTTATTTATCACATAATGAGAAAAATACTGTCATTTAAGATAATGAATATGTTAAGTATCCAAATTAAAATATTTAAGCTTGTTAACAAGAAGACTCTTTACCATCTTTTCAACGTAGCCTTAAGAATATATGTTTAGATAGAACAACTTAAATGTTCAAGAAATGTTACAATATATGACATATATTACTGTAACATTAAGGTGCGATGCGAGTGTTGCTATTTATGTATCCGAAATAATAAATAAAAGCAAATATTTATCATTGAAAATAGTTTTATTGTTTTTCAAAATATTCTCCGTGATAATCGATATACTGTTGCATACGTTTGAACCAATTTTCATACCACTTTTTCCATTCGGATTGAGGTATCTCCAAAACATGCATTTTGAACTCACTAACTGCTTCTTCTGGTGTCGAAAATCGTTGACCCTGTAGTTTATTTTTCACGGACGAGAACAAAAAGAAATCGTTGCAAGTCAAATTAGGACTGTACGGCAGATGACTCATCAATTCGATGTTTTGACCGGTCAAATATTGAGTTGTTCGGTCCGATGTGTGAGAGTTCGCGTTGTCATTGTGAAAAATGATCCTGGGTCACTGTTTGTTTTTTCTTATTTCTTCAAAGATTTCTGGTAAACAAATGATTGTGTTTCATGCAGAATTGACCGTCACACGGAACTGTAGCCGCATGCCCATTTATCTCATGAAAACAAGCAACCATTTGCTTCGAAATGCCTCTTACGCGAACGACATTTGTTGGGTTAGGTTTATTTGGAAGACGGAGTTGACTGCTGTTTACTTTCAGGCTCATACGCATAGATCGAAGATTCGTCACCTGTATAGATGTTATACACGGTTTTCGACGCACCACAATTGTATATTTTGAGCATTTCTTTGCACCTATCCACACACGTTTTTTCTTGAGCGATGGTCACATTATGCAGAATCCAATTCACGGCTAAATATTCATGTAAATTCTTGAGTCTGTTTGTCATACTAATGCACAGGGATACCTTAATCTCATGTCATATGACGATCTTGCTTTACCAGTTCGCATACACTATCGATGTTTTCTGCCACAACAACCGATTTTGGATGACTTTCTTGAAATTCGTCTGCGAGCGAACGACGGTCACGATTGAATTCACTAAACCAGTAATATAGACTGATTTAGATGGTGCTTCATCGCCAAAAGGATTGAGTTAATCGATGCACTGTTATTGAGATAATCCACGTCGAAAGTTATAGCAAACCATCGCAACAATCCTCACGAGTTAATTCCAGTTTTTGTATAAGATGAAATTTTCACTAAACAACACAAATAACGTCCGTATGACAAAAGGTTTTGAGTACGTATGCAATCAAAAATATCAAAGTTTACGATGTATGTCAGATGACGCCTAGCAACACCATGTTGCCAATTCTGGATACATAAAAAGTAACCCTCGTACATGTAGCTGACATAGTCTGCATATCTAAAACAAAGTTAACTTAAAAAAAAAAGGAAATTGTTATAGAAGAAATTTAGACATGTTTGGTCTGAAAGTAAACGAATAGAAAATTAAGTATTCGAAAAGGAAATTCGTTCAAAAACGGAGCAAAATCCAGAATGCAATTTCAGGAAATTTGCGCCATTTGAATAGTTAGGCACGCTTATGAAAATGAGGCAAGAAGATAAAGAAATAGAAAAAGCCTCAATTTCATCCAAAATAAGTATGTGTAGAACTCTAACTATGGCCACTGGCATTGATTAAAGAATATAAATAATACTTTTTACCTGCAAATCAGTACCAAAACGATAACTATTCTTGATTATTACCTTATCATTTATTATTTTGAAATCCGCAACCATATGTATAAAATTTAATTAAAGTATATATAATTTTCTACACTATTCCATGACTACAGATTTTGACGACGATGATCAAATGACGATGATCGATGAAAAGGTTATCAAATAAGAGCAATATATTTTTAATATATTGCTCTTATATATTTAAAAAAAAATTCATGGCATTTTTATTTCAAAATATAATTTCATGTAAATTATTGCCTGTGGATTACAAAAAATGGTATTCTGGAATGCCAATTTTTTATCACTTTGTCACACAAATCGGCAGTTATTTCACCAGTGGCGCCAATAATGTTAGTTTTAAGGTCACTTGTGATTTACTGTTATAAACCAATTATGTCCAATGAAGTCCAATTGAATTGTATCGAATGATCTTGAGATTACATGGTCATTGAACTTTTCTCTCAATAAATTAATTGTGTCACAAGATAGCTGGTATGTTGCACCATCTTATTGAAACCATATGCCGTTCAGATCAAAACCATTCAATTCATGCAAGAAACAATCAGTAATCATGTTTCTGTAGCGTTCTCCATTGACAGTAACTGCATTTTGATTTCCGTTTTCAAATAAGTCTGGTCCATAAACCACATCAAATTGTGAATTTTTGTGGATGTAAAGGTGTTTCAAGAACAGCATGTGGGTTTTCTTCACTCCAAATGCAACAATTTTGCTTATTTACGAAGCCATTTTACCAAAAATGAGTTTCACCGCTGAAGATGATTTTTTCATGAAAATTCAATCTGCAAAATTTCTACGCAACAAATGGTCACTTGGTTTGAGTTCTTGGTTTAACTGAATTTTATACGCATTGAAATGCAAATCCTTATGAAAAATATTCCATGTAGTGCCATAAAAATGTCCAAGTTCTTGAAATTGACGTGTAATTGATTGTTTTGGATTTTCATTCACATTTTGGTTCACAGCATCGATGTTTTCAACAATACGTTTAAGTTTTTGATTAGTTGAATTCTTAGCATCACAAACATTTCCATTTCACTCGAATTTTTTAATTAAATTACGAATAGTAAGCTCTGTAGGTAGATTATGTTGACTATAAATTTCACGTAAGGCGCGAAACGTAGCCCACAGAGCCATTTTTTTTGTAATAAATGCGAACAATCTGTATACGCTGTGCAACATCTTTTCATGATGATTTGCTAAACAATACTAAACACAAATGTCAATTTTGGCGGGAATAAGAAAAAAATGGCCGCTATCACGTTGTAAAAAAATATATAGCACTAGTTTGATAGCCCTTTAGTTTTACTGGAGATGCAAGATTTAATTATTTTATACACAGTTGGCTTATCTGAAAAAGTATGCTTACACGACTAGCCGTCTCGACCAGCGAGCTTTAGATTATTAAAGAAATTTCTACTAGCTACAAGTGGCTATAACAGAACAGCTTTATCTATGCCGTGAAGTTCTTTTTAGCAGAAAGTAAGAAAATTCATTTAATTTCCACTTTTTACCTTAAAATGTTTTTTGGATTCAATTTATTATTTAAGCTTAAATGGGAATATTAAAACAATTAAAATTTAATAAGGAACTCTGATCTCTGAACGAGCCATAAAAATCAACGGTAAAATGTAGTAGATCATCATTGTTTAACAACGAACTATTTTCAACGAAAGTATTTTCAAGAAAACGATCACCATGTTATAGCAAAAAAGAAGTGAATGAAGTCATGAATTATAATCATGGAAAGAAAACCGAAAAGAAAATAATAACTATTTAATGTCATTTGTAACAAACATGGAATCAGTCAAGTAAGAACGTGAATGCTATAATCTGCCGACGGTAAAAGGTACGAGAGTTGCTCAAAAAGTCCTTAGAAAAAGATAGAAAAACAAATTATTTTAAGTAGATTTTTTTATTTTTCAACATAATCTCCTTTTAAACTTCTGCTTCTATACACTTTTCTAAGCGCTTCTCCAACTTTTTTAAACCGTCTAAAAAGTAAGATTTCGGAAGGTCCTCAAAATAGGCATCTGTTTGGGCCATGACCTCCTCGTTCCATGTGAACCGTTGTACGCTGAGCTAGTTTTTAAGTTCGGAAACAAAAAAAAGTTACTATGGACCAAATCCGGTGAATACGATGAATGTTGTAATAATTCGAACTTTAATTTCATTATTTTGGCCATTGAAACTGTATAGATGTGTACTCAAGCATTGTCTTGATGGAAGACGAACTTTTTCTTTTTCAGATGAAGACGATTTTTCTTGATTTGTTGAACGATGCATAATATTCTCCAGTTATTGTTTTTCCTTTGTCCAAATAATCGGTATAGATGATTCCGCGTGTATCCCAAAAAACTGTGGCCATAACTTTGCTGGCCAATTTCACCGTCTTTACCTTCTTTGGAGCCCGTTCGCCTTCAAAAACCCATTGTTTTGATTGTTTCTTTGTCTCTCAACTATACTAGTGTCTTCATGTTTCGTCCACGGTTATGTATCGATGCAGAAACTCATCAGGCTTGCGATGAAAAAACACCAAAACAGAGTGAGAGTCAGAGTCGATCACACTATTGGGTTTATTCCCCACTGAGAGGAAACGCGGCACCCATCTTGCCGAAATTTTTTTCACATTCAATTTTTCGTGAAAAATTAAAAACTGTACCTTACGATAAGTCTGTGGCCTCAACTATTTTGCGTACTTTAATTCTTCAATCATCACCATGTGGTAGATTTTGTCAATCATTTCGGGAGTAGTCACTTCCACTGGATGTCCCGTACGATGTTCATCTTTTGTAGATGTACGACCACGTTCAAACTAATTTACCCAATTATAAACAGTTTCAAACACAGAAGACGTGGCATGAACTTCATCCAACTCAGCTTTGATCCCTTTCGGTGTTAAGCTTTTTAAATATAAGTGTTTACTCACCACTCGAAACACGCTTGTATCCATTTTTCTAAATAAACAACAATTTCTTGCTTATATCAACAATAAAAATAAAATTATGTGAATAATATAATTGAGACCTTGATAGTTATTTGGTGAATAATGATGCTTACTAAAAACAAACCACTTCGGATGCTACGAGCGCTATCTCTTGGATTTTCTAAGACCGACCCTCTTATCATCCTAACTTTTTCGTTAGAAATTAAATTTCTAAAAGGGCGCAGCAATATAATTAGGTAAAAAATGTCGATGGCAAAATTTGAACGAGAAAGGTTGCGATATCTTATAAATCTATTCGAACCTCCAATGTCAAAAAAGGAAATTGTCGGGTACAGCGAAGAAATCATTGCAGGGTGAAAAACATGCCGCAAAACGACTGGGCTGGCTAAAAGAAATTATTGATAGCGGCTGGAGTAATATAGTTTTTGTAGAAGAGATAATTTGGAGATAAATTATCATACCAGAGGCTTGGACAACCTTCGCCAAACCGATTGAAATAGCGGACTGTTAAACTTTCAGAAATAAAAGTTTAACAGTCTAAATATAATAATCTAAATACTTGCAACATGTCCAATATTTAAGAGAAACATTTTTTATCCACTTTCGAAAATTGGTTTATCAAGAAAAAATAAAAATGGATTTTGCAGAAAGATTCCGCAGCACCCACTAGAAATAGCAAAATGCCATTGTTATAAACGGCTGTCGCAATCGCTTGATACAAATCGCATTGAGAATATAAACCAAGCTTACGACGTTTGTAAATAAAGTAATGAAGATTAGATCTGGCAACACTATTGACTTCCTCTCTGGAAGGGATGCGGAACACATGATGGGTCTTCGATAGAAGTTAGATCTGATAGAAGTTAGATCACTTGATGGTCCATGGCAATAATTTTTATGAACAGGACAGGAACAGGCCTATGGAAACAGTATTTTGTCAAGGGTGCAGGTTTTCAGGTGGTTTAAAACATTATGGAAGACAGAGACTCTGTTGAAGATGCTGTACACGTTATTGATACAAATACATTTTAAAAATAATGGAGTACCGAGTATAATATCAAATATTCAAATATTTTGATATTTGTTCGCAAATGTATCCGTTCATGCTCTTACTTGACTGACTCTAGTTGCGGAAACATTATTTACGTAACTTTAAGGCAACATATTATGTTTTAACTAAAAACAACGTTTCCGCGCCTAGAACATTATCCAGAGAGCTGCACTCGACAATTAAGAATAATTAATCTAATTCCTAATTAATCATGACAGTTTGCCACCTATTAGCGCTACAGAAAAAGCTGAGGTTAATTACTTAAGGTTTCAAGGGTGAAATTTGTTAACCATTCCGGCTGTATTCACGATCCTGCTTAAACTGTGCTCAAAGATATTTAACGGGTTTTCCAGTTTGGCCTGGCAACATTCGATGGAGCGTGAAAATTTTCATTTAGATTGATGAAAATTGTAGTGAGATTGAAATAGGGTTTCATATATCTAAGTACAATCATCTTTGATAAAAAAATTGATTTTCTTAAATAACTAAATAATCATATTGCGTATCAAACTATATTTTTTGAAGAATTTCGAGTAAAAATCATGGCACCTTTTTATCTTATAGGCATCTTTATATAAATCGTCTTTAGAAATATGAAATAATTACATATTCTGTTTGCCTATATCAGCATTTAATAGGGTACGCACGTCTTACTGGAATTGATGAAAAAAAAAAACTAATACACACTCTATTTCAAGATTAAGTATTCTTAAGCGGCGATCTACAGGTTTCAATAATATTTGTATTCTCTTTTGTGAAGAAACTAACTTAATATCTTTCTCCCTAAAAAGGCGTTAAATTTAGTGTCAGATTTCATTACATGATAATTTTTTCATAACTTGAATAAAATAATGTTTTTTGCATCTACACAGTTTTTTACAATTATTCTGGCTACAATGACATCCATAATTTTGTTCGAAGACGAAAATATTTTTTTTAAATATCCGAAAATTCTTTGTTTATATAGCCGAGTTTTCTTGTTAATTGCTTTTCATATATTCTAGACAAACCTATGATAGACTAGATATATATGGTCGCTATTATGTATGGAAACGGTGAAATATCTCGAAAATGCTTTGAGATTTCTTAATTAAATTTGATACACAAACACTTTTTGGGTATATTTTTTTTTGTTGTATATTTGAAATCAAGGGTTAACTTAATTTTTTTTATTGATAACAGTACTTGAATTTGGTATAGTTGGAAAGAGCATTTTTTCCTGAATTCAACGAGGCACATATTGTATGGTTTTTTTTTAAATAGATTTTAAAAAATGTTTAAAACGTATTTGGGTCTATGTTAGGGTAAATGTATTTTTCATTTGGTATGAAACAATGGATGACAGACATTTGTTAACGTCAATTTGTGAATTTCAAATTTCTTTCAATTTTTATATGGAATTAATATGTATTTGACTGAAAGAAAAATAACTGAAATACTAACAATTACCAACAATATAACAAAGAAAACAAGAAAAAGGCAATATATATATATATATATATATATATATATATATATATATATATATATATATATATATATATATATATATAAATATAAATATATATATATATATATATATATATATATATATATATATATATATATATATATATATATATATATATATATATATATGTATATATATATATATATATATATATATATATATATATATATATATATATATATATATAAATATAAATATATATATATATATATATACATATATATATATATATATATATATATATATATATATATATATATATATATATATATATATATATATATATATTTGCAGGAAACAAATGAAGAAATATAAGAAATACGGACAAATAAAGAAGTGATAGAACTCTGTGACCGTTTTCCTCATAACATCAATAGTGGAAGTAAAAAGATTAATGTAATTAGGTCATGTTGACAGGTTACCTGACGATCGAATAATGAATATTAGGATCTGGGAAAATAAGGCGAGAAAGAGAGAAGAATGGAGGAAAATTGCATAAAATTCTAAATTTTATAAAGTAAGCTGGATATGGAAACATACACAGAAGCGATTTCTACTTTGTCTCTCTTTTGGTATCAATTATGCACTATAACAATTTTGCAAAAAATCAAAAATTATTTTGTACCATTGATAATAAAATTATTTCAACCACAGCAACTATATTGTTATTATAATTATATGATATGTATGATGATGTATAGCCCATAAAAATGTTTTTTTTTCTGCCCTCTTCTGCCCTCTAATCTTGATATTCTAATCTTAATTCTGTTATAATCTGAAAATTTCTCAGCAATTACCATTATTCGTGCAGTTATATAAGTGCGACTTTTATTTATAATATTAAATGTTGTAAAATATAACCTAGATAGATCCTTATTTGCAATTTTTACGTTCAAAACGAAATACAATCCTCATATTTGTTATAAAGGTAATTTTTTATTCAATTTTGAGAATATTTTTTCAGTTGAAAAGTTAAGTTTCCAGAAACCGGCATTTCCGGATTTTCAAGCTAAAACTTCGCTTATAAGAAAAAAATCAATTTCGAAGTAGCGCAGGTAAAACTTTCGGAAATTCCTAGTTCCAGGAAGACCGGAAAGCATGTTTTTAATAGAACAGCTTTGTAATATACATGAACCTTGTGCCATATGGCGTCGGCAAACAAAAGTATTGACGCGAACTTCTCGCTCTCGCTCTTTTAATGAACTTTTGAAAAAGTTATCAACTGTAGCACTGGGTGCCATTCGCGCCGAATTGCCCGTCTTTGAAGGGTCCGGTCCAGGTGCAAAACTTCCCGAATTGAGCGTCATCAAGCGCGGAAGAAATAACTGGATTCGAACGGAATATAAAAGGGTATAATGGCTGTATAATTTGCCAAAGAAAGAGATAAGAAACATTACTGTTAAGTCGAATTTGCCATTTCGATAATTCCGATTTAGATTCCTTTCTTTGTTTGACACTTAACATTCTATAACATTAGGGAATAACCGAAACTCTACTTTTATTAAATATATTATCGAGATAAAATAATTTAAATTTTCATATTACTACCAGACATTCATAGAGCATAAATGAAAATATCTAAGTATATAGTTATTTAACTTTATCATATTCAAACTGAACGTTTAAAAATATGTGTAATATAGAATACTCTGTTTCGTAGATTTTCAAGAGAAAAGTTGAGTTGTCAAATTAAAAAGAATACGCTATTTATTTACAGCTTTCATTATTTCTGTCGGAGTTCTTGTGAGTTATGGTAATACAAGCAATCGTTAATTTTTTTAAGGACTTCCTATTACTCTTTTAGAAATAACTCTAAAATCGTGGTCGAAACGCCCTGGATGTCAGAAATGGTCGAATTGCTTTTCATTGATTTCTAGTTTCAACTTCTAGAATATCCAGAAGTCACATGGAGCCTAATTAGGTGAATATGGTCAAATACAGCGATACAATTGTTTGTTTTGCTAAGAAATCGTAATTTATTTTCTTTCCCAATAATGTGAGTACAAACGTGTTCACAATTTTTTTAGATTTAGGAATTCCAAAGACTATCTCAATGAGTCCAATCGATCCATGATGATAATTTCTATATATTTCTGCCAGTTCATAGACGCCTTCTTCAGTTCCAACTGTTATTCTTTAATACTACCTCTCTACCATAACCAATTCTTGCAAACCATTCTATAAATAATCTTGCGGCTCATATCTCTCTTTAATGATATAAACAGTTTTTGTGACATTTTACCAAATATATTACCAAAACGTAATTTTAGTGATGACTGATTTTTAATGTATTTACAAATCAATAAGAAATTTTGACACCTTGAAATTTCCGATGGAGAAAACTTAGATATGCTATCGCATAACACTTGTATTCATTCAAAAATACTGCATTGGATTGTAATGAAATGTAATAAAAGATGAATGAACACTCGTTTTAAAATTGAAAGAACCACCTTGTATCGCACCTTGTATCGTGTGCGTCTCACGGAAAACAGCACTTTTCAAAGAAAAAAACAAATATTAATTTTTTGATTAATTTTTCGGCAAAAATCATTATTTTTATTCAAAATAGTCTCCTTGCGAGTCAGTACAACGTTTTGCATGGTCAATTCAGTTGACGAATTAATTTTTTAGCTCGGCCAAATATATGTTCTTCAGAATGGCGGTCGACGCCTTTTGAATGGTTTGAATGTGGCATAACGCTGCCATTTCATCGGCAAATGAAGTTTTTCGAAGAGGTAGAAATCGCAGGGAGCCAAATCAGGCGAGTATGGTAAATTATTGATCGCTAAAATGCCATTTTTGGTAAAAAAATCAGTGATGAGCGTGGAGCGATGGGAAGGCGCATTATCGTACAACAAGCGCCAGCTGCCTTATTGACGATATTATGCTTGGGCATCATTGGTCATATTATGCTTGGGCATACACGATGATGCTTCATAACACCAAGATAAAACACAGCATTGATCTTTTGACCAAATGAAACGAACTCCTTGTGCACAATTCCCTCCGAATCGTAAAAACAAATCAACATTGTTTTGATTTTTGACTTCTCGAGGCTGCTTTTCTTCGGATGTGGCTCGCTCGGGTGCTTGCATTCGGCACTTTAACGCTTGGTTTCTGGATCATATTGAAAACACCACCTCTCATCACCAGTACAATGGCGTACTTGAAGCTTTTGTCGTTTTTCGACTCTTTAATCAAGTCCTTGCAGGTCACTCCTTGGTCGTCAGTCAATGTTGTGGAAAAAAGCATGACAAACCTTGCGAAGTCCCAAATGATCGGTTAAAATGCGAGAAATTGAATCTTTGAACATGTTCAATTCCATTTCCATGTATCGCAACAAAGATATTGACTGATTTTTTATAAATTCACCGACACTTTCACTGTTACTTTGAGTAATCACGGAATTTTTCGGACCTGGATATTTGGGCCTTCTTTGAATCGTTTAAACCACTCGTGGACTCGTGCCCCGGGATAAACAATCCTCACCATATACTCATCTTATTAACTGAAACGTTTCGATAAATGTTTTATCAAGTTTAAAACAAAACTTAATATCGCTCTTTGTTTGATATTCATTTTTCGACTGATGGTATAAACACACTGACATTTTAAGCGCAATAACTGAACTCCATCGTTTACCCCCCGTCAAAAGATGGCGCCACTAGAAATAGCTATTTTTTAAAGTCTTGTTTTCTGTTAGACGCCCCTTGTATAATTCCAGTCCTATAATCTATTTATCGAGGAAAAAAACTAAACCCAAACATATTCACGCATATTGCACGTGATCATTACTAAGTACCGCACTAAGAACTGTCCTTTTTTTGGGCTTCAACTTCATGGGCTGTGTCCGTATGACATTTTATGGAAAGAAAATACAATTATTTATAAATCGAATGCAATTCAATAAATGAAAAAAACTCATGACAGTGTATGAGTTACTGCCGCCAACCCTGTGTTTCTGTCGAACGGCAACCTGCCTATCATCGGCGTATTCATTGGTGGTTTAAATCGACTTGACCGATTCCTGCCAATAGCAGGGGTGCTCAGCGTTTCTGGCTAAAATATCACGTGCTGATCACGCGTTGGTCATTGTTTATATCGACTGTCTTTCTTCGGTGAATAGACTTTAAGAGTAAACGTCCGCAATGATTATTACGAATTGAAATTTAAAATAGCAAAACCCATTTTGGTTTTTTTTTGAGCACACACTTTGGTTGTCCTTTCCAGTAGCAATGCACTCGATAATTTTCAATATTTTTTATGCCTCGAAAAACAATATCGTTATGAATCTAGTCCATACTATAACGTTTTATAATATTCAATGGAAATATATTCCTAGATTTACAACGTTTTTATTTCATACATAAATGCAACGAGGGTAAAATACGTTTTATGGCATTATCTTCTGGAAAATTATCATATATATTTACATTTTTCTACAAACAAAAATCTAAAAAAATCAATTTATTTATTGATATATCTAGTTACACATCGCATTATCATAACTATATTTTAAAATTCGAATCTTCTTCTTATATTGATCTTCAATATAAGAACTATTTTATTGTCCATTATAAAGTCAAATTATGAATGAAATATTTGTTTTGTAAGCATTAAAATATTGATTTATACATCTATATCCTTGACAAATATCAACACTATGGATCTAAATTATTTTATTGCTACTTTTATCACTAACGCATTTATGACGTTCCAATAAATCTTAATGTTTATTTCATAACAGAAAAAAAAATAAAAGCTTATTGATCATTACTTGAAATATCGAAGTATATCTATAAATTATAAAGAACAGTACTACGGTATAACAAAAGTATTTGCGTTTTTTCCTTTAAAATTATTGATTGATTTGTTCATTACATTGTTATAGTTCATTTTAGAACCGAATAAAACATTTTTTTTTAAGTTTTAAGGTAATGCTTGAGAATGTAACATTATTTTACGAAACTATAGTCACACAATGTTAAAAAAAAATCAATAAATATAATTGATAGATAACAAAGTAAAGAATTGTTTTATTCAGGTTTTTTCCTTTGTATATAAATAAAGGATTATTCTTCACTCCTCGGAGGTTTAATCTGATTTCATATTTTGGCTCTGACCAATATACATACTTTGTAAGTGATTATTATTAAAGTGATTTCACTGAGAATTGACGATTAGACGAGTAGACGGTTCATCAAAAATGTTAGCGAAATGAGTATGATTATTGATTATTGTAAAAAATGCTTCAAAACGACTGACGTCACTCATGAGATTTGTGAACTAGAGAGGGAAGGTGATGGAAGAATCTCAGCTGCTCAGCTCTGGTTCCATAAGTTCCAGGAGGGGAACATGGGCTTTGAAGATAGAGGAAGATCAGGTCGTTTACGACTTCTCGATGTCGATGTTTTAAGAATAGCTGTGGCTGCAGATCCTAAAACAAGCACTAGAAAATTTGAAGGAGAATTAGGAGTACGTCATGGTCCCGGCATTTTCGACGCATAGGAATGATGTCCAAGAGCTTCCAATCCTGGGTTTCATACATCAAAAAATTAGTTTAATTCAATAATCCTAATGAGGTAAAGTAGAGGGATTATACCTGGGTAACTAGCTCTTCCGATACCAAGGTGAAAAAGATTTGTAAAAAACGTCATGTACCTGGTAGAATTTTGAAGGAATAATTCACTTTGAATTGATTTACTTTCGAAAAGGTTATTCTGGCCTAAAAATATTTTGGTCAACAGGTAAAAATGCTCCTGCAGTGAGGTAATGTAAGACCACACACTTCAGTTCTGACCTTCTAAAAATTTACGAATCGGATCTTGAACTTTTTCCTCACCCAGCATACAACCCCGACTTCGCTCCGTCGGATTACGACTTGTTCCGGTATATGATTAACTTTTTGCGAGGAAAAAAAAATCGTGATTTATATTAGGATTGCAGAAAAGATAAAAACTGGCTGCGTCGAATTTTTCACTTCCAAAAACTCATCGGTGCACCGAAGATGCATAGAGTTGGATAGCTCAAAGATAGATCGATATCGATCGATAGCTGGTGGCTACAATGTTGTACTAATAAATTTTTGCGAGGATGTATTCTGAAGAAATCAAACCGGACTAAATTGAGTGGATCAGAAAGTGTAAAAACCTTGTGAAACACATTCTAATTGGTTTTGGGCATTGTTTCGAGTTCTTTTTATACAGATAACTGAATAAAAGCTCATTTAATTTAAATAGAGCAGCAATAAACAAAAGTGTCGATTTCGGGCTTAAGAACATCGAATTGAACAAATCGATGAACGACTGCCTCCAAATGTGTGTACGTGAAATTTGCCATCATTTGAATGACATTATTTTCTACACTTTTAACACAAGACGCGTTACTTGTTATTAATTGTGCATTATGGAATACATTTAAATCGGAATTAAATATAATTTACATACTTCCGGTATATTTACTTAGTCTTTGCCCCTTTTAATATTCCGTTTCGTTCTCATTATAGTATATCATCAAAAATTAAAAAAGAAAACAGCAGAGCTTTCGTTAGAGTATACATACGTTTATTTCACAATATTGCTTAAAAAGATTTGCGTTGCATAATCAATAATAATAATTTGGCAACATTTAAGTTAAGCAACAGTCTCATAACATCGAATACTTGTAATATTTATAAACCATTATAGAGTTATAAAATAAAAAATATATTTACAGCCATACACACGCATTCGCAGATTTTAAATAAGAATTATTTTACGGGAGATAACCTGGTCTAGTTAACAACCGCAGTGCATAGTATGGGGTTGCGAATTTAGTAACTGATGCAAAATTAACTAATAAAGTTCAATCAAGACTTCAGCTAGCCGAATAATTCCCCAAAAGGTATATAATCTTCTCTCGGAAATCATTAAAGAACTTCCTATCGACTGGCCAAGGAATTTCGTGTGGTTTTGTTAGCTTCACCGTACTTAAACTAATTTCAAGTCAGTGATAAATATAGAAATCCGGAGAGCAGTCGGGCTTCAATCCATCAATAGTAAGTTAATTATTAAATTTTATATACTTTCGCTTTTTATTGGTTAGTAACCAGACTAGGCTTTCACAATTAACATGATTGACCCATTTACTTTCATTTACTTTTCTCAATAATAATACTTTTGCATATTGGTTTTACTTGTGGTTGTTAAATATATAGTGCAATGTATTTTATAAATTAAAATCCTATACTATGCCAATGAGATACGCATTCTGTTACATAACTGTAATTGATCCAAACCAATTGGTCAAGAATTGAAAAGAAGGACCAAGAGTAAGTTTAAGAATGTTTTTCCTAAATAAACATTGAAATTTTGAAAACGTAATTAGTAACTATAAATACGTGTAGTATGAATAAGCCTTAAAAGCCTCTTAAATGAAATGTTAGTAGAACGTTACATTGCACACATATATTGATCAATTACGTGCCTACTCGAAAAGGTAAATGGGCCAAACTAAAACGAACCGAACTTTATGTATTGCATGGACAAAATAAACCCCGAAATTTATTTAGGACCAACAGAGCTACTAAACATCTTTGAAACGCCCCTTTTCTACAACCACAAGTCAATAGTAAAATAGTGCGTCCTTCGGCAAACGTTCATAATTAATTTGACTTGCTTTGTAGATTTCATAAACGGTTTTGGGGGGCCGAAAATAAAATGTCGAAATCAGTCGAATGTTTGCAGATGCATGGTTGGAAATTAAACCAATAAATTTGCAAAATTTAAAAGTAAGATTTTGGGTGCGATATTCTTTACTTAGAATAAATTTTTCTATAAAATTTCAAATAGCTATGATCGGAGAGTAGCATAGTAGACGAGTAGACGAACTTAAAAAAAAGCAATGAACAGAGATGGAAACTTTTATAAGTGCATATACTTTTCTTATTAGGATATGAACAACTTTCTAACAACTTTCCTTTTTAAAAACTTACAAAGCTTATATGAACAATTAAAAATATATTTAAGGTGCATGTATTCATCAAGGTAGAATAATTTAGTTGACTTAAAAATTCTAGATCAATCACCGACGTTTCCAATTGAGAATTGATCGAAGAAATTTATTATTAAACACCAAATCAATTTTTTTAACTTCTCGACGCGCGTTTCGCTAACCATGTT
The DNA here is from genome assembly GCA_031761425.1 of Cosmopolites sordidus. Lineage (NCBI taxonomy): Eukaryota > Metazoa > Arthropoda > Insecta > Coleoptera > Curculionidae > Cosmopolites > Cosmopolites sordidus. Next base: position 144,933 of record JARFXV010000058.1, read on the forward strand.
GATTGAATCTGATTGAATCATGTTCTGATGATGCTAACTTTAAAGAAAGAAGTAAATTAGGGAAAAATGTTTGGAAAATATGAAAAGATATAATGGAAATTACTCAAGCACAGAAGTTGTCAAGCCTTATATTCAATTTATCAGTTCTCTTATGGAAACTTAGTTACAGTAAAATACAAATTAATTTAAGTTAGGCAGCAAGAAATCAACTGATAGAACCCTCTAGGCTTTAGTAATATAGAAAATGCTTTTATGTAGCTGCTGATTTGAATGCCTTCGGAATTATAACTGAAACGAGGGTTATACCATCCATTAGAAAAGATAATATTTCTGTATTCCGGATTTGGTTCCTTGTGAAAAGTTTTATAAATATTAGGTGTTTAAAAAATAAACTTGTAGCTTTTAAATGTTTCAAATGTTTATTACAGATTTTACTCTATTTCAAGAGTAAATTGAAATAATACTTGAAAAAGCCCTAATAAAGTGAAACATATATTAAAAAGCTACAAGTTTGTTTTTTAAAACCCTAACATTAGAAAAGAATTCACATGTCATCGACTGTTTATTAAAAATAATAATAAAAAATGAGGATGGTTGCGGCATTTTCTTGATGGAAATTCATACTAAATTGTATAAATATTATAAAGTTACCTAATTTCCACTTATATTTTTCTCTAAAACATAACGCGTTTTTCTACTACCCACTCTACCTTCTTTAGATGGTTGACAAAGAATGGGAAAAATTCTCAATCGTTCGAAGAAGCTACAGTGTAGTGAAACGCGTTATGTTTTAGAGAAAAATATGTGGAAATTAGACAACTTTGTTTTATTTATACAGTAATACAAAATACTAATGTTTGTACAAGAATTGTTTGTTACTTAGACTAGATTGGATTAGAAAAAAAAATATGAAGAAAGTGGTAGTTTATCAAATATAAAACGAATTAGAAGGCAAAGAATGACAAAAACCTTCATATGATCGTATTGTATTGCCCAGTGAAAGAAATAGATGAAGAAAGGAAGCAGAAGTTATAGCTGAAATTAATATTATTCGTTTTAAACTAGTTGACGTAACAAAAAGAAGCACTTAGGTGGTTTGCATGGGAAAAATGATTGTTATGCAAAGAAAATAAGATAAGGGTAAGAAAGGGTTAGCTTGTACAAAAGGGTATAAATATTGGACGTCAGAAGAGTGGGAAAAGCTACTGCGCACTGATGAATGGAAATTAGAAATAGTAGAAATGAAAATTAGGGATGTAAAAAAAAATTAGAGTTATTTTGCCCGTATATTCTTAGAGGATCTTTAGTCACAGTAACCTAATGCGGCGATATTAGATTGGGTAGTAAAAACCCAACTCATATAGAAAACGTTTTGATGTAACTGTTGATTTGGATGCAAGCGTTCGGAATTATAATGAAAAAATGATGATATACCATCGGACATACGATATATGTCATAGCTGCGAAATTTGAGAGAATTGTTCACTATACATCTAAGTTGTCATTTAGAGCGGCTATAAGCTAATGAAAATAGTCATGAAGGTGGCAAACCTTTGTTTGAAGACGGCACGATAAGAAGAAAATAGTTCGTTTATCACTGACTCTTTATTAAAAATAATAAAAGATGCTCATGTTTTTATAAGAATTCTTTGATAACTGGACTTTAATTGGTCATTTCATTAACTGCCATTAAAGTTTTCACGCACACCTTGTATATAGTTTTACTATCATAATTATATATAAATTCGTTAGATCATAGAGTATTTGAAATTCGAAAAAAGTACATTATGTATCGGAAAAGTAATTAAGCAATGAAATTTATTGAGTAAATAAATCTGTTTTAAAGTGCAAAACGTTAACGCTGTTGACGTTCGAACGAAATATCAAATATTATAACGAGTTAATGCTAATTATTTACCTTTGAAACGCGACATGGCAAGTTGTTACAAATCTAATTACTGTAGTAAAATCGTTAGAATAATTATAAACACGAGCAACGTATGAACAATGAGTTTTGTTTGCGATTTATTTTATGCAATTAATTTCATTGCGATACGAGAATTTCCCCTATGTGAATGAATAACTTCACTCAGAGTGTCGCCTCTAAATTATTTTTTAAACTAACGATTTCAAAAAATGAATCATATGTAAGTTCGTTCGTCGTCTCACTTTTATTTCTTTGCAAAAATATCAGTTTCCCAGTTCCACAAATATTTATAAAAAATCAAAATAAAATAATATATTGATTTCGCGATACGATTGGGTACGCCTAGTATTCGGACGTTTTCGAAAGTTACAGTTTATACATTAAGTGGTTTATTTGACTGCTACTAAATACACACACTGCTCCTGTGAACGTAACCGCAAATTTTTCAAGTATTTCAAAAATGTACGTATTTTATTATTCATACATCAATTTTTAATCAAAGGTTAAATGTTTTATTCAAAAATATTACTGTTGTACTCCCATACTGCATTACTAAATTTTAAACATTTTCTCCTCAAAATGGTAATATTGAACATACTAAACTATGAGTCTTGATACTGAACTGTTTTATTAAGAATACAATTCTCTGTACTTAGTTTTCTAACTTCTTAACTGTCTTACTTTTGAACAACTTTTTAGAGTTCAAACTCATATTTTTCCAAAACTCTCATATATGTATCAGTTCATTAGTATTCCTTCAAGATTTTATATTGTAATTGGATAACACTAAATGGTTTATTTATATAAATATAAACAAACTATACAATATATTAATTAGACCATCAGTATTCTTATATCTTACTAAAAAAACAATATATTATTTTCCTTAATCAGTCATAATTTTACATAAATGTGGAAACAACCATTGTCTCAAAATGGGAAGAATCTTCTCGTATGATGAAATAACTCTTGATCAAAGTCTACGAATAAGTGGTGTAAGTTTGCATTAGTAGGTTATTAGAAGAGAGTTATACATAGAGCTTAAATAACCAAAAATACCACAGAAAAATATTAACTTAACAAGAGTGTATTTAAAGAATACGAGTTATATATTACAGAAAAAGTAAAATAAGGTAGCGTATCACCTTTTACAGGTGACTACTCTCTTCAATTTCACACTAGAAACAATAATAAGGAGAATAATACGAAGGGATTTACTTTTACTAGACATTACCAAATCTTAGCGTATGCAGACGATGTTGACATGATATATAGAAAGAAGGAAACATTGACATAATCTTATATAAATGTGGAAATAACCATTGTCTTACTTTTGCTCAAAATCTATGAACAGGTGGTGCAAGTTAGTATTATTAGGTAATTAGAACGAATATGAATTCTACATTACAGAAAGACTAAAAGAAGTTGATCCACTGTCGAATACTCTTTTCAATTTCACAGAATAATACCAAGGCGAATAATACTAAGGAATAAATACTAAGGGGATTATTTTTACTAAAAAGTATCAAATCTTAGCTTACATAGATGATATTGACATGATGTATAGAAAGAAGGAAGAATTGGGTGAGATATTTAGACAATTCGAGGAGGTACCATCAGGAATAGTTCTAGGGATAAATTGAATAAAATCTAAATATATGAGATCAATAAAACAAAGTAACAACTAGTGGGTATTGATCTAGAAATAAAATAAAGATGGAAGAACATCTAAGATCGGTAATTATGACTCACAATGAAGTATCAGAGGATGTTGCAGCAAGAATAACTACTAAATCAATATCAAGAAATACAAATACAAATAAAGATATACTTAATAATAATTAGACCAATGGTATTATACGGGTCAGAAAGGCGCACTTTAACAAAGAAAGTCGAACTATCGTTAAATACCTGGGAAACAAAAATACTAATGAAAATATCTGGTTCCATCCAAATGAAAGGCAGTTGAAAAATCAGAACGAATGAAGAACTATTAACTATATTTAATACTCCAGATATAGTGGAAGAAAACAACAGCAAACAATTGAGTTGATGAGGCCACATCAAATCAAGAGGATGGACACCGAAAGACTTAACAAGAACATATTTAGAAAAAATAAAGGGGGTTCAAGAACGAAGGGATTACCAAGAAAGCATTGATACAAAACGGCACTCCTCTATAACCGGACTATAGAGGTTATGAAAATTGGTGGTGACCACTCCATGTAAAACAACATAGACCTGGATACCCCGAGGAGGACGCAAAGGCCCTTGATGGGCTTTCAAATCATAAAGAAGAAGAAGAAGAATAAAAATAACAACTATTGTAAAACTAAATAATTGGAAATTCAATTTTTCCATTTTTTAATTAGAGCTATTGCTATAAGATGAGCTAAATAAAATTAATTTGTAAAATATAATTTTCATTCTACTTTTGCATTATTAAGTAGTTTTTTCTGAACTGCCTGTATAATATTGTAATACGAAATATAAAGGAGAATATCTATTCATGCGTGCTCTGATAAGGAATCAATATACTCCAGCTACAAATACCACAGACATTTTCGAAGGATTTACATCAATTCGTATGGCAGTAAATTACAAAAAATATGAAGAAAGTATTAGTTTATGAAATACAAAACGATTTAGAAAGCTAAGAATAAAAACAGCCTGCAAAGAATCGTGTTGTATTGTTCAGTGAGAAAAACAAATGAAAGAAAGAACCAAAAATTGCAGCCGAAATTACAATTATTCATCGTAAACTAATTAGCATAACAATAGTAAAATTGGTAAGGAACGGTTAATTGTTACGCAAAGAAAATATGATAAAAGAACAGTGGAAAAAGTGAGCCGACGAATAGAAATTAGAAAGTTTCTATTCAAAGAAAAGAACTTGGGAAAATATTAAGCATGGGAAAGGTTAAAACAAAATTTGGGGTTATTTAGGCGATCTTGGGCAAAAAGATAGCATATTAAAAAAGAATGAACACCCCATTTCACCCCTTCGAAACCCACTTCAAAAAGATGCTATGGATATTTTGAATATATGGTACGTGCATGAAAAATATTATCATTAAGTGGACCACCAAAAGTCAATAATAATCTAATAGAGCTAGAGATTATGAGAAGAGCTGGACTGACAACCTGCTTGGATAAGAATGGAACCTGAATGGAAAATTATTAAGAAAGAAGCTTCGATTGTGCCAGACTTTAATTTAGTTTATGTAATTGTATGTAATTTTTTTAAATAACTATTACACATAACCTTAATAATATATATATATATATATATATATATATATATATATATATATATATATATATATATATATATATATATATATATATATATATATATAAATGTATCCGCTCTTCAGGTGTCCAGTTTGAGACATCATTCCAGGTGTCATTCCAGGTGTCGATCTGTTGATTCTGTGAAGAGTCACGAAGTATCGCTAAAATCTCATTTGGTATGATGTCACAACACTTGAAAATGCCAAATGAGATTTTGGCGAAACGTCGTGACTTTTCACAGAACGAACAGATCAACACGTAGAATGATTTAGAAACATTATTTACCATCCGTGAAACTATTAAATGTAATATATATATATATATATATATATATATATATATATATATATATATATATATATATATATATATATATATTTTTTTTTTGTGAAATATATGTTTTTGAATTAGAGCCATTAACAGATTTAATTTATACTTAACAAATGTTCATTTGGTAACTACATAATATATAACATAATATATATATATATTTTTTTTTTTAATACTACCATTTTGGAGAAGATATGTCAGTATAAAGGTACTCCCTTTAAGGAGCTGGAATTATTACATTTAAGTTTTAATAACACATTATTTTATGATAATAATTTGTTGATAAGCTATATTAAGCAATGACATTTTTCTTTATCACCAACAATGATTTTATGCAGGGATTTAGGCGTGAACCCTATCGCTTCAATAGAAATCTCAATGGATGGAAAAAGGGACGAATTTTGGCATTTTGGAGGCAGCACTTTGTTAACAATAAACAATTCTTTTTATAATGAATAAGCGTATATCGTTAAAAGTTTTATATCCGAATAATGTTTTTTGGTGCAAATTACAAAACGCGACAATGCTTACTTTACTTGTCATAGGCAAAACAATTCGGTACTGTACTTTGTAGAATTACAAATGGAAAATATTTGTACTTTCAATCAATTTAGTTATCCCTGTTATCTTGTTTTACTGAAGTCTGTTCAATAAAAACACCGAAAATGCTTTTGCCTGTAATAGTAAACATAAATTATTTACAGCATGTAGTTTTTTTCTTTTTCACTTAAATAAATTTATTATTAAAGATTTTGGAAATAATTAAAGTAAACTTTAATCATTTCCAAAAAACCGCTCCTTTCAAAATTTTATGTTTTTATTTATTTAAGATACTATAAGCTATATCATTTAAGAAACTTACTTATTATTATTTCAAACTACTTATCGTTATTTTAACTTTGATCTGGCAAATAGTTTTTAAAAAAATTAAAAATTAAAAATTAAAATAATAAAGTGCTAGATAGCAAAGTTTTATAATGCACTAAAAAGAGTTAAGAGATTCTGAGTGTAAAAAATTTTTTACATAAAATTTTTATTTAGTTTTTTTTTCCATTTATAACCCTCAAAAAGCACGAACTGCAGAGATCACATTTGGAATGATATAGTTCGTTAATTTTTTCAATCTTCAGTTCGGTGCAAACACCTACCTAATACGCTACTTGAAAAATGAACTGAAAGCTAGCAAGCTATCCAGCAAAATTTACGTTATTTTCTAACACCTAAAATCCTAATGTATATTAATTATCTTTGGAGTAAGGGGTAAATCTAATGTATGTTTTGTCAATATACCGATGCCTATTCTATTTCTAGAAGATATTCTTTGAAGATACTCTGTAACTATCGTTTATATTTTAAAAACACTCTACCGTTAGTGGTATATACGCTATTGTTTCTAAGAATTATTTAACTAGAATTTACGTTATTTTTCTATAATTACATCATTATACGTTCTTTTCTACCGAAGGGGAATCTACTTGAATTACATTTTAAAATGTTACGAAAGAATGTATGATAAAATATCAAAAAATATATAAAGTATTCATATATGTATATGTTTATTTTTTAATAGCCCCATTATTAAAATATAAAAGCGAAAATATCGATGACAATATACCCTTTTCATAATGTTTTATCGTAAAATGCAATATTTTTAATACAAATGCAAATATCATAAAGACAAATTTCTGCTGTTTGATTATATATATATATATATATATATATATATATATATATATATATATATATATATATGCCTAGAAATACTACCCATAAAAGAAAACAGCAGCAAATAGTAGACTGGGATATATGTTAAACTTTTATATCAAATTTCTTCAGATTATAAAAACACTATTATTTAAAAAGATTAAATTTGACATATTATATTGTGAGTGAAATAATTAGGTGTAATAAATTTCTAATTATTATTGAAAAACTTAGAAAGGAAGCAAGAAAAGAACTGATGTTTCTTAGTGCTAATGAACAACACCATCTTATGGTCGAAATTGAGTCTTATGTCCTTAAATGAGATCCTTTTCAACGCAATACAAAAATTACATGTACATCGACTGTTAATGCGTAAAGTGTAATATTTTAAAATAATATATATATATATATATATATATATATATATATATATATATATATATATATATATATATATATATATATATATATAATATAATAAAATAAAGGTTTTAAATATATTTGAAGAAACTTGATGTAAACGTGCTATCTACAAAGGCGCTCTAACACTTTAGTGTCTTTGGAAACGATGAATTACAACGAATCGATATACAGTTATATCTAAAATTTGCTGTTTTCGTTTATCTGGAGAGTTTCATGACACTTTGTATATCTACTGAAGATTTAATAGAAGTAGAAGTAAAGTCATCAATTAGTAAGTTTTAGATATTGCGAGATATAGGTAGATGAATTGGTAAACAATATATGTATATACTCAGTTTGGTAACTTACATAATAAAGAAAATCTATACTTGTAATATTTTGTCATTTTGAACATATTCTCAAATTATTTTATTGAGGACACCTCAGAAATAGCAACAAGATTATTATTAAGAGGCATGCATATAATATAAAACATTTAGATTATAAATATATAGAAATACATTATATTTTACTATTTAGCTTTCGATTTATATTTCTTCTAATTATAAAACACTGATTTACAAGATCATATATAATCTGGATACTCCTGTAAAATCCGCCCTGTCAATTTTTTTCTGAAGGTACAATTATAGTTAACAGTATACACGCGTAGTAGGTAGTCTGAAAAGTTTCCAGCCTCAAAATGAAGATGACGTTATTAGTCAAAAATATTTTGATAATATAATTGCGCATGCCTTGGAAGATAACATTGAAAATTGTTGTTGGTCACTCAGTTGTTGGCCCTCATCTCATTCTATAACATGACAATCAACAAGAAATTTTAAAACTTTTTGGCGGCATACTCATTAAAATAATATTTTGATTCGATTTTGAACGCTTCTGAAATGGTGACAGTCAACACCATGGAGACCTAGGGCGACTTCAACAAATACATTCAAAGTGTATCGTAGAAGTCAATGAGTACAATAGAAGAAATATCTTTCGACAGATTGTTAAACAGAGAGTTATTTCTAGCATGGAAACAGTTTTTATCGAACCACTCTCAAAATTAGCTGAAAGTATATCTAAATAATAAATTAATTAAACTGTTTAAAAATAATTAACTGTTCCATTTTTTTTATTATTAAATATAAGAAAAAATAAAATATTGAAAGCAAGTCTGGAAAATAAATCTAGATTGCCATTTCCGGTTGCGTACATTTACTTATAATGATATGATAATATCTGGTGATGACATCAAAAAACAGCTGGTATTTAAAACAAATGAGAATTAGGCCTTAACGCGCACGCACCACGAGTAGTCGGCGCGAGAGTTGCGCAGAGGTGGCACGCATTAGAGCCGGACGCAACGTTCACAGGGGCAGGGCATGCAAACCGCCTGCTGCAGCCGCGCCCCCGTACACACCCAAAGGGTGGTGTTCCAGGGGCAGCGACAGGAGTGGCGGTAAAGGGTGATGGTGCAAACTGGCCGTCAAGGCATTACCTGTAGGGTAGGGTAGTCCGAAACTAGGGTAGCCCGAGTAACCACGGCCGGCCGCGTAAGCTGCGTAAGCGGCTGCGGGAAAACCTGAAAAATAAAAAAAATAAATTAGTTACAGTTACAGTAAGATATTTATTAGATTGTGTAATAATACAGCCCAATAAACTATCGGAAATTTAAGAAAACAGACCGGATTTATGTTTGAAAGTATTCACAGTCACAAGGATGGTGATTTCCGATAGGCAATATTTTTTGAAATTTGCCTCCCTTGCAGTGTCATTAATATTTTGAAATATTTTATTTGGGAAATATTACTTCAAACCATAAATAAGTTATAAACTTTAAGAGAAATGTTTAGGAAACATGGATATTGAGAAAAAAACTATCTAAAGCCGTGTACTCACTTAAGCATAAACACGAATGAGGCAAGTCGAGGCCGCACGAGGCAGTTAATATGGACGTCGTATCGAGGCGCGGTGAATATGCTCGAACTATTCGCCGCACAGTTTCGTAGCGATCCATTTTTTGTCAGCTCATCAAAGGAATTCGTGCTTCAGTGCCGACGCGATATTTAAAGAACCAAAAATTGCATCGCTGCAGCAGCAAGCCTCATACGTACGCAATATAGAAGACATTGCCCCTCGCAATATAAAAGATATTTTTCCCGACCCGAGGCATTCAATGCGACATCGGTTTGTCTCATTTGCGTTCGTGCTCAAGTGACTACTCGGCTTTAGAATTTACCTCCTACTGTAACCTTCTTCAATTTCTACCTGATATCTGAACGATACATAATCTTTTATTAACATATACGATGTTCAACTCATAATTGGTCATTTCAGATAATTAAATTGAGTTTATATGATTAGAATGAGAGGTTTTGAAAACGATCATGAAAGTGGTTTGATTTTTCTGATGCCATCCAGCACTAGAGTTATTGAAAACAAGGTAAAGATTTAGGATTAGAGACGCATCATTAGGGAACCACGATCATCAGCTACCGATTAACCTCGGTCAGCACCCCTTTCTGGTTATCAACGTAGGTTTGTATTTCATCTTAAGTCTCTCGAGAACCCTACCGATGGGCGAGTAACCAACGTAGAGTACTCTAATGTGATTAAGCGGAAATTCCTGTCGAATTTTACACTATAGTTGCTGATTTATCGGCATAGACTAAATATTTAACATAACCCCAAAGACAATAATCTAAAGGCGTTAAATCGCAGGACCTTGGTGGCCCATTAAAAGGTCCGTCCCGCGAAATAATTTTCATCAAATCATCAAATTGTCCCCTAAATAAATCGATTGCTGCGTTGGCTGTATGATATATGGGGCCATCCTGTTTGAACTTCATCTCCTCTAGATCAATACCATTCAACATTTTCACGTAGTCGAATAACAAAGCCCACCTTTCTGCGAACGGCGATGAATTGATAAATTGATGAAGGTCCAATCAACACTGCCCGGAACAGCGGCGATATTTTCTTCGTAACGCACAGTTTTTTGTCATGTTTTTGTTTTAACATCGAGCAGCATGAAATGCGTTCAGAATTTGTTTATAATTCAGGGAATACATCGTCCGGTTGGGCGATTATGTGCACCATAAAATTCACGAAAAGTTGTTTGGCAAACAGAACACTGATTTTGATAATAAATTTCGACAATTTGCAAGTGCTACTTTGATGTGAAACGTTCCAAACGATTTGCCAGACTATACTGAATAATTTTGACACTAGAGGCGCGTAAACTCACAGTACGTTTGACAGCGATCCCAATCTGAAGTTCAGACACACTAAAAGTTCACCCTTTATTTTCGGTGTGTGATTCTTAAAACCTTCCAGACAACCGAAAGAAATATTTCACCAAAGTGTTAATAAGCTTGAAAAATGTTCAATATATCTCATTGCCATATTATTGTATATAAAAATATATTTCCAATACAAACACTGTGTATAAATTCCCTATAAACTTCCAATTTATTCCTCTGTAGCGTATAGCTTCGACGATCATAAATTTTAATTAAAAACGAAGTCCAACAATTACTTTGCATAATTGGTAAAAAGGTAAAAATTATTAAACGTAAACATCGATATAAAATTTCATTACGGTGGATTTATTTGATCTCCTTAATCTTTTAATTAATCCTAAGCTATTATCCTTGTTGTTGCGCCATAAAATCATCTGATGGTGCAAGCTTTTTTATTTTCTTTAATAGAATTCTTTAGTGATACTATTTTAATGAGAGTATATTTGCATAGGATACTTTTATCTATCGTGTCTACTGATTAAAGGTAATAATAAGGCAGTTTCTCATTAAAATAATTCATTGGTAAATGAAATCTCCTACACAGTTTCTCCTGCTAAGTTTTACTAATTGCATTAAAAAAAAGTACTTACAGGAAAAAGATTGTACTTGCACTGCTTATTCCTTGAGACACTTGTATGCTTGCATAACATTTATGTTCTGTAATATATATTTAATAAAGAGTTGTCGAATATGAGTATCAGAAGTTTCTATTGTGACATAATGATAATTACAAGTGATAATTAGGTAATTTTTTATTTTATCTCGAAGAACAAATAATGGCATGTTTTGAAAATCCTAAACTGGATTCTGAAAGGGAAGTAGTACTCATGATCAGATATTTACACAGAAATAAATTATAAACAGAACAGTGGAAATAAATAAAACTGTCTTCTTAGCATTTATAGATTCGGAAAAAGCGTTTGACCGAGTACTGCGAAAAAAGATAAGGGAATGCCTGTATAAAAGAAATGTAAACAGAAAACTGAAAGAGGTTACCAAGTGTACAATTCGGCCAGAAACAGAGTAATAAGCGAAAATGCAAAATTGGAAGATTTTATTACAAAAGAAGGAGTTCGACAGAGAGGAAGTTTGAACCCACTTTTGTTCAGTTTTTTATTGGTTTATTGGCTACAGAAACCTAGAGAAAACTGATATATCAGTGTATGTTCGCCGATAAAGTTGCATTATTGACAGGGGATGAAAACGACCTTAATGAGAACTTAAAATTGTGGAATGACCTGTTATTAAAACAAATCGAAATTAAAACTAATGGCTGTCTCGCCAGAAAAAGAGAAGTCAAGGTAATATTAGACAACGAAAAGATACAGCAAATAAATAATTTCGAATACCTAGGTGTAAGGTTAGAAGAGACCGAAAAACACGAAATTAACTTGAATAAAAGGATAAAGGAAGCGATCAAAGTACATAATGCGCTGGGAACCGGCCTTATAAACAAGAAAGAAATAACAAGACAAATATCAAAATATATAAAACAATCTATAGACTTATATTAACATACGTATGTGAGTTCTGGGTGGTTACTGAAAACGAAAAAAGTAAAAAAGAACGATAGAGATGAAATACCTAAGAAGAAAAAAGGGAGTAACAAGAAAGGACATAATTATAAATAAAATAATTAGAGAAAATTTGAACATAGAATCCATAAAAGAATATATAGGACATAGACAACTAGGATGGTGGAAACATCTTCCAAGAATGGCCAATACAATATAACTTAAGACGGTATGGGAAATGAGAGTATAAGGGAAAAGGAAGAGAGGAAAACCAAAGCAAACCTGAAATAAAGTGGTAGGAAAGATTTTGAAGAATAAGAGAAAAGTGTGGGCAGAAGCGAAAAGACTAACGGCTTGAAACAGGTTTATAAAGCACCAGTATGAGATATAAACACCCTACAGGTACGAGATTATCGGCTTTCTCTAGTGAAATGCATTCTGGAGACACATATTTTGATTAATATTTCATAGTAGATTAAATGTTTCATTTAATTGTTTCGTTATTCTATGTATCAAATATAGTCCCAGTACAAAGGTGTGCCGGAAATTTGGGATTGCATCGTTGTGAAATCCTCGCAATTTTGACTTGTGAAATGAAATTTATAGAAAAAAATTGTCAAATAGCAGGTGAAAGCAATTAAAAAAAAAAAAGGAAGAAATTTTAATCATAAAAAAATCAGTTATTACTAATGTCTAATTTACGCTCAGCAAAGCGAGCGGGTAACAACTAGTATAATATAAAATTCAAATAGTTTGGAAGAAGTGATTTTGAGGTGAACAATTTTTGTAGCTCATATTTAAGTACCCTTTAAATGCGAAAAACCACGTTATTCTGAAGGTATACAAGGTGTGACTATTATATATCGAGATTGACGCTGTAAATAATTTTATTTTGATTTCATACAAATTTATTTATTATCACCATCAATATACACCCCTCCTCTATCCCTACAATGCTCCATGTGAATCTTCCATTGTTCGAAACAGTGCTAGAAGCCTTCTTGATGCATGCAGAACATTTCTGTCAAATTTAAAATCTGTAGGACTTCAAATCAAAATCGGGCATATATTTATGTTTTACGCTCCCTCAACCCCCCTTGGAGTTGATCTTCATAAACCCTTCTTCATAGTGAACATCTACGAAGCATGATGAACATTCCTACCAAACTTTGTAGGTCAAAGTTTGTAGGTTTCATAGTTTCGGAGAATTAGCGAAAAGTGAGTGGTACTTATATATATATATATATGTGCCCTCCAATGTAAGGGGTGGGTGGGGTTCGCTCCCGTCAAGCAACTAACAGAACGCTCGTATATGTATATATATATATATATATATATATATATATATATATATATATATATATATATATATATATATATATATATACGTGTCGATAAACCCTCGCCAGGACGTCATAGCGTTATAAGAATCCTATGTCCTATACCACGGCATAATCGACTTTTATGCCAAATTTCATCTGAATCCTTCCATCCGATAGAGCGTAATTGAACGAAAAACATCCAATCAAACATACTTTCACATTTATAATATTAAGTGAGATTTATATATCCAGGTCATGTAATTTGACACCTGCAGATTGTTTCATTTAGAGCTACGCTAAAGTCAATTCATAAGCTCAAATTTCAGATCCAAGCCGCTATAGCCGAAATAGAGCATTAATATTTAAGCAAATTGATGAGAATTTGGATGGTGCATTCGTCCATACATAGCTTCTTTTCTTGTAACCCTTTATGCTCCAGGATGACTTTTACTTCAGTTTTGACAATTTTCAGAAGAAGAAGTTTGATATTTTAGCTATAATGAAAAAAAAGTGAATTACGTGTGTTGATTAAATATTATTTTTTATGCGGGAAAACTATGCCCCAAGCCAAAAAATATGAAAGCATTATGGGGATTCTGCCCTTTCAGATTTTATTGATAATAAGTGGCTTACTGTGTACCGAGGTAGTTATATCAGCATGAGTGACACTCCGCGCTCACGATGCCTCATTATTAAGGCCACTACTGAAAAAATGATCGAAAAATCAATGATATCGTGTCGGCCGATCGCAGTATGAAAGTTAGAGAGTCTGTCAAGATTATAAACATGTCGAATAAAAGCGTACGGGACATCCTACATGAATATTTGGGTATAAGCAAAGATGGGTGCAGCGTTTGTTCACTGCAAACCAAAAACGAAATAGACTGCACACTTTACTGCGGCGTTAAGATAAGTATAAATGCAAGTCTAGGGAGTTTCTGTAGTAATTCGTGACTGTTAATTAAAGTTGAATTTGTCACCAGACATGAAGGAATAACCACAGCAGTGGATTTTGGCCAAACATGAAAATCCGGCAAACGTGTCCCGCAGAAGACAAAGATGTTTATGCCGGAAAGTCATTGTTTGACTGGGTTTTCTAGGAGTTTTCTGGGGTTTCTAGGAGTACTTTGTTATTTCGTGAAGAGTTGATAAAACAAAACGCCCATTCAGCCGCCGTCGAAACAGCGAAATTGGTTAAATCGCGGTACGAATTAATGGTTTATTCACCCTGTTCACCGAACTTGATTCCTTTTGATTTCTTTTTCTCCCCAAACATGAAAAAAATGAGTAGCTGGAAAGAAATTCAAATCAAATAAATTATAATTTCACAAATGATAATTTCACAATTGATAATTGGACGGAATAGAGGACTATTTTGCAGAGTTCGGCGAAATTTTTTGATAAAGTTGGAAAATTGCTGTATATCGAGTTAAAAGGAGATTACATTGAAAAATAAATCGATTTTCAATCAAAAAACAATATTTCATTTATAAAGTATATGTCTTTTCACTCTACCTCGTACATTATGTAAATATTTTAATAAAATTGAAGGTTTGAAAACATAAATGGTATTTCAGCGTAAATGTAAAAATGTCATGAGAGCTTTACGGTCATTTTTCAGTTGCAAGCATTTTTAAGAACCGATTGTGTGCAATATTCCAGTTAAAAGCATAATTTTTAAGGAGACTAAAAGCAATCCAGTGTTACATTTTGTAGCGAGTATGCATTACTGCATTGACGTTATGAATAATTATGATTGCAATTTCAATACGAAACACCGAAAGAGTTAGTGAAAATATTTTAAAGATAAAAATTTTGTTATGATATATGTTATTTTTTGATATTCTGGCTAAAATTTAATACAATTAAACTTAATTAAATTAAAAACTTGATTAAAATTTTATGATTCTCAAAATGTTTGAATGTTTAAGAAAATGAATGTTTAAGTTTTCAATAACAACTATCATCTAAAAAATCAAAACAGATGATATAGTGAACGTGGAGAGTTGGTATATTTCATATTAGTTACATTTCATATTTATTCAGAATTGACAATGTAAAAATAGTGCTCTACTCTAGTATTTTCCAAGTGAGACTACTTGAGTGAACCACATGACTCAAACAATGAATATATACAGACTGTCTAATCAGAAACTGAACTTTTGCAGCTGAAGTTACAATAGCCGTGTCACGTGATAAAAGGTTGTCCAGTAAGAGTGTCAGAACTGTGATAATCCGGAAATTTTATTTTAAGTTTCGAAAATAATATCGTTTAAATGCCCCCCTCAACTTCGTCTGATGTTTTATATAAGCGCACTTCTGGTTTATTGGGTTTGTGAACAAACAAAATTGCAGAATTTGGGCCGATGAAAATTCTCAAGCGATTCAGGAGATACCTCTTCAAGCTCAGAAAGTCAGTGATTTTTGAGCTGATGGTTTTTGAGCTGAAGGAGTGATAGGGCCTTGTGCTTGTCACATATCTCCATACAATCGATTCACTGCAAGAACAGTTTTCTGGGTGCATTATTTAGCGAAATGGTAATGTTCAATTGCACAACAAAATCATGCGATCTTAGACCCTTGGATTATTTTATATGCCACGCGATTTCTGTGAAAGAGTAATAGAAAATTGGGTTTGCAGAATGTATTCTACCAGACGAGGCCGAGGGGAACATTTAAATGACCTTATTTTTAAAACAGAATGCCATTATTTGTTCTTCAAGATAAATTAAATATTACCGGATTAGCAGTTGTGCCTCATTTTAAAGTTCTGACAATCCTTTTGGATGTTTTTTAAAGTATTATTAAAGCTTTATTAAAGTTGATTATTTTATTTGCTAAATTTTCGATTTCTGAAACTTCTCTTTTGAGAATCTCAAAATAATTATTTATATACGATTCAGATTTTAGTAATAAGCTACAGTCTGAAGAAATCAAATTAGCTGATACAGTGAACGTGAAAGAATTCGTGTAAATTTCATATTATTTGCATTTCACTTTTATTCTCAATTGACAACTTAAAAATGGTGCTCTACTTTAGTATTTGCCGAAAATTAGACTACTTCAGAGAACCACATGACTTAAAAAATGAATTTATACAGACTGTCTAATCAGAAACCCAAATTTTGTGATTGCAGTTATAACAACCGCGCCACGTTCTTTTATTGATCATATTTATATACTGGAATTTGAACCTATCTATAGCAATAAATTGTATAGCGTTAAACGTAATATTGTTTTTTGACTTTTGTGAAAGAACCATGGTGGACCAATAAAGAAATACTGAAAATTTTAAATTATTAGTACAAAACCCATATTTTAATAAAACTGAAAACATGCTCACTGAACACAAAAACTAATATAATTTTTACTTGTTTATATTATTAACATGTATTTTTCGTTTGCTACTAAAGGCAATGAATATTCTTGTAATTTTTTAAAAATTGTTAAAGTACAGTTTCAGAAAATTATCCGAATTTCAACAGGCAACTATCCAAAATTCAATAATTGATTTTAAATATACCATAAGGAAAGACATATAGGAGTATGGTTTAATTAAATTCCTCTGAATTTAAATTATAATAAAGTCCCTCGCTTATCTTAACTTCCATTCTGTTTGATGAATATCGGCAAGAAATTGAAATAAATTGTAAGGTAATTCTTTAAGGAGATGATTTTTTTAATGGTCGGTTTAAGCTGCCAGAGACTGTTTAATTTTGATAGTATTTCTGAGATGTAGATGCCCAACCATTTGTCCGTCTCTTAGGTGGCATCCTACCGCGCTGCGTCCTGCTGGCTTTCCGTCTTTCTCAATGTTAGACGCTCTATGCTGACCCATCCTCACCATGTGGTCTCGCCATCTCCATCTTTTTCTACCCCATCTTATATCGTTGTTTCTCACTCTATTACTAAGCGTTTTTCCCGTTATTATTCTTAGAGGTTTTAACTCTAGTCTACGTAGAATGTTTTAGGTTTTGTTTGTGTCAGCTCGGGTCTGGATACCACAGGTGACTACTGGTCTTACACAAGTCTTATAGATCCGTATTTATTACATTATTGAGACATTGTTGACTTGTACTCTTAGGTCGTTTACTGGGTTATTGTCACTTCCTAGACAACGAAAATTCGTTACCAATTGGTTTGTCTACCACCTACCGCCAGTTTGCATCTTATCGGCTCTTTGGAAAACGTCATACATTTTGTTTTGTCGATGGAGATCAGCATGATATATTTTTACAAGTTTGATGGAATTTCTGCAGCTGTCTTTTTAAGTATTGTTCTCTGTTTCTGCTCAAATTACCGCATCGTCCGCATCAAGCTTTTAGATTCGTCATTCAGTCGGGGTATAGATTGTATATTTTTTATATTCATTTATAAGAGGTCTGGTGATGCTCCTGTGCGTATTTGTGATTTTGTTGAACAATGCATTTCATTATCAACTCTTCAATATCACATTTTAAGAGTTCGTTAGGGATGATGTCTGCTTCTAAAGCTTTTCTATTTTTTCAGTTTTTTTTCATACACTTTGTGCTGTTTCGTCATTTGTTACCTGACTTTTGTTTTCTTCACGCTCAATATTATGGTATAGATTTCTAAAATATGTTTCACTTTCATTCAATGATACTTTTATGCTTGAATAAACTCGTTCTCAAGTTTTTTGGTATTTTTCAGGATTTTTTTACAGAAAACTAAATCTGGGAATTAAGGTAGAATTCTCTTCTTTATATATATTTTAACATAGCACAAGTTGACGAGGGCATTGTCACAGTCAAATACTTTTTAAACGAAATATTTTTCACGTAGTCTCCTTTTAGCTCTATACACTTTGCCAACTTTTTTTATGACTTTATGACTTTGATTTTATGACCAAAAATTCTACAAAATGTTGTTATGAGGATGAGCTCTTATTTTGATATGCATTTCCTTCCAATCAGACATTTCTTCATGTTTACAAAGAGAAAAAAAATCAGGGAGGGTCAAGTTCGGAGAAAAAGGAGATGCGGTATCAATTTGTAGAGTAAATTGATCAATTTAGCGGTGCAACTGTGGACAAGGACAAATTTGTATAAAGTGATAACAAAACAGCACTTTATCATTGGTAAACTAAACGTGCATGAAAGTTTACCAATAATATGTGAACTAATCGATCAGATAATGCCTTGCGAATTCAAAAAAAACGCTAAGCATGTCCTTTTCGGGTCGGTGGAAGCGTCTTTGCCTTCATCGACACCCATTCGCCTAGTCAAACCGAGAGTTATGACTCTTCTTTAATTTTTGGCTTGTAATGATGAAGCCAAGTTTCATTAACACTCGCAAATAGTAGAAAAACCTCCTTCGGATTGCGCTTATACAAATCTAAACACCGATGTAAAGTTGTCATTCGATTCTGGTTTTGGCTGAGTTGTAAACGCGGCATTTATCGCGCTGATAGCTTTTTCATGCCTCAATGTTCGAATAAAAATTTTCGTATTCGTTCATCCGAAATAGTTATAATTTCAATAACCTCTATAGCTTTTATTCTGCACCAGATATCATGGTTTTTGTTGACTATTTCCCCACTAGTGACCATAATGGGGTATTCTGAGCGCGGAGCGTCATTCGAGCTGGTTTGACCACATCAAAACTCGGCAAACTAATTATGAACCATGAGGGAATAGAGCTCGGTTAATCAATATTCAACTTTTCTTCAGTTTTTGTGATGGTTTTTGCATGCAAAAAACTAACCAACACAATTAAAACTAATTAAACACTAATCAAGACAAAATTCGCTTTTTCTATAACAGCCAAATTCTATAGAATTTATCTGTTTCGAAGGCTGTTAAAACAAAACTAAATGTCAAATCGGCTAAAATTCGTGGAGCGTAACTAGAAAAAAGCTACTTTTCAGAAAAGCAATCACCTTTGTGATCGCATTGCCATCTATCGGAAGAGTGATTTGACTCTATCCTCGAATAACCATATAAAATATTTCCAATTGAATCAGTAACTTTTGATATTTTTGTACTGCATGACTTTTAAGTAAATCAATTCAATCTAACGATGAATATAAGGATTTAAAATATAACTTGCATGCTTTTCGGATAATTATCGAACTTAGTTTTGTTTTAATACAGTGCTCATTAAAAAAAATATTATTAAACGTTTTAACGTTACTAATTTAAAATTATGAGTGATAGTCTATAACCGTAGACCATTATTGTTAGCGCAAAATTATTTTCCTAATAAGACAGTAATTTAATACTTAACTTCTGAAAGCCGCAAAGCCAAAACAGCACTTAATTTCTCCAATCAACTACGTTTACCGCTTAGGTATTGAATAACTCTTTTGTATATTTTTCATTATAAAGAATAATAAAGCTAACGAAAATGTAAATAAATTTTCCCGATCAATAGACGTTTAGAAGCGACTTATTAAAGAATCGTATCATGTTTGATTAACATAATTAAAATGTACCTTACTAATAATTTATGAGCTATAATGAGGAAAGCAAAATTCTCTGTTTGCTAAAGTCAGAAATTTGTTGCGTTGAGTGGGTCTATGAATTATCTATTATAATTATTTAATATGTATATATATATATATATATATATATATATATATATATATATATATATATATATATATAATAATAATAATAATATTCAGCTCTACAGGCCTAGTGGCCCTTGGCTTCGAGTTCTTTCACTCTTCTTTTCCAACTTTTTCTGTCCAAAGCATCAGTCTTCCAATCCCTCACTCCTGCTTTCCTCAAATCATTTAGCACCTCATCCAGCCATTTCTTCCTCGGTCGCCCTCTTCTTCTCCTTCCCCCTTCGCCTCTCATTAGAATTCCTTTAACCCATCTCCCGCTGGACATCCTCGCTATGTGCCCTAGCCATCTAGCTCGCTGCGCTCTCACCACCTGAACAATGTTTGGTTTTTTGTACAGTTCTTCTATTTCTTTGTTTGTTCTTCTTCTAAATTCATTCAGAACTTTAACTCCTCCAAAAATTCTCCTTAATATTTTTCGTTCCCAGACTTCCAGCTTAGTTTCTTCCTTCTTCGTCATCGTCCATGTCTCGCACGCATAGATAACCGTGGGCCTTAGTATTGATTGGTACACTCTTACTTTTGCTGCTCTTGTTATATTCTTTGCCCTTAAAATTTTTGAAAACATTCCTGCAGCTTTGCTTCCTTTCGCTAGTCGTTTCTCTATTTCCTTTTCTTCATCCCCTTTACTCGTTAGTGTTACTCCCAGATATTCAGCTTGTTCCACTTTCTCTATTGTATATTTCTTATTTACTGCACAATCAATGACTAAATTAGGGGAGAGTCCTCTGGTGCTATCTTTCATTACCATATATTTGGTCTTGTTCTCGTTAATTGTTAAGCCATATTCTCTCGCCTTTCTTTCCAACATCTTGAAAACCTTTACTACTTCTTTCTTGGATCTCACCATCAGTACAATGTCGTCGGCATAAGCCAAACATTGGTGTCTGGTACCACATATTAACCCCTTGGTATTGATGCCACTCTCCCTCAAAATCACTTCCTGCACCAGATTGAACAAAACTGTTGACAGTGGATCGCCTTGTCTCAGTCCTTTCTTTACAATGAACTCCTCAGACATTGCTCCATCGACTATAACTTTATTTACTGTTCTCCAGACAGTCATCTCCACCAACTTCCTCAACTTTTCCGGGACCCCCAGTTGTCTCATTGCTTGGAACACCTTTTCCCTGCTAATGGAGTCATATGCTTGCCGATAATCTATGAACAGCAAATGTAAGCTCAAATTTTGCTCATAAGTATTCTGTTGGATCTGTTTCAAGATGAATATCTGGTCGGTTGTTGATCTTCCTGCCCTGAACCCTCCTTGGTATTCCCCTACTTGTTCGTTATGGTATTTCTCTAGTCGATCTTTAATCATCTTGGCCATCACTTTGTAGGTCACGTCTTGCAGTGCAATTCCGCGGTAGTTATTACATTCCTCCTTAGCTCCTTTTTTGTGCAGTGGTATTATCAGCGCCTTATTCCATTTCTCTGGCATATTTTCTTCTTGCCAAATTCTGTTCATTAACTTCCATGTGCTTGCCACCAAAGTATCACCACCGTGTTTCAGGATTTCAGCTGTTATACTGTTTTCTCCAGCACTTTTGTTATTTTTTAACTGCTTTATACAAACTTCTACTTCTTCTTTTGTAGGTGCATTTATAATTTCGTTATTTTCTGCAATCGCATCTTCTTCCATTTCATGTTCTCCCCAGTTCCCTTCTTCACCAGTCTCATTTAGCGTCTCTGAAAAATATTGGGCAAATCTTTTCAGTTTTCCATCTACATCTCCTACCAGGGATCCTTCTTGAGTTTTCAAATAATGGGGTCTTCTAGCGCTACTGCCTTTACTTTTTTTTAATTCCTGATAGAAATTTCTTATCTCTTTATTAGCATATGATTCCTCTATTTCTTTTAATTCACGTTCTAAAAGTTCTTTCTTTTTCCTGCTACATATGGTCTTGGCTTCTTGGCCCCTTCGGATGCGATCATATCTTTCTTTGTTGCTTTCGCTCCTTTCTTTCAGTAATCTCAGACGTGCTTTGTTTCTTTGCTCCAAAACTTGTTTACATTCTTCGTCGAACCACCTATTTGTTTGATTTTTTTTGGGTTCTCCCAGTATTTTTTCTGCTACCTCCTTCATAACTGTTTCAATCCGTACCCATTCCTCCTCTAAATGTTCTTTATTGAGCTTAATTCCTAGTTTTCTTTTCATTTCCTGTTCGAAATACATTGCTGTTGTCCTATCCTCTAGTTTTGCTACATCATATCTTTTCCGTCTTCCCCCCTTTATATTTTTTCTTCTAGGTGGTCTTTCCTGTTTCATTTCCGTTATAACTAATATGTGATCGCTATCACTATCAGCTCCCCTGAAACTTCTAACATCAGTAACGTTTTTTGCATGCTTTCTTTCTATGAGGACATGGTCAATTTGATTCTTTGTCTCTCCATTTGGAGCTATCCATGTTTCCTTATGTATGTTTTTGTGATCAAAAGCAGTGCTAACAATTTTCATATTGTTCTCGAACGCAAATTCTATCACCCTTTTTCCATTGTCATTACTAGTGGGGTGTATACTTTTACCCCCTGTTACCTCCTTGTATTCTTCTTCCCTCCCTACTTTGGCATTCATATCGCCTACCACATATTTTATGTCAAATCTCGGAACCTTTTCCATGAGTCTATCCAGATTTTCGTAGAACTGTATTTTAACGTCCGGGTCTTTTTCTTCAGATGGTGCATGCGCATTTATTATATGCATCTTTCTGAATTGGCCTCTGATTCTAATCCTGCACATTCTATCTGAAATTCCTTCGAACTCGATAACTTCATTTTTGAACCTGTCATTAACTATGAACCCTACTTCCAATATCCTCCGATCAGTTCCGCTATTAAAAAATATGTAGTCTTCCACCTCTGTTATCGTTATATCCCTTTGTTTAGTCTCCTGTAGTGCCAGAATATCTACTCTGTACTTTCTCATCTCTCCAATGAGGTGTTTCAGGGCTCCTTCCGTAAATGTACCTCTAACATTCCATGTACCTATCCTAATTCTGTCTGGTTTGTTTTTTCCTATTTTCTTCCTGCCTGCATACAGGTCGCTTGCTTCCGGTCTCAATCCATTTCGTTGCTGGGTCAGGTCCATATTTCCGTCCACTGTCGCATTTGTTAGTTTTTTGAGCCGCTTGCTGTACTTCCAGTTTTTTCCAGCATGCTTTCTCGTTTGTTCCATTTCCAAGTTTGGCCATTCACCACCAATTTCATAAATCCTATTTTCACACCTTTTCCTCTGGCCCTTTCCTCCTTTGCCTTCTCTCTAATTTTCTTTTGAATAACTCTTTCTTCTCTGGTGAGATCGTCGTTTATAAATATTTTGTCGCCTATCCTATTCCTTAACTTGTTTTTATTCTGCATCACCTCTATCTTGTTTTCTTCGCTGCCAAGTTCCACCAAACATGTTTTCAACCCAATCTTCGTGCTGTTCTTACTATTGGTTTGACTCCTACCTCATCTTCTATAAACTTTCCCATCATCCCTTTTAGAAGGCTACTATCTCCTGTGTCTATTGTCAGTCCCTGTATGACTATATTTTTTCTTCTCTCCTTACTTTCTAGTTTTTCTATTCTTTCATTGTTTAAATTTATTACTTTCTTCAAATCATTTACTTCAGCCACCGCTTTTTCACTTGCATCTTTCAGCATCCTTATTTCTTTCTTAAACTCTGCTTGTTCTTTCCTTAATTCTTTTATTTCTTCCCTTAATACCTTAGTATCTTCCCTTTGAGCCTGCTGTTCTAACTTAATATCTTTTATATCTGTTGACAGTCCCTTTATTAATTTCATCATCTCCTTCAACATATCATCGCTGGTTTTTGGTGGGCTTCTGTGTATTTTTTTTGATTTTTTAAAGAAATCCTCCCCTAATTCGCCTCCTCTTTTACTTTTTCCATCATCAGATGTATCCGACTCCATCTCTGTTTTCTTATTTCTTATTCGATAGAGTTTGTCTTTTCCTTCTGTACCCAAACTTCCGATTCTATCCAACGCTTGGCAACAGCGCAAAAAAAATTTTGCGTAGACCTACGGTTCCTTATTCCCTTATCGCACTAACCTCAAATACATGTATTGTTTCTAGTCTTATGTTCTTTATTATTTCGCTTATGCTTGGACAATTATTTTGTTATCACACTGTACCTAGCTCACACTGTCACTGCTTGAACACTGTGGTTTATTTAATTCTCACTGCAAACTCCGTAAAACGAATCTAATGCAGGTGAAAAACAAAAACACTGCCTACGTTTCGGCACAGCGTTGCCCGGCCCTATATATATATATATATATATATATATATATATATATATATATATATATATATATATATATATATATAGAATTATACTCCTTTAAACATGTCACTGATTAAACTTCCTATAAAATCATTATCTGCTTTATATATATATATATATATATATATATATATATATATATATATATATATATATATATATATATATATACATATATATATATATATATATATATATACATATATATATATATATATATATATATATATATATATATATATATATATATATATATATATATATATATATATATACATATATATATATATATATATATATATATATATATATATATATATATATATATATATATATATATATATATATATAATGTTCTGTATAATTATGTTCATACCTAATATTTCAGCAAGTTATACCGGGTAGTCCTAAATTGTATATCACAAAACCTACCACGGCAATAAAAATTTAAATTTTTTTAATTAACTTTTGTTGTTAGAGCTTAATTACAGAATTACAGAGGTATGACCCTACAAAGTTCAAAAATAAAATTTAAAACTTCTTAATACTTTTAAAATACTTGGAAATAAAAAAATGAAGCTTACAAGTGTCGTAAAAATGATTACGGGGCATAATTTGTGAAAAAAATAATGGTGAAAAAAAGAACAGTCACGCAGATAAGGGGTAGTGGTGTCATTTTTATAAATAAAAAAATTGTAAACCGGTGGTTTATTAAGTACCCTGTAAACGTTTTGGAAACAATAGTCTTTTGTCTATAAGAAGTACCGCTTCAAAATTTACTGCAGTAAGAACGGTTTTTGAAATAAATACAATTTTCGGTAACCTTGTAGTTAATTTGTGCACTAATGTATAAAACATTGATGCACATATTTATTAAAAGGCTTTATATATTGGATATGATAAATCGTGTTAAATAAATAAAGTTCTTAGTGACGGTTCTCTTACGGTTTTTGAGATAAATAACAATACATAAAATAAATAACACAAAATAGTAAGAAGAGCGATATTTAAGCTAAAGAATTATTTATCTATGTATTTCCATTCAACAATGATAAAACCCTATCTAGAGGACGATTATTACATTTATATATTTTTTTAGCAGCAGTAAGCTTTTCAAATTACAATGGTATTCAAACAAATAATAATAAACAAATAAGTATAAATAATATTCAAACAAACAAATAAGTATAAATATACTATTATGGCGAAAGCGTCACATTTGAAAAAGGATACTCAAAATGGCCACTGTGAAATTGTGCACAAGCATCTGCCCTTTTCCCATTCCATCTTATTTTTAAAAACATTAGTGACGTATTTCTAATCTAATTAGAATAAAGATAGAAAAACCAGCTAAGTCATCCGAACCATCAGGTCAAGGAGAACCTGCCACCAGGCAACGAACAATATTACGCAGAGTGGATAACTCTTAACCGATTGAGAGTGAGCATACTATAATCCAAGACCAATGTGCAGAAATGGTGACTACTATTGGATAAAGCGGATGTCCTGTGTGAGTGTCGCGTTGTCCAGGACCCCCACCACCTTCTGATTTGTGTGAATCTAGACCAACCCTGCACAATATATATAGCATTAGGATAAAGTTGTATAGGCTGCAATTCACTGGAAGAATGTTTTTTGATCGAACATGGTAAGTAAGTGAGAATACAAAAGTAGAAGGTGGCATCTGAACTTTAAATTCAAATAAAACAACTAAATTAGATACCTTAAAACTATTTATTTTATGTGAAATAACATTCAATGGCATTATTCTCTGAAGACAATTTCAGATGTTCGCAGCGGCTATTTCTGACAAAGCGCATTCGGTCAATCTAATTTCCGAACTACTTGCTTAAACACCGTTTTTACGAAGTGCTCTATAACTTTGGCGTACAGAACAGTAATTTTAATAACAAATTTCGATAAATTGCTGGCGCTGCTCTCATGTTAAATGTTACATGAGATGATTTTCCAGACTATTGAGACACGGATTCACAGACTTGCGCTCAAAGTCAGAGTTCACTTGACAGCGATCCCTATCAGAGTTCATGCACACTAAAAGAATCACCCGTTTAAATATACCTGGGCCATGAGGTTATAAATGGTAGGAACAATCAAACAACGCCTGAGACGAACCACTATGGGTTGGACAGCATATGATAAACTTAGACATATATTTAAAGATAATGATATCTGTATTAGTTCAAATCAAAAAACATTTAATTCATGTACGATGCCGGTTCTCTGAAAAATCTGATAAAAATATTTTCAATGCATTTTTGTATGTGGAGAAGTTGAATCTTAAAATGTGGTCTCTTCCATGTAGTGCTTGCACTGGTTGAATATGATAAGGTCGTAACTGCTGTCCATGTTCACTCATAAAATAGATTGATGATATATTTGACTCGTAATTGCATTTAACTTAATTTGTTGATTAATTTATACTAAATTTAGAATTGATTCCTCCTTGTTAACAGTAACTCGTCGGGGTGACCCAGCATTATTAGTCTGATCACTAATAACTCCGATCCACTCGGTAAAATGTTGGTTGGCGTCTGTTAGAATATTTTTTATAAATAAATACGTCTTGCCTAATAAATTTGTGCATTAATGTATTGCTAATATCGTGCAGAGTTATCGAAAATTGTAATTATCTCAAAAGTCCTGCCACCTGCTAAAAGTTTAGAAGAGGTAGATATTATGGACAAAAGACTATTATTTCCAAAAATTTAAAATATAGGGTGTTTCAAGACAACATTGATTTACTATTTTTTTATTGTAAGAATGGCACCACTACCATTGTTTACTTTAAATGTTTAATACTACTACCAAATTCTGCCCTGTAGCAATTCGTACCAACGCCTGCAAGTTTTTTTTATTTCAAACCATTTCAAAATTATTAAGAAATTTCATATTTTCTTTTGGAACTTTGGGGTGTTATTAGGCTCTACCGATCAAAAGTTAATTTAAAAAAATCATTATTTTTATTTCTTATGACCGTAG
Source organism: Cosmopolites sordidus (assembly GCA_031761425.1). Classification (NCBI taxonomy): domain Eukaryota; kingdom Metazoa; phylum Arthropoda; class Insecta; order Coleoptera; family Curculionidae; genus Cosmopolites; species Cosmopolites sordidus. The sequence goes on from JARFXV010000058.1 coordinate 172,611, forward strand.
TAAGTTTTGCTGCATACCATAAAGGACAACCTTGTATAGACTTTAAATTGTATTGACTTTCCTTGTATATATTCGAGACATTTTAATTTTTCTTATCGAAAAGAAAGCCTAACCACCATTTGGCACTTAGCATTTTAAATATAAGAAAAACCTCGTCTAAAAACCTCCATCTAAAATATGTATGTAGTCGATACAGATACTTTACTTACTAGGCATGGCTATTTAGATAAGAAACCAGTTGAGGGAGATATTATTCATCTTCTCTGCTGCTGGTGGCACCAGAATCAACGTACCCACGTAAAATAAGGGTATAATGCTGTCCTATGCTATGTTTAGTAGAGTTATAGTAGTTATGTAACTCCAAATCTGACCAGTTTTGGGGATAATATTTTCTCTTAAACACTAATTGTCATCATCAAGATTGCAGGGTAGCTACGGTAATGCTCTCGCTCATGGTGTAAATATATGTATTTGTGTAATATTAATAAAGCCGGATATTTTTGATAGGTATTCTACGGTGGTCGTCAGCTAGGTTTTTTGAAATACTAAATGGTTAAACCTAAATCAAAGATTGATGTTAGAGGCGCACGTGAGGATTGCTGACTGAGGTTACATATATAGTTAATAATTCTGGTTCATATTAATTTCTGATTTTGATGCGCCTATTAGCTTAAATCATTTTTCTATTTATTTTTAAGGACATTCTAGATTCATATATAGCATTGTTTTTTAATTTATTCTTTTACTTCTTGGAGGTTTGGTAGTTCTTCATAGGGAGCAGAATATTGTCAATATAGAAATCTCCCCAAGGGTTTATGATATATGTTAACTACACGATTCAAAAACATATTATATATTCAGATAAGGTAGGTACAGTTGCTATCTAGAAAGAATTGAAATGAATGGCGTAGGTTTGTAGTGACATTTCTTTTTCAACCATGAATAACAATAAATAATGCGTACCTTAAAATTGAGTCAGTTTGTGATAATGTATAACTAATAACTAATATTTAAAACAAGATATCTATGCTACACAGTTTGTCCATTGGGAAAGGTGACCTATTATGTAGCAAAACATTCAGGCTTTCCTTATTAGCATTCAAGGCACTAGTATTGTGTTCCGTCTTTATACCATAAATCGTAGCAGTATATGTCAAGCGTCGGTAAAAAAAAAACAAATTTAAATTGTTTATCCAGTTTAGTAAAAAGTAGTATTTCAATTTCAAATATTTCAATTCTTTGTAATAATCGTTTCGTCAATGCCAAGCCAATCGAGGAGGTCAACGGCATTTAACGGAAACGTTTTTGCTAGCTAAAAAAGTTTCTAGAAGCTCCAACATTATTGGTATTCACCTGATTTAGTTCCGCCCGACTTCTGGCAATTCGCAAAACTGAAACTGAAGATAGGAAAGAGTTTTGATACAACATCCGGTTAGCCAGGAAAGCGGTTTTAGAGCAATTTCCAAAAATTAGCCCTAGAAACCTTTCAAAACATTTTTAAAATACTTTCTATAAAGTGTCTATTTTGAATTCAAATTTTTTTTTTCACCTTTTATTTCATGTTGTATCAGTTACTTATTCCTATGAACAGACTGTGTGCCTACTAAATAAAATAAAGCAATCAGTTTTACTTACCGTCTGGCAGAGCACCCAAAGACCACATAAAATCTAAAAAAACCAGAAAAAAAACCATTAGTATTAAACTGGTATTGACTTCGCGTTTGATAAACATTTATTGTACGTCAAAAAGGAAAAAAAGAGACTATTGTTAACTAAGAAAATCGAAAATTAGCATTCATGAAATTTCAACTACGTGTCTAAAACTACTCTTCAGACCGTTATGTCGCGAAAGCGTAAACTAAAGAAAATCGAAGTTTGTTAGCTAGAATTTTGTTAATGGAATAGTATTGTTTTGGTTCTGCAGTACATTCGACTAAGCTACAATGACTAAGTTGAACTAACAACTACGCTATAACAGTCTTCATTAATGTAGCGTCTAAATGAAATAGGTCACATATTTTCGTTTCATTTACAATTTGAAATTGCATCAAACTATGTGTGCAAACTATGTCATTGAGACTTTTTGATGCGCGTACATATATTTTATAACAAAAACTTTTATAATTCAATTAATATCTTGTTTCATAGGTTTGTAATTTAGTTTGTTTTAATCCTGTAGAGTTAAGAAGCAATTATTATATTGAACGATGTAGATGATATGCAATTCCGTTTAGTACCACAAACAGCTTTAATTTTTAATAACGTTAATTTGGTGTTTAGTGGTAAATCTCTTCGAATTTAGTATTTCACACCGAAAGTTCCAGTAGAAGAATTTTATGTAAAGATGATAATTTTTAAGTTGAATAACTGTTACACATATAAGACCAATATCGATCTAGAGAAGTTCATTTTTCAAGTATATTCTATTACTTCACCGATGATCCAATCTAGGATAGATTTTAGGTTTTAGAATAGCAACTCAAATAGAGCTATAGCTACATTCAAAAAGGTTTATCGCGAAACCCCAAATCATGTGTTTTTTATTTATCGACGCTCGTTTCACTAACCATGTTAACCTCATTGGGAGATAATTCAATCTAAATTGAATCATCCTGATGCTTTGGTTAACGAAACACGTGTCGGAAAATTACTTTTTTGCGGAACTTTTTTGCGAGACAGCCTATAAAGTTTTTTTACTCTATAATTCACTAAACTATTCATAAATAGTTAATCGGTTGGAGAATAACACGCTTTTGTTATAAAATATATGAACTGCCACAAAAAAAAACAAAAAATTATCTAAAATTATAAACAACTTGTAACTAATGTAAGTAAATATACACTCTTTGACTAAACGTTTCTATACTAAATTTGTTTTTAATAGAAAAAGTAATAATAATTATCCAGAACATATACTTATAAGATTCGTAAAGCAATTTTTATATCCCATTGCCTTTGGTTATATGGTTATAAAAATATTTTTAATAATTACGTGGTAGCTTGTTTTAGAAAATATTTTATCATTTAATGGAAAAAAATAAATGTGATAAATAAACATTAGAAACTAATGTTAACAAAAGATAATTATACGAAAAATACGTAGTATAATTGGAATATTACATGACTATATAAATTAAGAAATATTCTCCATTAAAATGAAAAAATACTAACCGAAAACAAAAGAACATTAATCATTCAACTATCTAGATAACGAAGTAATTTACATTAAAACACATAATATTTTACATTACCTTATCTTCGAACTATTCCTCAACTATAATAATAAATCTATGCTATTTGTCTAGGCGAAAGTACAGTATTGTGTAAAGATTAGTTCCTAACTAGTCGGTTAAGTACGCTATAAAATATCTGGTAAATAAAACTGTGTAATTTTAGCATTTAAAGATTAGAATATTGTCTTATTGTATACAAGTTTAATTTATGGTTTCGTATTCCTCCATTATGTTTCTATCTTAATTAATGCAAATATATTTGCCTAAGGATTCCTGTAATAAGTATGGAGAACTACCAAAATAGTTCCTTGCTGTATGACTTAGAGTAACAATCAGCTACAGGATTAAGCCAATAACTACTTAGTTTAAATCTCTAGAGTATGTATTTTCAATAAGACAATAAATGTCGTTAGCAAATTAAAATGAATCCTCACCTAGTAATTAATAATATAATTAAAAGGTAAATACAAAACTAAAAAGAGTATTTTTTTCGAGAAAATTCTGACTAAACTAGAAGTACTATACAAAAGATTAGGTCGCACCTTTGTAGGGCTATGGCATTACATATATGAGACCAGGACGTACTCCCCAAAAGGACCAGGGAACATAAGCGCCAGGACCTGAAAAGGATGAACTACTGCCCCGACTTTTTAATTATCAGTTATTTTCTATACAAAAATTAGTTCACTAACTAAGCCTAGTAAAATTACAACAGTACGTTTATTTTATTTGGAAAATTTAAGCAAAAATGATCTTTACTTCTAATTATATTTAGTAGGAAATATTCTAGAATTAACATAACACTAAGACGACAAGCAAAAATAAAGAAAAGAAAACTAGTTATTGTTTTAGGTTTTCGGATTCATGACTAGACGGGTTGGTTTCGGGTTCTATATCGGGTTCCATATAATTTTAATTTTCTATACAGAAGATCAATCAGAGTCATCAGTTAAGTGTGTGATAATTATTTGAAATATTCTGGAACGCGCTAAATGGAATATATAAAAACGTTACTGATGCTTATAGTTCTTTCACGAATGCAATCGCGTAAAAGGTGCAGATCAATTTGAAGGGAATTTTCTTCGTGAATTAGCTTTATTTCAGAGATTTTTTTAAATAATTTTTTTACACCCCCGCAATCCCCCTAAGAAGTTGAGTTTCACGAACTTTTCTCCTTAGTAAATATCTACGACGCATGATGAATATTTCTACCAAATTTAAGTTTGTAGGTCTCATAGTTTCGGAGAATTCGCGAAAAGTGATATATATATATATATATATATATATATATATATATATATATATATATATATATATATATATATATATATATATATATACCTGTGTCTGAAGACGAGCCCCGCCTATCCTTTCAACTGGGGGGGCATATGTTTCGTCTCTTGATGTTTAGACTCTTCAGGACACCGACACATGCTCCCCCATCAAGAATAGGTAGACCCCGTCCACAGCTATCAACCAATGTTTTCGCATATATATATATATATATATATATATATATATATATATATATATATATATATATATATATATATATATATATATATGCAAAAAGTAGTAGTATTTAGCAGTTAATATCCGAAATATGGCTCATTTACGAAGAAAATTCATTTTAAATTCATCAGCGTCTTTTAAAGGATTGCATTTGTGAAATAACTATAGAATCCATTTGCTCTTCTTTTATACTGATCGAAAATACCAAGAAAAAAGTCAAGATGACTATGAAAAGGTTTTTTTTATAAATGACGAGTAGACTCATACAATCGTCGAGAAAAATCATGGAGATTAACAAACTGAGTTCAGAGCGGGCCGATCCTTCACTGATCAAATCAGATCCTGGAAAAAACTCTCGAATTTGATATTGACACCTGCCATATGTTTATTTACTTCAGGGAAGTTTAAGACAGCATAATTAGAATGGAACTGTACCAGGCCATGGACGATTTTACCATTCCCAACTAATTTATTTTGACAAAAGTAACCATGCAAAAGGTAACATCGTTAGGATTCAAAACAGTCTGTCAAGTCAACTTGGGACAGTGATCTAAGCCAGAGCAATGAATTGGCCTGCCTTCTTTATAACATTGCACTGGGGTCAGTAGCAAGGAAATTACATAAAAAACACATCGGAAACTAAATTTTTATATTATGCGATGATGTGGACATTGTTTCCCGTTCAGCACACGCATCTATGGAATCGATCATTTTTTTCTCCGAAGCTGGTAAACAAAAGACAAAACCAAATTAATAGTATTCTCAACAAGGCAACGCAGTGGAAATAACCATAACTTCTCAGTGAGCGACTACGATTTCGGAGCCTCTCGTCAGTTCTTCTACCTTGGATCTAAAATAAACTGCGAAAGCACCGTATGAATAGTTGTTATTTCAGCTCGCGTAAACCTTGAGAAGTCCTCAATGTTCGAGAGAAAGTTACTAAGAGCAATATTTGAGCGAGTTTGCGAGGCTGGAGTGTGAAGACGCAGTTACAGCAACGAAGTATACTACATATAGTGCCGCTTTGGAGGAGGGGACGTTGTGTTCAGCACCAAACATAAATAGATGCTAATAGAATATCTGGCAGAATACTGTTTACGAAGCTAGATGGTTGAAAAAAACCGGGAAGACCTAGGCTCAGAGAGGAGCACAGCGTCAAGCGCGATATCACGAACATCGACCTACCAAATTGGAAAACTGTAGCAATTGATAGATCCAGTTGGAAGAAGAAAACTGCCAAGCTCACCTTTTTGAATATTATTTCAATAGTAATTTAAATTCCTTTACTACTAGCAATAATTCACTTTCAAACAAACATTTTAAATAACTTTAATGCAATAAAAATTAATGTTAGTAAATACTATCAAATAATAGTCAGGCTGTATCAGAAAACCTAGTATATTAAAGATAAAAGTGAAAGTTCAAGGGTTCAGTACTAACAAAAGCATTCAGTCAATTCAAGAATATTCAGTTTTCATTTAATATATTCATTTTGCTTAAATTTCACACATTACAGCTCCATTTTCTTTCATAGACACGATGAAATTTCATGAACGTAACCTCGATTTGTGGGGCTCAAGCTGCAGTGTATTTTAAATTCACCATCGATCGTTACCTTCGTAAGTGGGTGTTTTCTACTAGATGCAGATGTAAATCAGTTAATAAGAAAGCTACCACCAGTGGAAAAATATATCTTCGTATTCGATATCACTACTGAAAATCTAAACGCTAAATTCTCTCTCAAACTAAGTTTTTCGATTTCATTTCGTTTTTTTAACAAATTTATGATATGCTACGTATTTGAAACTACTGGAATTTTATCTATTCAATATTCTGCACCTACTTATTGTTGGCTTATATGCAGTCTTATAATTTTGTACTGTTATAATAAAATAAACTATATTAAAATATATTGTACAGCGTCTGTTCGTTATGTCAGTTAAAGCTCAAATCGTTACGATATTCTCATCAGTAATTGTAAAAGAGATAAGAGACTTGTACCAAATATAGTGTCTATTAGAATATCATTTTCTCTAATTAAAATAATTGCTTTTCAAATTATGTAATGTATAATTGTTCAAAAGTCCAGAATATGCCTTTTTAGTTGGTTTAGGAAAAATATATTTTGAGATAAAATGAATATGATTTTTTAGCTTTTCAGTTCAAACTGTTTATACATGAGAGTAAATGAAAAATATAAAGTTAATTAAGTTGATCATTGAATAAAAACAAACATCCAGGTGGATAGGATGATAATTATAGATTGTTAAAACATATTTGTGATATATTAATAAAATAACTGTGTATTTGTAGGCGTCAACTTGCAAAAGAAAGGAATATATATTTGAGAGGAGTTATAATGAGACAAGGAAAAACAATGAATTGGAATTGAAGTCAGTTATGCATACATATACCAATGACATCGAAAGGGGGGACAAAATATACTAACAGCAATTTACGGATAGAATATAAAGAAGGGGGCTGGAGGAGAAGAACATAAATGGTATGGAAAAGTTATATGAAGAACCGAACATCACTACACGCACCAAGACGAAAAAACAAATATGTCGAATGGTTTTTAAGAGAGATGATATAAACTAGCCGTCTACAAAAGCTTTATCTATCTAGAACAAGGAAATAATGGATGATCTTAGAAACTGGTAGAAAAAAAAACGATAATTAATTAAACAAAAAGAAAAATACTTTCAAACCAAAAGAATGAAACAATTATACATTGGTAATGTCGCATAGAATCTCTGTAAGTAGAATGTATCTACATGGCCTATAGAGCTTTTTAACAAATAAAAGAGCTGTGTGTATTATCATATTATCTGATATTACAGTTGGATTGTATGAATTATGAGATTCGTTTGAGGCACGATGTTTCAACGATTACGCTAGGGAAGAGGAGGGATATGTGTGCAAGTGTCCCGATCCCGATTTCTTCTTCGAAGATTAAAAATTACGCACTGGGAAATTTTATTTTAAAACATAAAAACTATTTGAAAAAATAACGTATTCATATTTCAAGTTATGGTTTATTAACTCCCGTGTTATGTCTATAGTACTAAATGTGTTTTTTAATTATTTCTCAATTCGATGTAAGGTTTTAAGCTATAGCTTATAATGCTTACGTTAAACGATCCAATCCCTTTAGAAGGATTTGTGTGAACTTTATGGACCAACAGGCACTAGTTACAGTACAAGCATCGTAAATTCAGTCCAACTTGCTCATGTGTCGGAAAACTTTTTAATTCAAATAGTCTTGGAAACTTATATCATACATATATGTAAGCTGGAAAGTTTATATAACCAAATAAAGCGACTAGTATCGACGACTCCCTTCTAATAAAACTTAACAAAGCTATAGTTGGCAGTACAAAGGAATTGTTGGATTGGGGGAGTGCGTACAATTCGTAAACAAATATTTTTCATGTTCAGAAAATCGATATTCTAATTTTAGTTCTGTTTGTGATAGGTATATATATTTTCGGGTAGCTATCGGATGTAAAATGATCATATCAATATTTTCCAGAAAAAATATACTAAGCATTTGATGGAGAGTTATTTATATTATCGATGAAATATTAGACACTATATTGGCATTCAAAGTTTGGATTAAGGGATATATTTTCCTATAAGTTTATCCCGCATGGGATGTTTCGTACTAATAAATACTTCTTTAATAATATATGGTATATGCTTGCCATGTAAATGATTTTCATTTAATATAATCTCTTTGATTGCAATGCTAATAACATCTACATATTTTTATTACTGAATAGTCTTTGATTTTTACAATCACTATTTCTTTGAATATATTGATGTTATATTTATTATTTACACTTCTCTGCTATTCATTATACTTTTTTATTATTAATTTTATTTTCTTCTTCAGTAAACTTCAGTAACACACATGAAATAGTAAAAGCATACGGTCTTCTTCAATGCGTTTAAATTAGCCATAAAGCAGCAGAAGTGATACATAATTACAGCAGTATCTTCGGTCGTAGAACAGCAAATCAGCGTGCTGATAATGCTCATTTCAAAAATTTCGTAATGATATTGCGAGTTTTGAAATTAATTGGTGTAAGCAGCTGTTGATAGGTGAGAATGGTATGTAAGAAATTTGTCGAAACAGTTTACCAAAAAGCTTACAAACCAATTAGATATAAGTCATATTATAGATGTTAATCAATCAGATTACGCATCCTGTCTTGGGTTAGAACTTGGGCATTTGTAAAAACGGCTTGATTATCATAACCGATGATGTTCAAAGCAGGGGTTGGAAAATTATGAAACTTCAAAAATTCCCACAGCCCAAACTGCACCAAACTAACTTAATGATGACAATTTGGTAATGATGACAAGTTCCTGTAAGAATAATTCTTCGATTCTCCACATACTATCGAAAATACCGTTCGAGATTTTATCGAAATAGGAAAATAGAAACTTTCTTCTTATTAGCAAAAATGATCGTAACAGTTTTATTTTGATTTACTAATTTTTATGTCATTTGATATATGTACATACGAGGGTTGATTAATTGATAATTGATAACAGACGGCATTGACGCGTGAAAATGACATTAACATCGTGTATTGCAGACTGTTAAACGGCCTCATGCCGAATTTCAGATAAATTCACAGGTTTTTTTTTTTGACAGCCGGTTGTATTATTCGTGTTTTGTATTTCTCGATAAAATGTAAAAAGAGCAATCTCGATCCGTTATTCGTTTTTTATTTTTGGAGGGAAAAACATGCGAAGAAATAAAAATGAAGTTGATGCTGTCTATGGGGACCCTTCACCATCTATGACAACTGTGGGATATTGGTTTAAAGAGTTTCAGCGTGGTCGTACAACTGTTTTCAACGAAGAACGGCCAGGACGCCTGTCAGACGTGATTACCGAGGAAATCGTCGAAAATGTCCATGACATGATTCTCGCTGATCGCCGAACGAAAGTGCGCGAAGTAGCTGAGGCCGTAGGTGTCTCGTACGGAACGATAATCAAGATTTTAAATGATAAGATAGGGTGTGAGGAAAGTGACCGATGAGTGCCGCGATTACTCACGGTGGACAACAAGCAGGTAAGACTAACAATGTCAAAGCAGTATGTGGACCGCTTTAAGCGAAATCCGCGAAACTTTTTAAGTCGAGTCGTCACCGCTGATGAAACCTGGATACAGTATTACACGCCAAAGACCAAGAGACAGTCAAAACAATGGATTTTTCCGGATGAATCTGCTCCGAAGAAGACAAAAACGGTTCCATTAACCGGAAACAATTTTTTGAAATTCCAAAGAAATAATCTTCATGGATGCCTCAACGCAGTACTACAGCGAGTTGTTGGACAGATTCAACAAGAAATTGAAGGAGACACCGCCCCATTTGGCTAAGAAGAAAATGCTATTCCATCACGATAACGCACCGGCACATTCATCTTTAATTGTCGCAGCCAAATTGCATGAACTGCGTTACGAATTGTTTCTGCACCCACCTTACTCGCCCGACCTTGCACCCAACGTCTTTTTTCTGTTCCCTAACTTGAAAATATGGAAAAAAAATTCAGCTCAAATGAAGAAGTTATCGCCGAGACAGAAGCGTATTTTAGCAAGCTTGAAAAATCGTATTTTTAGACGGCTTAAAAAAGTTCTTGAAACATTTGGAAAAGGTGTGTCAAGGACCTAACAGGAGACTACATTGAAAAATAAATTTGTGAAAAACATTTCTTTAGTCTAGTAAAAAGTTTTTATTTTAAACATGGGTACTTATTGATCAACCCTCGTACGTTAGAATCGACATTATTTTCCAATCAATCCAATTAGTTAAACCACTCTAAATATACTTTTATGGAGGTAGTTATTAAAACAATGTGATGTACGGGTGTAAGAGACATATGTGGTTTGACGAGGGTAATTGCAGTTTACGAAATTTAAACACATTTACACATTCATATGCACTGCAACTATGAAAGATGAATTATAAGCAAGATTAAGGTAATAACAGAGTACGAAATTATGAGGATATTAAAGCGGCAGTGTTTTGTACTACGTTATACCATTTATTAAGTTCTAGAGGAAATATTAAGAACATTAATTATATTAGATATCTGTAATATTCATATAATTTAAAAATGTTTTGACAGGAGTCATTTAAACAAGAAAAATATACCTGTCAGAAATATACCTGTAAAGCGTTATAATAGAAATATTTTTAAATATTAAAATCTAATTTACATCAAAAATATTTTTATATTTTAGAAACTATAGGGATTTCTTGAAATAACTTGAAATCTTGGATAACTTGAAAAAGAAAATAGGATTACGGATAATATACAGCATACTAGGTATAATATAACTCTATAAAATATATTGAGTTATGACAAAAAAAGTCCAGTAAACTCGGTTCTCGGTCATGTAAATGCCTGATTATAGGGACTATGCATTACAGTGAACAGTGGAATCTTTAATAATGCCCGGGACTCGTCGTTTATTCCCGGATACACCCCATGATTTTGCGTATATTTACATTATCCTTCAATACTATTGATCTCATCTTCTATACTATAACTTCTATATTTACTACACAAAATCGGCATCTTTTATCAATTTGTTATCAAAATTGATTAATACCTATGAAAAAGATAGAAATGCCATTCAATGAGCTCGATATATTCAGAGGAAGAAAATTAAGACCATAGGAAGCAGTTTGCTCGACTATGTTCGTTGGGACAAAGAATTGGAGCAAATAATATTTTCTGACAAACTTACTATAAACAAACTGTTACTACTCTCGTGACTTGAGAAATGATGTAAAATTCCTCTCAAAGCGACAAATGGGTAGCGTGAAGGTTTGGGCAGGCATCGAGTATGAAAAAAAGACTGACATCGATTTCATTTCTAGCCGAACGAACAGTCTGGACTACTTAAATATCATTTATGCCCAACTGGGGAAATATTTGGAAACAACGCTAAATGATAATTTTATATTTCAGCAAGACAATGCCCCCCTGCATATAGCTAGTGTTGTTAAGGAGTATTTTCAAAGGAAGAATTTTAGACTGAATAAAGATTTGATTTAGATTTAAAATCAAAATCTAAAATCATTATTTGAAGACATTTCAGGTGTAACCCGGTTCATGGATATCACTTCATTACGTGCATTTTTTGGTAAGTCAACCAAGTTACTAAATATAAGAAGGGATTAATAATATGGAACAATTTATAAAATCGCAAAATAAATGGGTGTCCTATATTTTTGTCCCGGGCTTTAGGACAAGTTCTACTCAGTGAACAGCGACAACCTAGATTGAATGAACAACTTTCGATAAAATTAAAACGCAGATTTGGTGTTCAATTTTTTAGAATATCTGATGAAAAATTATCTACGAATTTTAAATTAGTAGGATCTCTATTCAGTCATATCGACCATTAATCAGTTGAAAATCTAATAAATGAGCAGATTTCGACGATTTCGCAAATAAAACCGGCCTCCTTTGGAGATTTCCGGAGCACATTGACAGTGAACACAATCGAAAAAAAAAGCCATCGAAAGGAAAGCTAAACAAACACGGCTTATTTTTCCTCTTGCGCCAATGCAGCTGAGGAATGTTGGCTTAGACCTACCGATTTAGGAAAAGTAGAAATCATAGGTGCTTTAAGAACTTTACTTTCCATATTGTTTGCGATTATTCAAATAATTATTGGATGACTTTGGTAATTTTTGAGAATTAGGTTCCACATTACGTAACATAGAAATATAGCAACTTGTTTAATTCAATCAGTAAATAAAACCGTTATTCCAATATGCATTATAAATTGCATTAGAGATCAACCTTATTATCATCAACTTCAACTTCCAAGTCTAAAAATATTTCAAACTGTCTAAATGGTTTAACCACAAAAGATGCTATAATGAACCTAACATCAGCGTGGAACTGATCCAAAGGAAAAATCCCATAGCAAGGAAGAGGAATTTCCCAAAGAAGTTAAACATTTGTTGACAGAAGTGAATAAACAAGCAATTATTTTCAATTTCTGAAGACCACTCCCTTTAAAATAAGATTTTCAGGTCGAAAATTTAAGAGCTGATGTTCTGATATGAGTTAGGTGAACAAGATACTCATAATGGTAAAATAAGGAATGAAGGCTCTGATAAAGAAAGTTAAGAAAAACTGAAAATTAGATAATGAGAAGCCGTAAACGTATTTAATAACGTATTGTTAACGTTATTTAATAACTTATTATAAATGTCATTAATAACATATTCAATTGAATGGAACGTTCTTCATATTAACGACTTATTGGTTGCTTGAGAAAAATCAAATTTTAAGAGACAGAGATATTTTTGATCTACACTCTAAACTGAAAAGGCACTCAACTCAAAAATAATGTATTAGTACCCTGAAAAGCATAAAGGTATCAACAGAGAAAATAACCACTAGCATTTTTGAGAAATTGATAAGTGGTTCGCCCTGGAACGAGGAAAAGGGAAGATGAGCCCTGTGGAAATAATCTTAAAAACACGAAAGATGCAATAGTGTGATGTAGGATGTAGTTCAAAAGGCAACGAGAGGGCGTGAAAACCCCAAGTAGATCAGAGTGCAAGTAAAGAAGACGCAGTAACGTGGTTGAGTCTGTCGTGAGATAACATGTAGGAGGAAGAAGAAGTACAAACAAAAAGTAAAACTAAAGATAAATACTAAGTTGATATTGCACTTAAGGAAACTGAAGAAAAATAGGGCAATAAAGTTACTAAAGAAAAACTTTAAAATATACATTTAAATAACTGCAAAATCCGTATAAATTCTGGCTCTTAATAGGAAAATCAAAACCCTTTTATCGAATCAGTGAGTCTATGATAAAAAATGTTTACTCTAAATGTGTGGGTGAGGTTCCTAAAACAGGACTTCTCGTGCACTGATATTGTGAAAATGCAAGGACAAGCCTTTACAAAAAAGTTTGGTAGTAAGAAACGTCACCCAAATAGATCACATAGTACTTTAATACACTATAAATATTTATAAAAAAAATCAAATTCTAATTTAAGTAAAACTAGCCTCCGTATGCGAATTAAGAGAAATATTTAATGTATGTCATGTTCGGGGAGAAATAGAACGGTATATATTTCAAATTTCAAGATAATTCGATACTGAAGGATTGAAATGAAATCACATACTAAGAAAAAGTTGTAGGAGATGGACAAAGGCAGTTATATATACAATGACCACGTACATGAGATATAAATCATATTGGATTGACGATATCGGTAAATATGGCGGATCCAACAGATATGTAATTAGAATCATTAAAAAAATAGACGATATAACAGATCTGGTATCTGTAACAGATTAAATGTAACTTTTAATAATTCATATATTCAGAAATTCGTGTATCTTTTAACTAATATGTAATGAATTGTATTCTGATATGAAAAGAAGTTTGAAATATCATGTCAATACCAATTATATTAAAATCATTCTTCTATTTGAATTACTTGTTCCAATTTGAACAATGGAAATCAAGATTTGCGTCTAAATATTTCACCAATTACATTTTTATCAGCACTATTAGCTGAATTAGAAAAGGAATGTCTAATCTAAAAATTTTTGATATGATCCTGATGGAAAATACATTTTTAGTTCAGAAGGTAAAGTAGTGTGTGAGTTTATGTATTTTTATCAATAGAACTTTATAAAGTATGGTGCAGTGTCTTTTTGGTGGATCTTTTTAATTAAAGAAACCAATATAACTAAGAAAAGCAGACGTAGCCTTAATGGCAATAAATACTATTTAGATTGGTGTAGTGTATACCGTCGAAATATCCAAACCCTGAACCCCTAAAAGATCGCTCATGCTATAGGTCAAAGTAGGTGGTGCGCGAGCAGCAATCGGCCTCAAGGCTGGCGCAGTAGCAAACACCCTCTTACAGCCGGTGACATCGTATAGCGCATGCGTGGCGTAGTGTAGCGGCCCCGATGCCGGGGCCACGGCGATAGCCGCGAGTGGCAATGTTGCCGAGGGAGCGTGGTGTACCGTCGCAGCGGCGGGCAACGTTGCCACGCCGTGCGGTACTGGGTAGGGGGCGTAGCGGAGGGCGGAGGCGGCAGAAGAGGCGGCGGCCGCTGCCGCTGCCGCTGGGTTCAGCACGAGCAACTCACCGTATGCGCCGCGACCGGCGGCACGTGTCTTGGCTAAGTTGGCGGGCAGCATTACTTCTTTCGGTTGGGCTTTCTTGCATTCCACCTAGAAATAAGAAACAAAATTAATTAATAAAGCAACAATTATCATGACAAGCAATCAAGCGTATTCAATATATTCTTATGTCATCAAATAAAAACAATTTCTACTATACACATAGTATGTTGGAAATATAATAACCTCTATAAAACGAGACTGCCATCATTAGAATCGATCAAGTGATTGTTAAGTTATAGTACTTAAAGTGCCAATATCTTTTGTTTCCTCGTCACAAAACACGACGAAACAAAGTGTTAATATTAAATTTTGTTTCAAGCTTGATAAACCTTTTGCAGAAACATTTGAATTGATTAAAAAACTTTATGGTGATGATTGCCTATTCCGTACATGTGTGTTCGAGTGGTATAAGCGATTACAGCACGATCGTGATGATTCGGAAGACGACCAAAAAACAAAAATCGCGATGAGTGCGTAGCAAAAATGCACTGAAAAAGTACTTTCGTAAATGTATCGAACGATTCGTCACATCATTCTAAAGACAAAAGTTTATTATAGCAAAAGTCAAAAACCTAAGGATTCTCGAGAAAAAAATTGCAAAGTTATTAAATCACAAATCGAAAAGCTGTGATTAGAATTAACATTTGTTTTACGAATAAACTAATAAACACTGTTAAAACATTATTATTTTAATTAACAATCATGCCCTATATCAACCATGAAGTATGTGGCAACATTGTGATATGTTGATCACCACAAAGATTGTTATTTCAAATTGTGAAAAAAATATTTCAATGTGTGCAGAGCAACACATTTTGTGCAAGAACAAATTTTACATCTTGTTGAAAAGAATTCTACCAGAAGTACTCCAAGTGTTGCTCGACAAGTTGGAGTTTCCAATTGGATTATATATAGAAAACTAAAAGATTAATTAGCCTACGCTTATCATGTACAAATGATAAAAGCACTCTTATCAACTCATTTTTCAAACAAGCAAAAATGTAACAAGGAAACAAAGGAATACACTTTTTGTCCAGTTTATTAACAAGCAACGAAGCATTTTTCATGAGGAATGGGATGGTGAACATTTTAAACAGTTTATTTAACAAAACAATTAATCATGAGTTTCTTATTGACGTCATTCGTTTAAAATGTGATATGATATGAAAAATATATGCTAGTAATTACAACTTTGGCATTAAACGACAATAATGTATAAGTTTTCCTTCTTTATGTAACCTAATCAAATTAATGCGGAAACGTATGCATTAAATGACTATAAAAATATTATATTTTATTTTCAAATAAGACCTTAAGAGGTCAATACAACAAAAACTAAATTCCGATAGATCGAATATATATATATATATATATATATATATATATATATATATATATATATATATATATATATATATATATATATATATATATATATATATTCCTGTTCTATTCGGTTCACCAATGATATATATCGAATATGGTCATTTAGCTCCTGAATCATTTGAAGATTATTTATATAACATATAATTATTTATAGACACACATTTCATCTTCTTCATTTGTGTGGAATAGCGCCATTTTGTTAAAACCACATACAACCTTCAATTTTCGCCATAAAAGATTGTTATCATCTTGGGATAACGTGATCCTTTGATGGTAAAAAGCTTTGACCGCATTGTCAATTTTATCTTCAAAAAAGGACGGATCAATGTGCCATTCGGACCGTAAACGACACCAAACAGTGACTTTTTGATGATACGATAGAAAATATTTTCATCTCATTTATGGTTAATTTAATTGTTTACTCCTGTGTTTAAATGAAGTTTCAGCTTATCGTTAATACATATTTGTTCACAAATACATTTTTCAATTTTTTAGATATATATATATATATATATATATATATATATATATATATATATATATATATACACATGTGCATTGGTTAGTTGCTTGGCCGGGAGGAAGTCCCAGGCAAAGGTAATAAAAATTAGTAAGGATAGTCCATGTTCAATATTTTTGATGTACATACATGAAGAAGAAGAATATAAAGAGATAAATATAAAGAAACAATTGAGAGGAAGCAAGCCTTCAAAGTTCTGTTTAGTTGTGCCAAAACTGAAAATATTGTATCCAATAGGCAAAGCTATTTTGACATGTATCAGACAAAAAACTTGCTTATATTTACAGTTTAACATAACTTGTTCCAGCAGGCGTTAGAAGCTTCTATGAAAACCTTCCATCGAGCAAATTCGAAGATAATGTTAATGATAATGAAGATAATAGAAGACGACAACGACGAAGTATAAACATATTATACCTAATTATTGTTATTATTAGTAAATGCGTTTCGAGTTAATAAATTCAATTATTATATTTCTTAAATATATAAAGAATAACGAAAAAGCCCCAAGTTTCATTTACAGTAAATTTTCGAGCAAAAAACGAGCCAAGAGACAAAATGATCAAAAATTTATTTTGGCAAAAATATTTTATTTTGAAAAACTGACATGAAATAAAATCGAAAATATAGCGTCTTATCCATTGTTTGTTTTATATTTTGATAATAACTAACACTTGATTTTTTAATAAAGTAGAACTGACCTGACCTTAATTACTCAAAATTTTTAAAATGTCGCTTGGTTTCTTTTGGTATAACGTTATCCATATAATCTATATTAACCTCAAATTACTATTATACTTAATTATTTTAGACACAACACATGATTTTAGAAAATATTATGCCAAATAGGTTAACAAACTTCAACAGCTTTAAAAATTTTTCAATTTCCAGTAACACAATATCGCATTGAAGTTACTCGACATGCGTTTCAATAACTAACTTAACATTATCAGGAGATGATTGAAACATCAGAATTATTTAACACAAAAGATTTCATAATCAAAAAGTAAACAGATTCTTATTTATAACTATATAACACATCGGTTAATAAGTCCCCGGTCTGACAAATAAAACACACTATTTTTTGCAAATTTCGACTTTCTTCGTCAATATTTCAACTGACATTTATAAACTTTTTTTTATACAACTATTTCTCTTTGACTTCAAAATATACCTCAGTTTCGGTAATTAGCTCTTTATTTGCGCGAAATTTCTTTCTAGCGAGCATTTTTTTGATGTTTGGGAATAGGAAATAGTTGTTTTGGGCCAGATCTGGAGAATACTCTGGATGAGAAAGCAATTCAAAGTAAAATTTATGTATTTTAACCATCCTTGCCAACGATTTATGGATCTATGGAACGGTTTGTTTTGGTGAGGCAGCACTTTTTTCTGTTCATTTGGAACCATTATTGAGGATCTCGTCCTTCAAACGCATCAATAATGCTAAATAATATTCGCTATTGATGGTTTTACCTTTCTCAGGATAATCGATGAACAACATACTATGCGCGTCCTAAAATACAGAGGTCGTAACCTTGCTTGCGGCTGGTTGTGTTTTTGGTCGCTTCGAACGGCTTTCACCAGCTGCTGTCCACTCAGCTGACTGCCGATTTGATTCCGGAGTATAGTGATGGATCCATTTTTCATCAATCGTCAAATATCGAATGAAAATATCCTTTTTATTTCGCTTAGACAGCTCCAAGCATAGCTCAGAATCATCAATACGTTTTTTTGCATTGTGAGCAAACACGGTACCCATTTCGATAGCAATTTACGCATTCCCAAATGTTCATGCAAAGTAGTGTAAACACTTCCTTTCGATATCTTCATAATATATGCCATCTCCTGCAGCTTTACTTTACGGTTTTGCGAAATAATTTTGTGCATTTTTCTAATGTTGTCTGGCGTAACACCTCATTTGGACGCCCAGACCCTTCAGCATCATCGGTGCTTGTACAGCCACTTTTGAATCCAGCATACTAATCAATTATGGTTGATTTACCTGTGGTAGAATCTGGGTAAAGTTTATCAAGCCATTGTTTTGCTTCAACAGTATTTTTCCTCATCAAAAAGCAATGATTAATCAACACACGATTTTTTCCGCATTGTTATGAAAACAACTCAGAAACTAGTGAACAGATTGTCATACATTTTTACAGATTACGTTTAAAGGTTGGCAGAATGGTTTTGGCACAAAGAATTTTTCGTAAATGACGCCATCTGTATGTCAAACCGGAGACTTATTGAGTGAGGTGTTACATGTATTTTAGTAAGTGATGCAATGTTTGTACAGGTTTATAGAATATAATTATTATATAATATATAATAACTTATTAATATGCATTATATTATCACACAAATATTTAGACAACATTTTCATTTTTCATATTTGGAAAGAAAAAGAAAAGGAAGTTGGAAAAAGAAGAATGAGGTGGTTGAGACATTCATTCGAAGCACATATTAACTAAATGTCGCGACGAAACAACACGTTTTTCTTTGCTAAATAAGACTGCTTTTTTATCAACTCTTGCGTAACATTTATATATGCACCCTAACAATCTCCTGTAATATTCTGTACATTTGTCATATAATAGATGAAGATAATGTGAATCCCAGAAAATAGTAGCTATGATATTGCCGGCCAATGGAAGTATCTTCGCCTACTTCGGGGCGAGTTCGAAGAGAAAACCCAATGTTTCTCCATTTTTGGTATATGTTGTTAAAGCCAAATTTCATCAAGAATCCAAAAGTTTAAAAATCGTTTCCGGAACTGCTTCTAATTGCATCTCTATATATTTAAACACCTCTGTGAAGTGGATACTCGATTTCGTTTTTGGTTCACAGTGAGCAATCGAGGTACTCATCGCGCTGTTTTTGCAATCAGCTAACAGAATCTCATGAATGTTGTTGACCATTTCCTCAGTAGGGACTGTGCCGTTTCAAACCCAAAACCTAGTAAACCACTTATGAACCATAAAATGTAAAGAAGTAACTTTTCGCTATATCCTTGTAAACTTACATAAACATCGGTTAAATTAATTTGAACAATTAATCAGTAATCTGTATATCGTTGCTTTGAAAAAACATTTTATTGATAATTGAAGTATAGGGTATGACATTTAAACACGACAATATCTGCCACCTCTTGCAGCTTCACAGACGGTCACTCTTTTGCCAATATTTTGGATGACATTTTGGCATAACCGTTGCTCTATCTCACCAATGGCTCGAATAATTTTATCCTTTAGTTCAGCAATCGATTGTGGTTTGTTCTTATAGATCTGATTTATCACGTAACCCCAAAAAAATAGTCTAACGGTATCAAATCATATGATCTTGGTGGTCAATTAACATCATCGTTTCTTGCAATAACTCGTTCAGGATTTTTTTTCTCTCAATAAATCAATTGTTTCATTAGCAGAGTGAGGTATAGCGCTATCCTGTTGGGACCACATGTCCTTCAGATCAATATTATTCAATTCAGTCCACAAAAATCTATTTATCATCATCGAACACCATTCACAGTTTCAGCTTCACTAGCACTATACTGAAAGAAATACGGCCCAATTACACCTTCTGACAATAATGTTACCAAACAGTGACTCGTTTAGGAGATAAAGGTTTCTCATAAATCAATCATGGATTTTACTCACCCCAAATGCAGCAATTTTGTTTATTAAGATAGTCACGAATTTCAAAATGTGCTTCATCTGAAAAGATAATTTTTTAAGAAAAAATCATCTGTTTGTTCTTTGATCCAATTGACAAATGTACGACGGTACGGTAGTGGCTTTAGTTCCTGTGTTATTTGAATCTTATATGCCTTCATGTTAAATCATTTCGTAAAATACGTTATTTTGTGGATTCACTGAGTCGACATTATTATGAACGTTGACTAATGGAAATTTTTGGGTCATCAGCAACACTTTCATGTACCAAATTAACATGATCTTATGAACGACCACTATGGCTATATATTGCCTTTCTTTTATCTTCTGCCAAACCAGTTTCTTGAAATTTTTGAACAATTTGATTGATAATGCTTTCAGATGGACAATTTTGCAAACCGTAAATATCACGTAATTTTCTAAAAACATTTTTCATTGAACGCCCATTTTCATAAATGTCATACAATACACCTGAAATGAGACTAGCCAAATTTATAACGCCATCTGCTTTTTTATTCAAGAATTAAAAAACCGTTTAATTTGAAAGACCCGTTACATCAATAGTAAATAATCATTTCCTAGCTTCAACTCAAACAAACACTTTTAATATTTTAAGCAGTTGTTTCCTTTTTATTTTAGTACGAACACATCTCACAAACAAATGTACTAACTACACAAAAATTCTTTCCTTTTGCTTTCTGATTTACCGTTTCCTTTTTTTTTCTTCTTTGACCCGAATTGCGTCCGACAGAAAAGAATTTCTAGCAATTTTGTCGCCCTTTATTGGATCTGTTTAATTGTGTAGGATGCAGTGCGAAATAAACCCTTATAAATCTCGGTAAAAAGGCTCGCGGATTCGTTTGCGCCCCGAGATTTACTCTTGAAAGACCGATTAGAATTAGACGACGCTGAATAATGCTGCATTGTATCACTAAAGATTCAGAGTAAATGATTAAAGGATATAAATTGAAATGTTCTGCTGAAGTAACTTTTCTTAAACGAGAACAATTGGGTATATAGATTGAACAAAAAAGAATCTTAAGACAGTTAATACTAATGGAATTTTAAAACTTAAAAAAGCAACTAGAATCAAAGAGATTGAATTTTTAATTGCCCTTTTTGATATTTTAGTTAATTTCTCATTTCTTTGAAAGATACAAACTTTATACTATGTAAAAATTCATTGTTTAACTACTAGAGTGTAATAAAAGTATTTGTGTTTTTGAGGTAATTAGTTATTCACTGTTTAAAAAGGTTATTCCTCGAGGTTATTCCTTGAAATATAGGCCGTTGTTTTCGATGACTTAAGCCCATTTTTGACCCAATAACTCTATTCCTCTTCGGTATCACGATTAGTCTTTGGCAGCGAGAAAAAAACTCGAGAAACTCGATGTAGCCAGTTTTTATTTCTTTTTCACCCCTGAATGTTTTTGAACAGAACAAGTGGTAATTCGACCGAGCAAGATCGGTGCTGTATACTAGATGGGGGAAAAGTTCAAAGTCTAATTGGTTAATTTTTTAAGTATGTGGTATTGTATTATTTTGTTACAGAAGAATTTTTTAGCTGGATATTTTTCGGTGACAATAGTGATAATAGCTCTCAAGTTGAGCTGGTTAGAATTTTCAATGTGTCGTCTTACCATCAAAACAATACAAAGTGAATTATCCCTTCAAAATTCCACCAAACAAATAGAATAACCTTTTTGACAAATCTTTCTCACCTTGCTTCCAGAAGAGATGGTTGCCAGGGCATAACCCACTCCTTTGCTTCATTAGGATTGTTAAAATAAATCAATTCTGCACGTAACAATTCTTTTGATGAATCGAAAATCAGTAGAGTTTTTGAGGAGAGTTTTGCACAATTTAACCTGACGCATGGCTTGCTGCAGCGATAGTTCATGAGCTTCTACCGCTCTTTGGAACCATTCCTATGCCTCGTAATTGTCAGTTAATGGTACTGTGGGATTCAAATTCCCTTGAAAGTTTCCTAGTGCTTGTTCTAGGATTTGCATTCACAGCTGCTCAAAAAACGTCGGCATCGATAGACCGTGGACAACTCAATCTTCCCTTACCGTCAAAACTCATGTCTCCCTTCAGGAACCTTTTGAATTAGAGCTCAGCTTACTCTAATTCCGAGACTCATTTCACTTATTAAAATATTTTTGTTAAAAACCATCGACTGAATATTCTGTAGTAAAATCACTTTAGTACTGAAGAAGGTATGTTTATTTATCGGAGCAAAAAGCTGAAATCGGACTAAACCTAGTTAGTGAAGTGTAATTTTTTATTTATATACGAAAATAATGTGCGTAGCTCAAACGTCCAGAAAGAGTCACAGCACTTGAGACAATTAATAGTCTTGTTTATATTTTGGAAGACCGACGATTGTAAATTCGTGAAATAGATGATAGAATTTTTGTAGACATTTTACATGAACCGACTTTAGAACTTTTAGCAAAAATTTTGACCGAGAGAGCTATCTGTATGATGGGTACCTCTTTACTTTCACCGAGAAAGAGGCAATATAATGCAAATTTCCTAAAAATATTTCCTAATAATATTTTTTTTAGAATTTTTATCAACCAAAAAAAAAAAAAGATTTTAGCTTCGTTTTGTAACTATGCAATGCAATCAACCAAGCAATAGTGAAAGTGCACTAGAGAAAACAAAAATGGTTAGCGAGCTGTAAAGCGAATTCATGTCATAGGAGATTAAATTGAAAAATTAGAGTAGCTTTGAAAACCGAAACCTGTTCTTCATTTTTACGCTATAAACTCATCGATCAACCCTCATATATGCGTCATTTTATCGATTAATAAGAACATTTTTCATTTTTATGTATGGAAGTAGTTTAGGGCGAGAATTAACTGCACTAAACGGTTGAAATATTATTCTATTGGAAATGAACCACTTGATGGTGCATCACACTCAATATATTCATTCCAAACTATTGACAAGACTTGGTGAGAGTTTAATGATTTTGGACCAAACTATCATTAAAAGCAAACATTCTCTGGTATTCTCAAGTCCCAAATGTTTATTATTATCCAAATATTCGGACATTGTTGTTAAAACCTGTTAACTGTTAAACTGTTAAACCAAAACATCAATAGTATCTATAGATGGGTCTGTATTATCGCCCGATCTATCTCCCATAGAAAACTTGGTATGCTTTAACACCAAATCTTCGACCAATTTTATCATACGTAATGGTTTTTACCTACGTAATGTTTTAAAAGTTGCTGGAATAAACGATCTAGAAACTCGCTGAGGAGTTTATATTAGATCGCATAATTAGCATCACGCCCAAACAAATAGCACAATGTGTCCATTCATATATATCACCATCTTATTACTGATGTTTTCCCTAGAGGATATCATTTTTTCTATGAAAATGTTATCATTTGTTGTTCATAAGAACGTAAACATATGTACCAAATTTGGTTTAGAAATATATATTTGTTCAGGTCGATGCCTTGGTTCTATCATGTAGTGTATGTTACATAGCTATCGAGTGTATTTAAACATAGTATTCAAAATGCATATAACCAATATTTTTTTTTTATTATGTTTAGCTTTATTTATAGTAATTATACGGTAAAAGTTCAAGTATGGCAAAAGTTGGTAAAACGTGACGTAGATACAGTAAATTCATTGATATGAAAATGTGTAATATAAAATAATAAGATTTGGTCCTAAAGCATACCAAGTGTTCTATGAGAGATAGATAGGGCGATCATGCAGGCCAAGCTATAGATACTATTGATGTTTGGTTTTATCAAGTATCGAAATGTACATATATGTCTTGTTGGAATATGGGACAATACTTTTTGTCACCTCGTCACAAAAACACGATAGAACAAGCTGATAGAAATTTTGTTACAAGCTCTGAAAAACTTTTACATAAACATCTGAATTGATCAAAAAAAGTTTATGGCGATGATTGTTGATCCCGCACACGCGTGCTCGTGAGGTATAGGAGATTCCAGGACGGTCGTGATGCTTCGGAAGACGACACAAAGCCAGGCCGGCCTAAAAACCAAAATCGCTATGAGTTGGTGGAAAAAGTGCATGAAATGATCGTGAATATTATTTGGGTATTATGGATCGTTAGTGAAAAAGGTCGTTCGAGTGTGGATCAAATATCTAGCACCGGGAAGATGACTTTTGTTGCACGGTAATGCACCTTCCCACTGTTGCGTTATTGTTCATAAATGTTTGGAGAAAAAACAAACTTGTGTGCTTTAACATCCTCGGTATTCGCCCGATTTGTCTCCGTGTGGCTATTTCTTGTTCCCAAAACTCAAACTGGCCATAAAAGGAACGTTTGATGACAGTGTTACATAAGTGCAAGAAGCCGTGACAAGGGTCATTAGGGCGATTCCGGTAAACGACATAAAAAATCTATGCTAACATTGGTTGAACGTGCCCAACGGTGTTTTCATGCAGAAGGAGTGTATTTTGAATAAAAATAAATAATTCTAGCAAAATAACTAACTGTTTTGTTTTATTTAAAAATTTCCGTAATTTTTCAACATACTGTTATGTGTATGTTACGTGTATGTCACATGTCCAATATTTTCACAGAGGGTAGAGAATGTGCGTAAATCATTCCGGATATCAATCACTTCGTTCTCTTGGGTTTGACAAATATCATTTTAAAACATACACATAGAATCACAGACACACACAAAATCACATTTTTTAAATTATACAGGGTATAAGTTTCAATGAAGCAAACTTAATTTTAGAATTTCTACACAAAATTTGTATTCAAGTATTTTAGATCTATTTCTCACAATAATTCAATTCTTATGTATTTTGATATACTAGAACTAGAATAATTTATAATATATAACTAGAACAATTCTTATGTATTTTGATATACTAGAAACGAAAGTGATGTCTGACATCGATGGTTTTTCTACATTATTGTTTACTTATTTCGATTTTGTTAGGAAACAGTACACTTCAGACAGCTCATTTGAACGGGTGTAGATGCGTTATTTAATATAGCAAGAATCAAATTTTCGTGCCCTGCATCAAATTTCAGTGAACAAAAAAATGGATATATCCAAAAGCGTAGTATAACGTTACAAAATTTACGAAGTACAGAAGAGTAGGAATGGCTTGCAATATAACTAACTGAAATTGCAAAAAGAATATATTTGAAAGTTCAAAAAACTCACAACATTTCGACAAAATTAAAATAAATATTCTTATTTTAAACGAAATTTTAAAAACTGCACAAAATCTCAAACATTATCTGATTTTTTTTTATTTTTGAAAAAAAGAAAATCTTTTGAAAACTGGACTAAGATGAACTCTTTTGTTCCAAATTAAATTTAAAATCATCTGAGTATCGATTCAATGAAACGTGTACATACCGTATCAATATTAATTGTTTCGAGATCATGTGACATTTCCTTCAATTTTTATTTAGGTAACACCATTACTTGAAAATAAATCTATTATCTACACAAAAATTGCAAACTTTTTAGTATCTCTTTCTTTTTTTCTTGTTTGATCTGAATTGCTTCCGACAGAAAAGGATTTCCAGCAATTTTGTAGCCCTTAATTGGACCTGTTTAATTGTGTAGGATGCACTGCGGAATAAACCCTTATAAATCCTGGTAAAAAGGCTCGTGGATCCGTTTGCGTCAGAGATTTACTCTTGAAAGACCCATTAGAATTAGATGACGCTGAATAATGCCATAATGACGTACTGTAACACTAAAGATTCATAGTACGTAATATAAATCGAGATGATCTTCTGAATTAAATTTTTCCTAAAGAAGAACAATTACATTTAGTGTGTTCGAACTTCCGATAGGGGTCGCAGTAAAACGAACTGTGAGTTTGCTCGCAAGTCTGTAAATCTTTATCTCAATAGTCTGATAAATCATCATGCAATGTTTAATATCATCGCAACGCTTTCAAATTGTCGAAATTTATTATCAAAATCAGTGTTCTGTACGCCGAACTTATAGTAGATTATTTAATTCCGAATTTGAATGGTATTGAACTGGAGACGATGTGGTTCCAACAGGATGGTTCCACATGTCATACAGTCAACACAACAATCGATTTATTAAGGGAACAATTCAGTGAGAAAATCAAAGAAAATTCACTCGTGCTACACGTTGGCGCCCATTCAAGCGTCACCAAAACATCAGTAAGTATCTTCCGAGACCGGTTTCTAATATTAACCGTCATCAGTCGGATTAATATAATCCTACTAACCTAGGAAAAATCTTCTTCATTATATATGTGGTTTTAATTTAAAAATCCACTGTAGAAAATTAAACATATATATATATATATATATATATATATATATATATATATATATATATATATATATATATATATATATATATATATATATATATATATTTCTTTTTAGATTATATTATCGTGTCTTATTACATATTATTCCAATTAAATAATCATTACCTCAAATGTTGTTTTGAATAATTTTGTACTAATAATTCAAGGAAATATCTTCAATACTGTTCAAGAACACTGTTTAAATTATCTCGCCTACTGTCAAAACTCCAGCAAGGCATAAATGGCAATTTACATGCCTCGCGAGAGAATGATGTCGGCGTCTTCTCCTGCACCCGTGGGATAATGACACAAGGAAACTCCGCATGACAGTGGGTTATTAATGAAGCCGGTAATAAGAAGCGAATGGGGAAACTCCGACTCACACGGACAACTCCAAGCGCTCGCCTCAAACCGGACAAATAGCGGAGGCCACTTAAAAGTTTTCCCTCGGTCCAGCTTTCCACTTACCATCTTGGTCATAAATATTACTTCGGGAATTTGAATTTCGGTCGGTGCTCTCTGAATTTCAATAAAGGACGGATCGTCGACTGAAGGATACCTGAAATGGATTCGACGCCCTTGGAACGAGAGTCAAAATATGTTTTACCTTCGTCATTCTGTGGAAATATATAAAAAAATATATGGCGTCCCTGATGAAAATTTTTCTGCCGACAGGTAATTTATGTTCAACATTAAAATAAAAAGTGTATAGGGATAATAAGGAATATATTGGAAAATAACATTTTAAAAATGATGAAATCTGCATTTTCTACATGTTTTTATTCAAACTCAATTATGAGCTTCGTAAATACGTCAGTAACACAGTAACATACATATATTTATATATATATATATATATATATATATATATATATATATATATATATATATATATATATATATATATATATAGAGGAAAAGCGAGTAGCTAGTTCAAATAACTGTGGAAGAAAACAGGAAATTAAACATAAGCTAAGGCTTCCGGAAAGGACCGTGTAACAGTTGAAATTCTAAAATCTTGTGGTCAAATTTTGCATAAAATACTTGTAAATTTGTACACAAAATATCTCAAAAAATAAAAAATATCCAACGCATGGAAAAAACTGGTTAATCTTCATAAGAAAGAAGCATAGGAAGATTTAAAAAACTACTACCCAATAAGCTCCCTATTTAGTTTTCACTATTGTGTGAATTAGTTTTCACTGAGGTAATAACACTGAATGATACACAACCAACCTGTTGGACTTAGTTGGACTCTTCAGTCGAAGCGGACAACGCTTGAAAATGCCAAATGAGATTTTGGCGAAATATCGTGACTCTTCACAAAATGAACGGATCGACATCCGGAATATTAATTTAAGTAAAAAGCACGGAATTTATATTAAGTAATGGTTGTTTCGTAACTTTCGGTGGGAACTGCGTTGCAGCTTGATGCAGCAGTTAATTTATACTGGGTTATATATGAAACTAAAGTAAATCTGCAAACTTAATAAATGAAATAAGGAAAATCGAGTTCACTTAAGGCTTGCTGAATGGATTGATAATACATATTATCGTATATTAATAATGCGTCTTAAATACTTGTAAATTTGTACACAAAATATCTCAAAAAATAAAAAATATCCAACGCATGGAAAAAACTGGTTAATCTTCTTAAGAAAGAAGCATAGGAAGATTTAAAAAACTACTACCCAATAAGCTCCCTATTTAGTTTTCACTATTGTGTGAATTAGTTTTCACTGAGGTAATAACACTGAATGATACACAACCAACCTGTTGGACTTAGTTGGACTCTTCAGTCGAAGCGGACAACGCTTGAAAATGCCAAATGAGATTTTGGCGAAATATCGTGACTCTTCACAAAATGAACGGATCGACATCCGGAATATTAATTTAAGTAAAAAGCACGGAATTTATATTAAGTAATGGTTGTTTCGTAACTTTCGGTGGGAACTGCGTTGCAGCTTGATGCAGCAGTTAATTAATACTGGGTTATATATGAAACTAAAGTAAATCTGCAAACTTAATAAATGAAATAAGGATAATCAAGTTCACTTAAGGCTTGCTGAATGGATTGATAATACATATTATCGTATATTAATAATGCGTCTTAAATAGTTGGAACATTACTGAAATGTAATTTTACGCATTAGACTCACACTCAAAGGAATTACATTTTTGCTGCAAAATAATGCACTTTTAAGCAAGAATTCTCACACTAGTTTTCGTTGAACGCATCATCATGAAACATTGTGATTATTGTGTATTTCCAAAACTTTACATCTTAATGAATGCGATTCTTTGTATGAATATTACCATTACTGAATTCCTCATGATTTCAGTACTAAACGAGGTAATGCATTTTTATTTATTTACACAACCTGGCAAACATAATCCAAGTATAAACATATTCAAAATTACTGCCATTTAATATAGTTTATTTATATAATAAAAGTCTGTTTAAGTCTGCAATAAGACATAATTATATAAATCACTTTTAATCATTCTATTAATTTAAAAAAAATCAGGCTAATATAAGGCTCAGATATAAATCGATAAGGCTCAGATATAAATTATTGATTGATAATATTATAGTCAATAGCAGTACAGAAATTGTCCACTTTTTTCAATTTAAAGGGAATTATTTAATAAAACAAAATAACGTCCAATAAAATGTATATTGGACACAATTAAAAATATTAACAAAAAGCAAGAACTTTCTAACGTGATCAAAGTAAGTGGCAACACGTTTAGTTGACTCTACATGAAATAATAAAATATAACGTTAAGTAAAATAGTCTCACCATATACTTTGATTGATAAAAACAGCGTCAGAAATTAACAACATGCTCTTTTGTGCCTGCTATTTTTCCATATGGTTTCATATTTTTTTATAGACTACTTGTGAAATTATTCTAAGAATGATAGATACATAAAATTGATTATAAAAATGGAATATCTTTTATTTGTCTACAAAATTGCGATTTGCTTAGTTTGTATTTCTATTAGAGATAATTATAACATAGCCTTACGTCAAGGTCCAGTGTAATTTACCACAGACGGCATCAATGTCTAGCGTTTGCAGACGACATTGTAATTACAATCAAAAGTAAGACAGGACTACAAATGGTTTACAGCAGGTTAGAGAAAATATAATACAAGTATGAATTATAAATAATCTAAGATAAAACGCTATGTGACGTGGATAGAAAAGGAATATAAGAAAGTGGAATGTATGGTAGTCCAGAAAGAAAGGAAAGTTTAAATTTGTAGAGGTTGAAAATTTCACAAACCTCGTCATAACATTTAGTAGGAACCCAAACGTAAGAAAAGAAATTTAAGGCAGGTTGATGGGCACGTGTAAAGAATATGAGAAATAATTATCAGATGATCCTTACAGGTGGATAGTGGCTAGCTCTCTAATACCAGAGCATCAATACTAAAAGTTAATTAATCAAAAAGTTATTTTATTTTATTCAAGATGATGATTTAACACTTTCCGATATTGTTGATACACCCTCTATTTTGTTTGTTTCTTTTTGTATACTTCATAATGTTCTATTATATTAGCAATTTTTGCATCTTCGTCTACTTGTTTTGCCACCCTTAAAAGTATCTCGTTTATCAAAGTTACTTTAATTATCTATATTTTATTTTAGATTAGTATAATTAATATTTCTACGTGACCTACTCTCCTGACCAACATATTCTCTATTTATTTGGTGATTGCTGTGATCTAGTATAATTTCTGTAATGTCTGTTATAAAAAAGTCCATTTATTTCTTAACTTTCAATCTTTTAACATTTCAAGTTCACATCTTATGAACAGTTTTCTGTCTATCGTTTAATTCTTTTAACTTTTTGATTAATTTACTTTAGTAAAATTTTTAGCAACAATTATTCAAAAGCTTCTAAATGCACGATTACTTTCGACTATTCGATTCGAAATCTTCACTACGAAATGCCGAATCGAATTCACACCCCTCAATAGAAATCTTCCAAAATCTCCTTTCTATTCCGAAAATTGCGACGACAAACGCCCGACTGTCATATATCACCGCTTCTTGGTCCGATATGCCAAGTTGTCGAATGATTTGCGGCAGCACAACTGGGCCCATTAAAATTGCTGCCAGGGTTCCTTTCGGGGAACGTTTGTATCATTAAACGTGCTTTCGAAAGATTACCCCGAGAGTTTTATGGTTTTTTTCCCGAAGTGGATGGGCTCTTTCTTGCTGTGCCTTAAATTTATCTCCATCTGATTGCGCGGTTTGGTTCTACATATTGAGTGGGGAAAGTTTTAGCCTTTTTTCTTTTGTGCGTGTGTGTATTTACGACGGAAGATTAGTTTTTATCTTTATTTGTTAGGAGCAGGAAGAGTTTTGCTTTTAAATCGGTTATTTACCGATAGTTTTTTTAGACCGTTATCTTCTATAACAATCTGTGCAGTATTTTCAAACTAAAGTATGCTTTAGCATTATTTTCTGAAAGAAAAATATTGGAAAGGCTTCCGCGGTCGGTAATATTAGAATTACTAGGTTCTCGGGTAGAACTACATTTTAGATTTATAAAATCTCGACGTTTCGGCTTCCACTTTGCACCCATTTTCAAGAGAATCTAGTTGATTTACTCCGAGGCCTCAATCTACCTACTCCCCAGAGTTCACAACTAGAAAATGAGTTTTCTAGTTGTTCATTTTTTGATAAAATCGTAGATTTTTTTTAAGTATCTCTTAAAGTATACGGATTTGAGAAAAAGATAGGAGCCATTTTGTAGAAGATTAAATTCTCTAAAAAAAAGGTCCCCTACATTTTCTTCATAAAATTGATATTTATAAGTATATATTCGCGAAAATAAATTCATTCAATTGTCCAGAATATCTTCGATATCGTTTCTTAAAAAGCGTAGGTATCTTTCAGAATTTAGTGTCCCAAAAATTATGGATTCAATAACTCGGGTTCCCAAAATACCGCACCACATATTAAATCCAAAACGATGTTGATGTCTTGATGTTCGAACACGATTTTCATTTTGTGTTAACCAATAAAGTCGATTTTTTCTGTTGAAGATGCCATTGTTACAAAAATAACTTTCGTCCATCCAGAGCAAATTATTAGAAAAATTACGATTTTCATAGTATTACCTAGTAAACCATTCGCAAAAAGATATTCTGAGGTGGTAAGGAAGCGCCAGGAAGCAAAGTATGACAGATTCGGAATTTATAAGGACGGTATCCTTCTTGAATAAGTATTTCTTGTGCTACTGATTTAGGAAAAGTATGTCCCTTTTCAATACTACGAAGTCCTATAGTATCATCTTCTTCTACAACAAGCAAAGCGGTCATTACCTGTTCAGGGTTTTTTTTACGATGTAACAATAGTTTGTTAAACGCACTACGTTTCCTTAAATTTGTAACTAATCTTTGAAAAAATTAATCGATTGGGAGGATGCCATTCGGGATATTTTTGAAAATATTGCATCTCTGCCTGCTTACAATTTGTTACGACTGTCGATGTTAACAGCAAATCATATCATTTTTTTTTTTCGTTAGAATAATGTTCCATTATTTATGTAATTTAAGTATAATAATTCACAAATTTAAAACTGACAGACTGTCGAATCAAAAATCTAATTACACTACTTTGTAGAGGAAAAAAAGTGGCTATGAAAATGTCAAATTTATTTTGACATATCTCTTCAAATAGAATCAGAAACGAATAAAATCCAAATCGCTAAAATTCTGGTTTTCCCACATATCTTCGGAAATATTCGGAATTTTTAAAATTCTAATTTAATAATCACTGTATCTCTTATAGTTTTCGAGATCCTGTAGTGTGCATTCTTATCTGGGACACCATGTATATACACTTTTTTAAGCAATTGGCATCAATAGTTGGCATGAATAGTTGCTGTTTTATCCAAAAGAAAATAAACAAAAGGTGTTAAATCACATGACCTTCGTGGTCAATTAACAGGTCCATTCCTCGAAATAATTTTCTCACCGAATTGTTCCCTCAATAAATCGATTGTTGCGTTGGCTCTATGATATGTGGAGCTGCCCTGCTGGTAAAAATAATACACGTAGTCGAATAACAATAAATAATTTTCGACAATTTGCAAGCGTTGCTCTGATATTAAATGTTCCAAGATGATTTGCCAAATTATTGAGATACAGATTTACAGATTTGCGCGCGATCTCATAGCTCGTCTGATATTGACCCCTATTGGAAGTTCGGACACCCTAACAAACTCACCCTTATATATATATATATATATATATATATATATATATATATATATATATATATATATATATATATATATATATATATACGGTGTTTCGACGACAAAAGCATTTCACAGCGACGATAAAAACACCGTCGAGTAAACGGTTTGAAAATGATGGATGAGATTCCATCGAAACGTCAGCGAAACCGTCCACCAGTGGACATTCAGATAACACATGTTCGGAAAGGCTTTCGCGGTCTGTAATGTAAAAATTACATTAGATTAGGTTAGATTTGTAAAATCTTGACGTTTAGGCTACCATTTTGAAACCATTGCCAAGAGAATTTACTTGATTTGCCCCGAGGTCTCAATCTGCCTACTCCCTAGGGTTCACAACTAGAAAAGGTTGTTAATTCAGATTTTAAGAAATTAAGAATTTTAATAAAACAACAAATAAGAATTAACATTTCAAGCAAATATGTGTAAAAGTATTAACCAATTTCTAAAAATTAAGAATCACGCCAAAAGATAATGCAAATAATAGCCAAAACAGAAATGGCAACATTGACTAATTGGGATGATTTCCACGAAAAAGAGTGTCATTTCAAAATGGCCACAAACTCATTTCAGTGTATGTCAGTACGTGCATTTAAGTTCTATTAAAAACAAAAATTAATTATGTACGGGAATATAGCGAAATACGCTTTATTTACGGGGAAGCTCGTATTAAGAAAAACGTATTTTTGCTCCTGCCGAGTAAATTAGAAATCTGCCAGAACTTTTTCAACGTGTTCGTGAAAACTGTTTAAAACAGTACTAGACTTTCATAGTCATTCGTAATTTAATATAATAATTTAATAAGAAAATTAATCATGTGTTTCTTAATGTGACGTGAATTGTTAAAACGTGTTATGGTGTGAACAATCAGTGTTAGTAATTTCAACTTTGACATTAAATGGCAGTAATGTGTAAGTGGTCCCTTTTTTTATAACAAAACAAACCAAATGTATGCCGTGTATAGTGTATGGAATAAATGACTATAAAAATATTATATTTTATTTTCAAAAAATACAAAATTAGACAAAAAACACAAGTCTAAAATTGAGTATGTAAAAAATAGAACAATGCGTCGCCGTCAATTAAAAAAAAAATTTTAAAGTTCTGATTTGTTTTCTGCGGAAATAGTTGTTGCATTTTAGATATCTGTTTTAAGAAAACTTCTAGTTGCATTTTGGATACATAGTTGGACACTATGTAGGAAAAGTTACGTAGTGGGCGCGTGCAAAAGAATATTAAAACTCAAAGAAAATGCATACGTGCTCCACGTGGGTGCTTTCGCATTCCATTCGTTCGCCATCAAAACGTCAGTAAGCTTCTCATGAGACCAGTTTCTGGTCTTATAACCAATAGATGTTCATCTATTTTGCCCTACCATGAGTCTGATTCGAACATATCCTGTTATGTAACGTTATTTATCCTTGTGTTATAACATATTCTTACTTAGTGGTGATATTACATATATCTCTTTAATGTAATCGATATCTTATCGAATATTATAAAATTTTTGCCAGAATGCCAAACCTCCATACGGTTAATTCATTGTTTAATTTATATTGTTTTTTTTTTGTTAAAATGTTTATATTTTAATGTATTGAAGATTGTTATGCTAAGCAAACTTTTATGTTTTCATTTAAAGATATTCTGAAAGTTAGCCAGATTGACAGATTTACTTTTCACTAAGTAAATGTATATTTCTAAGATAATTATTTAAATGGTGAAAAGACATTAAATAGAATAGTTTGTCATTACGTGAAACAGTTCAGTATATTTTTGAAGATACCAAATTAAAATTTTCCAGTTCAAATAAATTTTACTGCTTTCAGCCATTCAAGATTGAAAAACTTTTGGGACACTTGTTACTAAGTCGTAATACTCCAGCGACTCCATGCAAAACTAAATAAATATAGCAAAGCAGGAAAATATAAACCGGCTTTAATATTCATGAGGCGGGTCTCAAAAACCATAGAAAATCCACTTAATTGCTGGCAGTCGCCAAAGCCAGTCCACCAACGAATTTCGTATTCCTTCCTGCTCGATATTTTCCATATTTTGCCTTAATTCAATCCGCAATCTTTCAAACTTGCATCCGGCCCCGGCTAAGCGGAATTAATAAAATTCTAAACAGTTAAATAATTAAAACTGGTGCCTTAATATCTCACCAAGCGATAAACTTTATAATTTAATCGTTTCGTGAGATAACACGGCCGGAATTAAAGACACTTTACATGACCATTGCATTTCAATTACGGAGAACTTACTGCGAAAATTTCGAGCTGTTAATCCAGCACTCCATATCTGCCATCGTCTCACCCCATTCACCTCCCACTCCGCGCCCTACCACTCTCGCTTTAATTAAACGCCATTTTAAATAAATCCCGCTGTTGGGTCCGGTCTTGATGTTTATTGTCAAGCGGATTGCAGTTCGCCGTCCAAAATACAACGCTGTGGCGTGTGCAGCTTGTTCTCATTTATCTTCGCTGGTAGTTCCACGCCATCTCCACAGAAACTCCATCGCCCAGATATTTTAGTCTGTCCTATTAACAATGCAGGCTACTTTGGTAGTAAATACGGTTTACTTAGTCACTTTCCCAGAATGCATTTATTAAAATTAACGTGGATTGTAATTGAAAACCGATACACCAATCTTGCGCTCTACTTGGAATTTCCCATGAAAATTACGAGCGTTTCCGACATGAGTATACCCAGAAACACAAAATAAAACCTCCCATTATAACACTTACGAAAGATGAGAGACATCAACTATTGCAGATTTTCTCATTTTTCTAATTTTATACATGAGTAGTTAAAACAATTCTTTTTGGCAGGGTTATATATGCTGTAAGGGATATATCTTTCGTAACTGTAACCAACGGTTCTTCACATCATTTTAACGCTCCAGTTAGACATCACCGTTTGAATGAGTGTTAAGTTTTTGAATTTCTAGAAATAAATCTTGTGCGTGAGACCGGTGGGTGTGACCAAGTTATACATTTTTAAGGAGATTGTTTTCCATCAAAAGTAGTTTTTCTTTTTATACATATATAATATTGTTGTACATATTTTTAATTTTCGTTGCAGTTCTAATGGCTTATGATAAGAAAACCCAACGTTTGTTAAAACTCTACGAAGAGGTAGATATTGATGAGTATAAAGAAGATGACCTAGAAGTCGATAATGTAGAAACTAGGAGTAATGATAGTGAGATAGAGCGAGAATTTGAGGAAGGCAAAGATGAAATGGAAGTTGAAGCTCATCGAGCTCATCGCTCATTATAAAAAGGGGCTTTATTCGTAAAGATAGCTGCACTAGATGGCGAAAATATTGCAAGTCTCGAAAGATTAAAACATGCAAACAAAATATTGTTAAAACCATTCCGTGAGATAAAGCCATTGCGAAAAAGTTAAAATCGCCTATGGATATGTGGAATTTCTTTTTTACAAATGCGATATTGGAAGTTATTGTTGAGTCTTCAAATAAGAAAATACAAACTCAATCTGCAAATTATACGCGCAAAAGAGACGTTAAACCGACCAATATAATTAAAATCAAAGCTCTGTTAGGCTTGATTTATTTAGCTGGAGTTCGACATGTAAACAGACTTAATACTTTCGATTTATGGAAAGTGAATGAGACAGGCATAGAGGCGTTTAGATTGACTATGGGTATCGACAGATTTTAATTTTTACTAGCACAGATACGATTTGATGACATTCATACCAGAAATGAGCAAAAGGAAGATAATAACGCGCTTCTATAAGACAGCTCTTTGATACTTTCGCGCAATACTGCAAAGATGCCTACAGCCATTCAGAATTTGTCACAACTGAAGAAAAGTTGGAAAGATTCAGAGGAAACTGCAGCTTTAGGTAATACATTTCTAGTAAGCCAAACAAACACGGTTTGAAGGTGTTTGCAGCCTGTGATGTAAAAACATTAACACAGCTAAAACTCTAAAGTCGAGAAGACTGACTCTACTAGGTACAATAAGAAAAAAATAAAAAACAAACAAAACAACAAAATTCAAGTCGCCCAATTGGGTCTTCAATATTTGCTTTTCAAGGGACTATCCTATATATCAAAGAGGAATATAAATGTTTTGTTGCTTTCAACGGTGCATTTTATTGATGTTTTTGATCCCAATAGTCAAACACCCGAAATGATAGAACTTTACAATGTGACTAAAGGGGGAGTAGATGTCGTAGACAAGTTGTGTGCCCAAATATGACTATTCCAGGAATACAAGGAGATGGCCGATGGTTATCTTCTATTGCATGATGAATGTTGCAGTCATAAATTCCTTCATAATTTATACAGTGAACAATCCCAACAAAAATACAATTCGTAGGAAATTCAATCAAAAAATTTCTATGACTTCGGACTACATGAACAGTAATACCCAGAACTCTAAAATATCGTTTACGAGAAATATATGGGGTTGTCAATAAAGCCGTACCAGAGCGAGTTGAAGGACAAAAATGGACTCGTCAATTATTTTAAAAATACTTCCGTTCAAATATGTTATAATTGACGGTTTTTTATTATTTACACCCACTAGACTGTTATGTCTATGAAATGAATTTCGTTTTTCCTTTTGATTTTTTTTGTTTATTTTTCACCCTTTTATAAAAAGACGAAAAAAAAGGCTACACATTTTTGAAACCTATTTTAATAATTCCTTTCCATTCCGTTATTTCCATCTTTTATAGCTCCTTTCTCACGCCCTGCTCCTACCCTTTCCTTGGTTCTTCAAACTCCTTCCCAGTATTCTCTGGCCGGCCTTTTACTATGAATCCTCTCGATGTGTCCCCACCAACTTAGTCGTTTGCTTCTAATTTCGTTGAGTAAATCTGGACTATTAAAAATTGTTGCTAATTCTTCATTCGTTCTAATTTTGCAAACTCCTTCCCTTTGAATGGAGCTATACACTTTCCCCAGTATTTTCCTCCCCGGGTACTAAATAACAGTTCGTCCTTCTTTGTCAGAGTCCACATTTCAACAAATCCAAGTGCACACATATTTGTGGAGTATTGTGTATCGAAATTACTGAACCAAGATATTTAAAGTTATTAAATTTTTCAGACTGTCTTTCATTTATTATGAGATTCATTATCCATATATTGTTCCTTTCTTTGTTTTGTTGACCTTATGTATTTGGTTTTGTTACATTTATTCTTAGACCCATTCGTAATGCAGCCTCATCAAAAAGTCTAAATATCTTTTCCAACTCCTCCTTATTTCTACACATCATGTCAATGTCATCTGCGTACGCTAAGATTTGATACTGGCGAGTAAAAATTAGCTCCTAAGCATTAATTCCCATTCCTCTTACTATCGCTTCTAATGTAAAATTGAAGAGGATAGTTTACAGTGGATCCCCTTGTCTTATTCTTCTATAATGTATAAGTCTTCTGATGTTTGGTTTTGAACACTTACTTTGGTCCTGGCTTTGGTATTCTATAAAGAAACTCTTGTTAAGTTAACGAGTTTCTGTGGTATTTTTACTTCTTTCATCCCTAAGTATAACTTCCTTCTGATTACCGAGATGCCAGTCACTATTATATTCATAGAAATTCTCTATTATCTGTCTGAGTGCAAATATTTCATTGACCGATGATCCCCTTCTCTTCTATTTACACATTTAGGCGCCTTTCTATCAGTTTGCTAAGTATCTTGTAAGCCACATTTAATAGCAATATTCCTCTGTAGTTTTTACATTCTGACTTATCACCTTTCTTATGTATTGGCCAGACTTTTGTTACTTTCCAGCTGTTTGGTATTTCTTCTTGTTCCCACGCATCCCTTGTTAGTTGATAAGTTTCCCCTTGTATTGCGAGTCCTTAATACTTAATCATTTCTATTCCAATATGATCTTTTCCAGAAACTTTGTTATTCTTCACTGTCTTTATGACCTCTTTTAACCAATGCAGGCCTGCCAGGTGGTCACCTTCTTATTTAACAAGTATTAAATCATTAATCACTAATCAAATGTTTAGCTTTGTTAAAACGCCTTAGTTGAAATTAAAATAAATTAACCAATTTAACACACTTGCTAAACCAATAGGTCAGTACCTATTACAGTACAATAACAGTACTGGATGTCGCAGATTCAATTTTCTTTGAAGCTGCTCAATGACATACCCTCACCTCTTTCCCTATGTTATTGTGAAAGATTCACATTTGGCCTTCAGAGACAATTCTCTAAAGAACAGGTTAATTTCTAACACATATATAATGTATTATCGATTCTCATATCAACCTTAAAACTGAAACAAAAACCGTATACAAGTATTTTCAAATACTTTAACAAATATGTGGCATAGACTCAAGACAAACTAAATTTTTATCCCATTTTTATGTAAATTTACAATCTATTATAACGTTGATATTAGTATAATAAACTTTCCATATTTCATTTATTATATTTTCATTTATTTTGTAATTTTGGTTTTTAAAAAAATAAATTTTTCAATATTGTGAGATATTTCGGTCCTATCCTGTAACTCTTTTAGAAAAAGGTGAACCAAAATTACTTACATTTAACGCCTTAATCTCATATTAATCATGAATTGAAAAAAAATCTATTATAACGATATTGTTTTTATACGATATTGATTATATTGCATATTGTTTTATTTCCTCTTGAAAATACAATATATTTTTCGAAAAATATATTAAAACTATTAAAGCATTAAGATTTTTTGTAACTTTATTCATATTCTAAAGAGTATGGAGAACAGCATATCCGATCCTCGGAGGCAAATCTTGTACCTAACTTGTCAAAAACTCAATATAAATATACATTTAGTTACATGAAAAATGCATTTACATTCGTTCGTTCAATTTTTCTTCATTACGTACAAAATGTATCGTGTAATTTTTACGAGAGGGTGATGATAAATGGTTGGTTGTGAGTATTTCGTGATTATTTCTGAATATTTCTTGTTTTTTTTTTTTAAGATAATACACATACTAACGTCTCGCATTGTCTTGCAAAAATGGCTCCGGAACTTGCTGACCGTCCACCGTATTCTCCTAATTTAGACCCATTTATTTCCCAACGAAAAAAAAAGGATTCGCCTTTAAAAAAATAAAGGATGAACATGTATCATAAAGAACATGCTGTAGGATATAAGGATAGTATAGGTAAGTATCATGCTGTGGATATAGTAATTTATAGAATAGGATGATAATTTTTCTAAATAATTAGAATTACCCGTGAAGGAAGCAACAAATCTATCGAGCGGAAAGTCTTACATTTTTAAAAATATAATTTGGACGAAAACTTTTTAATTTTTTTTTATTTGGAAGACCAAGTTTTCACTGCAGAAGTATCTCTACTGTACTATTTTTAGAAAGAGACTTTAAATAGATGAATATATTTATATTAAAGAAAAACGGAAAATTAGAAAATTTTATTCTATTTTCCGCAGATGGGTGGTTTTCTACATTAAGGAGTGTCTACTAGAAAATATTGATAAATCCTAAATTAATACCTTTTTTCAGGCTGTATTATAAGAATTCTTTAAAATGAATAAATTTTCCAAAAACCGTTTGTTAAATAAATCAGGAATTAAGAAAGTTTTTACTTTTTCAATATGGTTCCTATTTTACGCTTTAATTGCATTTTGGACCTGCACCTGATTTGCTTTCCGAACAATATTTAATTATTTTTCCGTAAATCAGTAGTGTTCATCCAGTGTATTCATCAATGTGTACTTATTTTATTTTTAAAACAACAGAACATTGTAAAATACTAAGTTCTAACACATCAGTCAGTAAGTCCCCGTTTCTGACATATAGATGGCATCGCTTACGAAAAGTCCTTACCAGTGGACGATTATGCTAACCTACAAACGTCATGTATCAAAAATTTCATGAAAATCTGTTTACTATTTTCTGAGTTGTTGTGCTTTAAGTGACGCTACCTTTGTTATTTTCAAAACAATGGAAGAAAAAAGAATTTCGTGTGATAATTAAGCATTGCTTTTAGCGAAGAAAAATATCGTTGAAGCAAAAGAATGGCTTAATAAACATTACCTGGATTCTGCTCCCGGAAAGTCAATTTAGATTTAATACCTGCTAAGCTACGGGACTATTTAAAAAGTAAGGTTTTTCTACCCATTACCACCCAACTTAAATGTTTTAAAGCAAAGAAATCACAAAAGAAATCCACGCAATTCCTATGAGCGAATTCTCCAGGCGGGAGTGATTGAAAATTTCAGTTTCAGGGCTAAATAAGTGTGAAGAAAATATATATATATATATATATATATATATATAATATATATATATATATATATATGTATATATATATATATATATATATATATATATATATATATATATATATATATATATATATATATGTATATATATATAAATATATATATATATATATATAATATATATATATATATATATATATTTATATTATATATATATATATATGTATATATATACATATATACATATATATATATATATATATAATATATATATATATATATATATATATATATATATAGGCAATTAACAACTAAATAAATATAGAAGGATTTGAAAGAATTACTGTAATAGATGTAGTATGAACTGTATATACTTCAATTTTTCGATTGGAACTCTGAGTGTAAAAGAGTAAATTCGAAGAGATTAATTATTCAAGGCCAAATCACTTTCTTAAACTCCTCGACGCTCGACGATCATTTCGCTAACTACGTTAGGCATCTTCAGGAGGTAATTCAATCTCCTGCTCATGGTGAAGGGAATTCAATTATTTCCTGATGATGCTAACATGGTTTAGCGAAAACTCGTGTCGATAAGTTTAAAGAAGTGATTTGGTGTTTAGTGGTAAGCTTTTTGAGTTTAATCTATATACTTCCATAAAGCAAAAGCCTGCCAACCTGCGGTTGTTTCAATTGTAGTATTTAAGTTAATCAAATAAAATTCACTACGTATTACTATTATTACAACAATATATTTTGAAGTTCTCTCTCTCAGAAAGCTGTAATGAGGGCCGCGT
Organism: Cosmopolites sordidus; assembly: GCA_031761425.1. Lineage (NCBI taxonomy): Eukaryota > Metazoa > Arthropoda > Insecta > Coleoptera > Curculionidae > Cosmopolites > Cosmopolites sordidus. The sequence goes on from JARFXV010000058.1 coordinate 214,762, forward strand.
GATGGATGAGGCAAATGACTAATGCCACAATTTTTATCTACGTCGTGTCTCCATAGGTCAAGCTGAATTAAAATACTTTGCTCATTATAGACATCTATTGTACTTGGGATTTATAACTGCTTACAGAAGCCTGCAATGACTCTTGAAATAATATAATAATATATATGCCATAATAATTAGTTTTGCATTTTCGGTATCAACAGCAATTAGCTCTTCGAAAAACTTTTTTACACGTATACTAAAAGAATTTTCTACCACAACTCGATATCTCGATGAATTCGCATTGAAAATACATGTTGCTCGTGAACCCTCGACATTGTTTCCTGGGTATGGTTTCATCGCAATGTTATAATAACGCAAAGTGCAAAAAGTCTTAACAGCAAAAAGTAACAACAGTCATTTCGATGACTATCTATAACTAATGCGTAGACGAAACTTATCAACCTAAGTGTAGAAGAGTCGTAATAATTGATAGACAGGTGTAACTTTTCTTACTAATGAAAATACCCGGACTTTTCTCAATTTAAATTATATCATGCTACATGATAACTTTTTGAGATAGAGAAGCACACGCAAATGGTTTTCTCGATAATCATAGATTATGTTTAAAATTTTAACAGGTAGAAGCTTTATTGTTATATTAATGATGCAAATAATGATAAGAATGATGACACTTAAACATGATGGAACAAAACTAAATATAACATACATTTTTGCTCAAAATCGGTTCCAATTGCTTTATTTAAGAGATTCAAACATAAAATTTCTGATTTCACACAACAAGATTTCACGCCAATTTTCGATGACCATGGCGCACATTTCGGGCTGTACGGCGACTATAGCTTGACAAATGTTAATTTTTGACAAATGTTAATTTCCAAGTCGCCAATAGTCGCGGGTTTATTGCTATAAACCCGCGACTTTTTACATGTCTCTAGAGAAAATAATATAAAGGAGTTAAATCGCATGTTCTCGGCGACCAAGCCATGGGGTCATTTCGTGAAATTAACGAGTTGCCGAACTTGGCTTGCAATAAGCCCCTGTTGACTTGGGAAATATGCGGCGGTGTGCCATCCTGTTGAAAATAAAGATCATCCGCATCGATTCCATCAAATTTCGGAAAAAAAATCTTCCAGCATTGCCTTGTAGTGCTAGGTATTGATGGTAACGGTGGCTCCTTCCTCATTTTTAAAGAAATGGAGATCGATGACATCTCCATGCCACAATCCACAGCAAATTGTGATCTTTTGCAGATGCAAAGGACTCTCATGTATCACGTGTGGCTTAGATTCACACCAATACCAACAATTTTAATTGTTAACGAAGCCATTGCGCCAGAAATGAGGCTCGTCGAAGAAAATGATTTTGCGATGAAATTTGTTATCGGCTTCTATCATTTCGAGTTATCAAGCCCAATCGGTAAATTCACGACAAATACGATGGTCGATGGGCTTTTTGTGGATTAGAATTTTTGTATCAGTCCGTCTTATATGGATGCAAGCCTAAGTCCAACCTCAATATTCCCCAGGTTGTTATTGACGAGCGGCGAGCAACCCAGGCGTTGTCATTTTCGGTTACACTTGCTTGAACGGCGGCAATATTCTTAACACTTCTGGCTTTTTTTTGTACAGACACCACACTATTCGGAAGAGTAAAGGTATGACTCGATAGGTCTGAATTGCTCGTTGAGTAGCACGAAGGGACCGCGAATTTGCGTAATAAATCTGGACAATTTCCAAACGTTCTTCTAATATGAAACGAACCATGATTTAATTGCAAACGTTTTGGAAAACAACTGACAAGACGTCAAAAATCGGTAAACAAATATGGCTGCGATGAGCTGTCAAGTGTACTTAAACTGAAGTGTAGCTGAATAAGTGTACTTAAATAAACGTTAGGTTCAAAAATGCTGAAATATATAAATAATTTTTGCTATACTCATAAATATCAAGGTTATTTTTCATTCAATGCCATAAATGGAATCTGGCATTTTGACGGGCCGCAATATGCCCCCTCCCCCTTTCCCGGCCCTTATCAGAACAAACGTTCGCTTCAGAATAATTCTTTTTCCCATTTTCCCGTTTCACATGAATATTTCAGCTCAATACAGTCGACCAGCGATCGTTAACACATTTTTGTTATTTCGATGCGAAAACAAGTTAAAATTAGACGGCTGCTTAACGCCAACGTGACATGAGCTGTGAAAACGCAACGTGACCAGATTCCGGATGTGTACGGAACATGTTCGGTTTGCCATTTCAGGATTGTAAAATGCCGAACGCTTATTAAAGACCGACACGGGAAATTTACGTTACAAAAGCCACATAAGTAGATTTTTGTTCACTTCAAATGCGACTGATTTGAGTATCTTTTATTGCTCTACAAATTTCAAACAAAGAAGTGTACAGTTTTTTTCTATATATTGAAATGTGTGAGAAAAGTTCATCAATGCTGGTCATTAAAAAGAAAGTAATATCTGGGACAATTAAAATAATTTTACTTGTCAACATAATCTCCTAAAAGGGACACCTTTAGCCTTTCGTAGGCGAATGGTTCTGAAACATTTAGAAAAAAAGCGATTATGCTATCTTTTTCGTTATAAATTGGTTCTCTAGGGTCAGATCTGGAGAACAGGGAGGCTATTCCAAAAGTTCAAAACCAGTGTTCGGAATTGCAGACATTTGACATAATTAATGTGAGTTCAGGCATTATCCTGATGAAACAAAATGTCTCAGCTTACTTTTATTATTTTTTTGTGATAATATACCGTCAACAAAAAGAAATCCTTCAAAGCCTCTTAAACATTTTTTACCGCAATTTGGCTAGTGAAAAACTGACGGTAAGCCCTTATGTTTTGATTCAATACTTTATACTTTTGACCCTAGTTCAAATTGATGAATCCAGGGCCCATTTACTATTACAACTTGTTTAGAAAACTACCTGATTAATTTATAATTAACTGTTGACATTCTAGACACGCAATACCAGGGGCTTTTTAAGACAGTTCGTGGAGTAACATTACTTCAAAACTACTTTCTAAATTGCCCTGTGTTCGGCCCTAAATTTTATTGAAATCCCTGGATCATTACCTGATATGAAAGAATAGAATCAATCAATCAAATCATAATACTGCATTTTCTTTCCAACTGACTGGGAGTCCAGCTGACTCACTCGAAGCTCCACTCAACTTCAGTCAAAGCGAACAACACTTGAAAACGCCAAATATATATATATATATATATATATATATATATATATATATATATATATATATATATATATATTCATTTTTATAGAGGTATCTCCAAAACATGCATTTTGAACACATCAACCGCTTCTTCTGGCGTCGAAAATCGTTGACCACGTGGTTTATTCTTCACGGACCAGAACAAAAAGAAATCATTGGATGCCAAATCAGAACTATAGGGTGGATAACCCATCACTTTGATGTTTTGACCGGTCAAATATTGAGTTGTTTGGTTCGATGTGTGAGAGCTCGCGTTGTCATGGTGAAGAATAATTCTGCGTCCCTGATCGTTTATTATTATTTCTTTAAATACTTCTGGCAATCAAATGGGTGTGTACCATACAAAATTGACCGTTCTACGATTATTTAGTAACACTATGGCCACATGCCCATTTATCCCAAAAAAAACAGATAATTTGCTTCGAAGTGCTTATTGCGCGAATAAATTTTATTGGGTTTGGTTCGTTTTGAAACCCTTACGGTCGACTGTTTACCTTCGGGCTCATACGCATAGATTCAAGATTCGTCGTCTGTGTAGATGTTATACGCGGCTTTTGAGGCACCATGATTATATTTTGTGATTTTTTTGCACCAATCGACTCGAGCCTTTTTTTAAGCGATTGTCAAATTATGCGAAATCCAACGTGCACAAATCTTTTTCATAGCTTAACGTTCATGTAAAATATTGTGTATGCTCGTCATACTAATGGCCAGGGATGTTTCAATCTCACGGTATGTCACATAACGATCTTGCTTTATCAGTTCGCGCACGGTATCGATATTTTCTGGCACAACAGCCGATTCTGAACGACCTTCTTTAAATTCGCCCGTGAGCGAACAACGACCACGTTTGAATTCACTAAACCAGTCATATATAGTGATTTCGGATGGTGCTTCATCGCCAAAAGTCGAAGTGAGTTGATCGATGCACTGTTGTTGAGATAATCCACTTCGAAGTCGTAGTAAATCATCGCACGAAAATTACGAGTTATCGCACGAGTTAATTCCGTTTTCTTTGACTGAGATGAAATTTTCAAGTCACTAAACAACACAAATAGCGTTCGTATGTTCTGAGTACGTCATCATCATCATCATCAACCCGTATCAATCCACTGCAGGATGAAGGCCTCTTCAGCATGCTTCCAACTCTCGCGCTCCTGAGCTCTCCTCTGCCATTCGGGTCCAGTATACTTAAGAATGTCATCAGTCCATCGAGTTTTCGGTCTTCTCCGTGGACGTTTGCGATCAAGCGGTATCCAGTCCAGGACCGCCCTAGTTCATCTTTCGTCCCATCGCCTCGCTACATGGCGTGCCCACTTCCATTTCAATTGCTTTATTTTTCCAACGATGTCACTCACTTTCGTTTGTTCTCTGATCCATGTGCAGGTCTTTCTATCCCGTCTAGAAATCTTTCCATTCCCCTCTGTGCTACTCGAAGTTTTTGAACTGACTGTGATGTGAGTGTCTAGGTCTCACTTCCGTATGTCATAACGAGCAGGACACACTGATCAAAGACCTTTCTTTTCAGGCAAAGTGGTATTTTGCTCTTAAACACTATGTTGAGCCTGCCGAATGCCTGCCAGCCACATTTAACGCGTCGCTATATCTATTATATCGCCGTATTACCTATTATCTCGCCGACTTCCTGACGGATGGCGTATATATGTAATGTTAGATTTTTTTGGACAGCGTAAAATGTATCCCTATTCTCGACGGGAGAGCATGTGTCGGTACCCTGACGACCCTGAACATCGAGAGAAGAAATATGTGCCCTCCAATTGCAGGGATGGGTGGCGCTGATTCCCGGTCAAGCACTATATGTATATATATATATATATATATATATATATATATATATATATATATATATATATATATATGTATATATATATATATATATATATATATATATATATATATATATATATATATATATATATATATATATATATATATGTATATATATATATATATATATATATATATATATATATATATATATATATATATATATGTATATATATGTATATATATATATATATATATATATATATATATATATATATATATATATATGTATATATATATATATATATATATATATATATATATATATATATATGTATATATATATATATATATATATATATATATATATATATATATATATATATATATATATATATTCGAAACTGAAAACAAATGGCATTAAAAAAACATTTTTATATAAATTTTAGGTTAAAAACGAATTGATATCAATCATGATTACGTTCAACAAAGCAAGACTATTGAGTTTAAAATATTACTGATATTCATCCACCGTGGTGTTTCATTAGACACGAAATAAGAAGATATGAGGCATCTATTTACATAGACATGTACCGAATTCCTTATCGAATATTCCTATTTCTGCTTGAAACTTTCAAATTTATAATTTATCTGTAGCAACGGAACGTCAGAAATAACTTCCATGAAAAGTTTCGAGCAGAAATAGAGAAATAATGAAAAAGAACATGCCACAAAACTTACCATTTTATTGTTAATCTCGTGGAAATGAATTTCGCAAACTTTATCAACGACATCTTCGCTTTGAAATGTGACAAAACCGAAACCTGCAACAAAAAAGGAAAGTTAGTTCCCTTTTCCAATTTTCGGGCCGTTACGCTAGGCCGAATGTTCGTTTTAAAAAGTTTTTATAAGGTATTATTCTATTAAGTTTCGCTACAAAATCTTTTAAAACTATTTATGGAGAAGTACGACAATATAAAAGTTTATATTCCGGGAGTTTCTGGTGATTTTGGCGAGCTTCGAAAATAATTGAGTTCGAAATTTTTTCATTGTCAAACTGCCTGTTGGAGTAGGTTGAAAGGAAATGGAATATCATGGATATTGTTCGGAAAAAGGGTCAATAAACAGACATTTTCGGTAATTTTTCTTTTATTATTTTATTCGAGGCTTCGATATAATAGGTGTGCCTACGTGATTCATTTCAGGAACAGCATAAAAATTTTACTCTATGCTATAAACATACCATTCAGTCAATTTAGTTTTAGTGCAAAAGTCGTGTCTGATTAGAAGCCGAAAGAAGATCTGATCGTAACATGGAAGTAATTTTAGCAGCAAGAAAATGTAGTGATTGTGTAAATGTACTGTATAATTCAAATTATGATCAATTGTCAAACTTTTTAGTAAATCCTGTATATTTCTAGATTCTTGAGGTCAAGTTACAATGAACAACCTAAAAGGCAAGACTATTTTTTAAAAGACTAATTTACATACTTTTTGTGAAGATGCAGTGTGTGTATGATGCATGTGAGTATCTAGAGGTGTTAAATAGAAAATGTGACTGATGTGCAATGATATGTAATATCAGTGGCGGTTGGTCCATAAGGGCACGTGGTACGTGCCCTATCTAAAAATTAAAAATGAAGTTGTAAAAATGAAATGAAGTTAATTCAAAACAAAATAAATTCAAATTTATTCTCTGTTCTGTATATGATCACGCTTCTAGCGACTTCTATGGTCTAAAATCCAAAATGTCATTCACGGTAACGAAATAGGTCGTGGGTTGCCGAAGCGCACCGATTAAAGAACACATACTTTGGGCACATAGAAGTTTATGCCGCTACTTTTTGCTTTACTATCGCGTGCGTAAAACAAAGACAGCAATGCATCGCGTTGCTAGTAACCCGGAGATTAAATGCATTTATAACGTTATATCTTGGGTGCTGCCCCATTCCCAATAGTCAGGTGTTTTTTGCCATCGCGCTTTTCGGGTGGCTACAGAGTAAATGTTTTGAACGATTACAATAGTGAAAATGAATTCAGTGCAATATATGAATAGAAATAATGTCACATCAACATAAAATATCACCAATTAAATCATCATAAAATTGTCATCATCATCACATCATCATAAAATTGACATAAAAAATCACCAATTAAATCTAATAATTAAAAGGTGTTGTACAATAGAGGTGTAAAAGTGTTTTTTGCAAATATGTCTGCATTTCTCGCTTTCTTTTCTCGGTCATCCAAAAGGATAACTGTTCTGGACAGCGTCGTGAAAAAGCGTTTACCCCGTGCGGCCCTTACCAGATGGAACTTTACGTCTAAATGTGTAAATACTGTTTACATTTACAAAGAAGAATTGCAAACATGCCTTGAAGAAATTATGGACGCCGAGTCGGATAAAAATTCTATTAATCAAGCTCAGAGGGTAATAAATTATTTGGTGGATGATAATTTTACGTTTTGGTTGTTTTTTTCTTCAATAAAATAATGCGTCACTGCCACATCCTCATTAATAATCTGCAATGACATTACAGAATTCTCATTACTCGCATTACTGAGGACATCACAGTGTATTCTTCAGTTCAAAATTGTATTGATGGACCTAGCGGTGGTTCATCTTCTATGCTCATTCAGCCACTACAAAATCTTGCAAACTTTTTTAAAGATTCTAATAATATATTCAGGTGCCTTACTATCAGGAAAGATTCGAAGAATTGCAAAACTTTCTGTAGCAAAACTCATTGTTTGCACATTTTTCAATATATTTTCAAACCATGTTTCAACAATTAGAGGTAATTTATTTAGACATAGATTGCACTTCAGATAGAAATATTATTACTATAATTTTTTCCTCTGCTTTAATAAGATGTTATTCAGGATGTAAGGGAAAAAGTACTTTTGTCAATTTAATCAACGATTCTTTACATTTTTTTGATCAAAAAGTTCCCATAAAACATGTATCCAAAACAAAACCAAGAATTTCCATTTCCGCGAAAAACTTGTCAAAACATCATTTTATTTTTCTTAACAATACCAACGTCGTGTATATTTCGATTAACCGAATTCGGGTTTTTGTTTCATTGGCCTCTTATATTATTTTTATAGCCAGTCATTCCACACGTTTCAGCATAAATTTGGTTTGTTTTGTATTGTGTTTGTTTTTGTTAAAAAAAAATGAAAACATACACATTATTGTTGTTTAATGTCCAAGTTGAAACTACTAACACCAATTCACATCATAACACGTTTTAACCATTCACGTCACATTGAGGAATACATTATTAATTGTTTTATTAAAATAACTGTCCATTCTATTCCTCGTGAAAGAAGCTTCGTCGATTGATAAAATGTACAACAAAAAAAATGGATTATTTTGGTTTTGGCCAACAAATCATTCAGACTATTTTTGCCTGAATGAAAAAAAAGCGAGTAAGAGTGCTTGTACCCTTTATACATGCTAAGGGTAGAGTAATTGATATTTTTATGTTTTACGTACAATTCAATGGAAAACTCCAACGTATCGCGAAATATTTAGAGTACTTTTAAGTTTTAGAACCACTGTATTCGTATCCGAAAGTCTTTGAGCAACGTGGATAAATGTTTGCTGAACTGCAAGCAGCATGTCTGGTTATCGTTGCCCGTAAGTACTCGTAGCCATTTCCAAATTTTGACGAACTTCGCGGTAAATAAGAAACCTATCGTGACATTCGCGTATATACGAGGTGTGACTATTAAATATCGAGAGTGACGTTGTAAAACATTTTATTTTGATTTCATGCATATTTACCTGAAATATTCTTCAATATTTACCCTCCTCTATCCCTACAACGCTCCATGCGAATCTTCCATTGTTCGAAAATGTACTGGAAGTCTTCTTCTGTCAGCTTCTTCAGAACGCGTGCCGATTTTTCTTTCACAACTTCAACGGACTCAAATAGTGTTCAACAAGGCGGATGGTCAAACACTGGGATGCTGTACCTGGCTAGAAACCTCTTGACAGACAATGAGGAATGAGCGGGCGCATTGTCTTGGTGGAGAACCCTTGACTTGTCCTTCCACAATTCGGGTTGATTTTTCCTTATTCTTTCACGGAGTTCAGCAAGAACGTGAAGGTAGTAATGTCCAGGAACCCAGTAAAGGTATTCAATCCCATGAATATCGAAAAAAAAAACAATCATCATTGCTTTGAATTTTGATTTGCTCATTCGAGTTTTTTTGGCTCTTGGTGAATTTGGGCTCTTCCAATGCATGGATTGGAGCTTCGTTTCAGGATCTTAAGTAAAAAACCACGATTCGTCACATCTTATTATCCTTTCCAATAAGTTTGGTGGAATAAGGTTGGAATGCAATGGCATTCAAAGTGTAGGTACAAACACTTTTGCGAGCTTCTTGTTCAAACGTGAGAATTTTAAGCAGCATTTTGACACACACTTTTGGCATGTTAAAATTGTTATGTAAAATTTGTCGTACGCATTCTTTGTCAATTCCTACAGTTTCAGCAATCGCACGAATAATTAACCGATGGTCAGGTCGAACCAAATTACCGATTTTTTCGATATTTTCATCCGTTTTTGACATTGGGCGGGCGACCTGGGCGTGGATCATCTTCAACGTCTTTTCGACCATCTTGAAAACGCTTACACCACTCAAAAACACGTGCATGCGATAAACATTCATTGCCATACACTTCCTTCAATAAACTATAAGTTTCAGTAGCGGTTTTTCCAAGTTTCAAGTGAAATTTCACAACAATTGGTTGCTCGATTGTTACACTTAACATTTTTCCGGCGAAACAAAAAAACAACTCTAATGCAAACGATGGCTATGGTTATATGGATTTGCTTACAGAAGCGAGAGGTACTGCATTCGGAAGACAAGGCTTCACGCTAAAAAGCTGTTGGTCGCTGGCGTTTAGCGCGTGCGTACTTCTTCTGTAGCAGCGTCACTCTCGTTTAATAGCCACACATCGTACATATATAAAAACCAAAAAATATTTTTGGTTTTAAAGGGAACTTAAAAATACACGCACTGATATACATATATAATGTTGGCCGAAATTTTATAAAATTATTTGTAAATGTTTTGCTACATTGTCTCATCGTTGTGGGCAGGTGTATGGCGTGATTTTTTATTAAAAAACATACTTTTGTTGTTCAATGTTTATTATTTTATTTCTAGTTTATTCGTTAACTAATAACTAATAATACATAATTGATTAAAATGATAATTTTTTTCATAGTTTTTCGATTTTTTTTTCTCAGGAACTCTTGATTCGTTGATTAAATTTATGAAAGTACTTTCCCATACATCCTGTATAATATAATGAGTTTCTGCTTAATGATAAACGTCGTCGGTCAGAAAGAGATGATCTGACAATGTTTCGCCATATCGAGAATGGTATACTGCTGTATTTGTAAGTAGATAATATTTTATTATTAAAGCATGAAACACAGTATATGTATGAAGAAAAAATTATTTTCTTGATTCGGGTTTATCACTATTACTATAATTATGATTATTATAAATACAAACAAGTCAATAAAATCATCGAACAAAGACTATTCCTAATATGTGGTGATACGTAAATAATATACTTTGAACTAAATAAATTATCATTTTTTTATTCTTGTTGTAACTTCATGAATTTTTTAATAACCAGACACTTTATTTCAGTATGAATACATACACAACGATGGTAACAGCGGTCCTAATTGTGATTAACTGCTACCTTAAGAGGATCGAAACAAAACAATACTTCAGGACAATTTGTCTTGTCCTGTACCAGCTGCGATACTACCCTTACCTCACTCAGAACTCGCACCTCTGTGTTAAAAATATGGGCTTTGTACATCTCTCTGATTGGCCATCGTTACCGCATAGAGAAAACCGTTATTGTTTTGGTTTTGTCGGGCTTTCTGGTAACAAAGTGGTCGGATTTGGAGTTGAGTGCCAGTTATGAGGGCTTTAGTTCTCTTGGGTCTTCTTATATATAAATCCAACAATGTATATGAAAGTCATTGCGATTTGTATCCTTTATTGTGGAGATATAATAAAATAGTCCTCACGTTCGTGAGAAATTAGAACGAATTTAAAAGTTTTCATCAGATTTTATTGATTTTTATTCCAAGAGACACTATGTGGTTCCAAATAAAACACAGTGTTAAAAGAATTTGTAATATAAGGAAGACATCCGTAGGTTGGGACAGGTTTTGTTTTTTGGCGATAGCATTCGACTACATAATTTTTTCTCGGAGTTCTATGTACCGTTGGAAAGATAATATTCTTGTATACACTTTTGCTTACAATAGCTTTAAAAATAAAAAAGTTATTGTCAATTTTTTAAACACGTGAATTTTGGCCAAAAAAAATGTGGTCCGTAGGTTGGGACAGTTATAAAAATGCACAAAAGGGTTCAAAAAGTCAAATAATAACGCAAGATTTTCAACATTTATAATCGATTTATTTATTTATTTGAAAGGTCATGAAAAACATAATAAAGAAAATTAAATACATGCTAGTCTTCGTTAGAGTCGCAATTTTGGCAGGTATAGTAGCTGCGAGTCATATTTACACAATTCATATAAAATAATCACCGGCACTAGATTCAACAAAATTGTTGCGAGTTAATTTGGCTAGCAAATTTCTGATGCAAATCTCTTTGGTTTGACGGTCTTCGCACTGGGTTGGTTTCGCTTTTTGGCTGACGTTTCTTCTGTTGATTGTCGTCGTTTTTTTTGCACTGTCTTCCTTCTTCTTTCACTTTTCTTTGAGTACGGCAACATTTTCTGGTGAAGTGAGAATGGTGCTTTTCATTGGCTAACGCCCGCGGTCGGACTTTTTCAAAGGTGTTGCTCATCTAACTGGTCCAACTCTAGACAAAACTAAGGAAAGGCTTGACGAACGTGACAATGATTGTTGTGTTGCACTTGATATTGATGGCTCTTCACTTTCATGTACAGCAACATCCATTAAAATAATGCGCTGTTGCTCTTCTTTGTTCAAGTTGTTCTGAATCGTAATAGCATTTGCACTTTGATTAGCTATTTCGGCCTGAACAAAATCGGATTCAGAAAACGTTTTGATTGAATGGAAAGATACCAGTTTTCAAAAAGCCAGACTTGATGTTCTTTGGAGTCAAAGTTAAATCCAGAGTTTTGCAAACGAGTTAAGGGATGTGTCGAATATCCAATGCCTTTCCAACATTAGATTTTTGCCAACCGCTATATTCGGTCTTGTAGTATGCCTTGGCTGAAAACATCCAATGGTTGCATTTTGTGAGAACAATGAGGTGGAAAAGAAAATATATGAAAGCCGTTTTCCAATGCCAAGTAAATTGGTTCAATAGATAAGTGAAACGTATGATTACCAAGAAGAAGCAGTGTCGATTTAACTGTCGATGAGTCATATATCTGACAAATTCTTTCTGCTACATCCAGCCAGATTTATTGCAGGTGGAATCACTTCCTGATTATACATTATCCATGAAACAGCATATTCTTTCTCGGGAAATAATTACCATAATTACCCATAATTACCATAGTGCCACGTTCTTGTGCCGCAGCTTGATCGATTTTTTTGATGACTTCCGCTTTACGCTGGAACTGCCGAAAAAACAGACTCGTCCACATTCCATATGATTTGTGCATCAAAATGGTACAAATCGAAAAGCACCCTTAAATGATCAAACAATGGGTCGACATTTTCCTTGCAGAAGGCTTTGATGAAAATTGACATTTTTTAAATATTTTCATTTACTTAAAAATTCGATGCAATATTCTAAACCATTCGAGATAATTCCAGAAAATTTGATAGAATTCGATGGAATATTCTAGAAGATTCGAGAAAATATGAGAACACGTAGTGTACTAACGTACGTGCTTCAAATGTCACAACTTACTTACATCGTGGCTATTTTGAAATGATTTTTTTTCCTTATGCAGGATATTCTTGAAATTCCTTCAGGACTATAAAAGAGACAAAAAACCATGGTACAAATGTTATATATCCATCTTTTTCTATCAATGAAAAAATTGCACTTTTCTCACTTATGGGAAATTTTCGAAAAATTTTTTTTTCACAAATTTGTTGGCTTGCTTCCGCTCGCACACAAGGAACACGAGCTAGCAAATCTTACTCCTATGAAAAGTTTGCTCGTAATGAATATTCAACTTGGCAGTAAAAACATTGGTATCGATAGTGGAATTATTATTATTGAATAAATTATATATTGAATAACTTCTAAATTCATTGTTTTCTTTGGATTGTGTATTGTTACCAAATATACATCATTCAATTTATTTGTTTGGCATAAAAACATATTTGTTTTTATTAAAAAATAACATTTGTTTTATGCATTATACCAATGTTTAAAACAACTCTGTGATCTTTAGAATATTTTAATAAAGTGTTGTCCAATAAGAGTGTCAAAACTTTAAAATGAGGTGCAATGATAACTACAAGCGATAATCCAACAATTTATATTTTATCTTGAAGAACAAATAATGGCATTATGTTTTGAAAATAACGTCGTTGAAAGTAATGTCTCCCTCGGCTTTGTACGATATATTTTTAATGGTGACCAAAATGTTCCGTTTAAGGTCAGTAAATGTTCGGTTGTAATTGTTTATTTCTGTTGTTAACTAGCAATTTAATATAATCTTACAAAAAATAACCCAATGGCGTATGATTGGTAGCTAATTGACATTACCATTTCGAAAAATAATGTGTACAGGAAACTTTTCTTGGAATAAATCGATTTTCTGGCGAGAGGTGAAACAAGTCGTTGTTGTGCGACAAGTTATCAAAGGAAACATGATCAGTTCCGGCTAAAAATATTCTGTTAGAATGTTCCTATACCGATAAAACGGGTAAGAAACAAATATAGTCATATCACTCGTTCATCCCATAAACGGCAACAAACTGTGACTTTTTGAGGATGAAGAGATAACTTCTGAATCAACCGAGGATTTTCATAAGCCTAAACCCTGTAATTATATCTGGTCACAAATCAGTTAAGCCAGAAGTGCGCTTCGTTGGAAAAAATCCCCAAAGTGGGTGTTGCCTTGCAACTTCCAGGCGGTGTTAAATTGAGCATTTTTCCTTGGTTAATTTACACCTTGCACTGAACACAGCAGTCTAGGAAAACGCTTTATTAACGCTTTAATTAACTTCGCTTCTACACGGAGAAAATTTATTATTTCTGGGATAGGTTATCATTGGGGCATCCCATTATTCCATTTGCTTTCTTGACCTATTTTCTTCTCTGTCTCTCCATTACTTGATATCTTAACGCATAGGTAATCAAATTATAGCTCATTCAGGGAAATAATGGTTGCACGTCATCAATCTAAAGAAATCTATTACCAATTTTAACCCATAAAAAAGAAAAAATCATTTAAAGTTCAAAGCACTCTCTTTCCTTCTTCCTCGAATCCTATTAGAATAGGATAAAATACGGTGCGCAGCTGGATCACATTATGTGAATTCGCTGTTAAGATGACACTTAGGTTTGTGGTTCTGGCCAGTATTGTCGGCCCAACACAACTTTCTTCGTCGAATCTGTCATTTTCATGTTCTGATCGTTTTTGGGTTGTGCCTTCAAATGCTTTGAATTCGTTGTACTGTATCCCTTGCTTTTATTTTAGCTACTTTCTGGTTTAGTTTCTGTTTTTGTGAGTTCTGAAGTAAAAAATCTGCGATTATGCATGAAAATTACAAAACCGTTAAACATTCATTGTAACCAACATGTCTCGTCACTTATCAGTTATTTTGAACAGGAACGAGATAATGGGGTCCTCTTTTGCCATTAAACGCTGTGAGAGAGGCATGTATTAATAACTTAGTAGGCCTCATTGTTAATTGGAGTCTTTTTAGTGACTTTCAGCTGCACTAAGTATTGGTATTGGTATAGTTAGTGCAATTTCGAAAAATTTGAAGAATAACGAAATATTAAAATCACCGAAGAAAAAGCATCTACATACAAAACGAGTAATTAATCTAGATCATGTTGATGGGGGCTCAATTCGCAATCAAGTCTATGAAATGCATGCAAAAAGTAAGTAGATTTACATGGTAATATTGTATTTTTATGCCATTTTATTGAACTATTTCAGAACTATTTCAGAAAAAACTATAGCACATGCAGCTCTTTGATGGATGTAAAACTTCGCTTCATACACTTCTAAAAAAAATTGGTTTCAAATAGAGTAAGGATAATCCACGTAGGAGCTAGATTGAACTTCCAGATATTGCATTTAAACGAACCCAATTTTTGAAGATGTATTAAAATTTCAAAGATGAATCTCTGTTTGATTTTGTTATTTGGATGAAACATAGATATTTCAAGATGGAACCTTGAGTTACCCATAGCAAGAGGATAACAAGAGGACAAAAGACTACAAAAATTGATGGAAAAAGGTGAGTGTTATACCTAATACTTAGGAGCCATTAAAGTCATGTTGTCATGAATAGGTATTTTAAGGTGTGTCAATAATAACAACATGTTATTGCAGATATATTGTTCTTCATGCTGGGAACAAGAATGGCTTTATTCCAGAGGCCTAATTAATATTATCTTCTAAAACAAAGGCGATTATCATTGAGAAGTGAATAAAGATAACTTTCTGTCTTGGCTTGAAAGCCAGATGTTGAAAATCTCGGGGGAACCATCAGTTACTGCCATGGATAATGCATCATATCACGGTACACTGATGGATGAACCTCCAACTAGCATATGGACAAAACCGGAAATTACAGAATGGCTGAGGGAAACATAATCTTCCTTTTAAAAAAATAATTTTGAAAAGTTGAAAAGTGAACTGCTGCAAATCGATATTCGATAATCAGTAATTAAAGGGACAGGTTTGTGTTTTATAATGTTCTCTTCTAAGAACAAGCCTAAAAAAGAATATGTTGGAGATCATTTGGCTGAAGAGTATAGCCATGTAGTGTTACGTCTTCCTCCTTATCATTGCACATTCAATCCTATAGAATTGATATGAGGGGGTGCCCAAAAATTATTACAATCCTAATATAGGTCGAAAAGGAAGAACGATTAAACGATCGAACTGTCTGGATATGTGGAAAGAAGCTTTATCAACAGTTACACTACAGATCTGGATGAATAGCATCAGACATACAGGTTGAGAGATGGGGGAATCGCGAAAGAGTATTTGATAGACTAGAAGTTGATGCCCTAATAATTTACTACGATTTGCGATTACAGCGACTTACAGCGATTCAGATACTGAAAGTTGTTTTAGTAATAGTGCATGATTAAACTTTGTGTGCACTAAATGGAAAGCCGCTATGTTCACAAGCAGAAGTTTCGAGGCAGATTTTTGATTAAAACTTTTAAAGTAAAACTTTTAATGTTATTTTTTCATTTACAGTTTTATCGATCATACAAAAGCCAAAGTCTGGGTATTTTCGTGTTGATGTGGCAACGTTGTAACATGAGTGTCATATATTTTGATGATGTACAACCATTATTTCCCTGAATGAGCTATACATTACTTACTGTGTTGGTTTATCTGTGCCTACTAGCGTACGACTACTATCTTACTATCTACTATCTACTACGTAGATAATTCGTTTTACTACTTCGTTTTTCGCTGTTACTATTGTTTTGTTTTTTAGGTGGAGAATCTCATAATATATTGCATTGTTTTCATTTAGAACTCGCATTGTAGCCTTTGTGAGTTGTTATTCTTGAGGGTTCAAATTTTTTAAGACGACGAAAAGCAAAATGATTTCTCGTTGATTATCATCAAAGAAACGCTTCATTATATTTTCGAATATTTTCCAAACTTTGTTGAAGTGTGCATTATACCGTAAAAAATTATCAGATTCTACTAAATACAAGTGATAGCTTGCGACATTTAGCACTTTTTAAATATCCTTCATGACACTTTAATATCAAATATTTGCTATTGGTAAAGCATTTGTTATAAGCATTTAGCTATATTTGTGTGCCCCCAAATTAATGAAAAATTATTTTCAGACTGAACATATATAAATCATATTTTATATTTTCTTTCCTGATGTATATCTGAATTAATAGTACCTTAGTGGAAATCGATTCGAATAACATAAATTTCATGGCATCAATAATGAATGTAAATACGCGTAATATATTATGTTTAAGGAGCACTTCCCTAAATACCTTTTTATATATATTTAAAGGCACAACTAGTAAATTAGTGAAGCTTTAGCATGAATATAGATCAATACTAATAAACCTGCACTTATGCATTTAATAAAATAGTTCTCGAAACGGAATTAATATAACCTCTTATTAACAAAAAAAAGTCTGTTGAAAGCAGAGTGAGTGAAATTTCTCTCTATGGTATTTCCAGGCGAAATGTGGCAAATTAAGAATGACTTGTAAAATGAAGTTCATAAACTTTAATGCATTCAATAATTTATTTAATTTTTAAAAAGTGAATTATTGATGAATCTCTATGGTGAGACAACAATTAATAACAATAGTAAATGTTATGGTCTAGAAAGTTTGACAACTAATCTGTTTAATGCTGTTGTTCGAAATTGCCGTCACTCATTTCCATAACTCACTAGGAAAATCCGGTTCACAGATATAATTGCTATGGACTACCAAGTGACTCTAGGGAGTTCAAACTTGTACCGAAGATGCATCATATGTCGGCCTGCATCGCTTGCAAAGGAGGAAGCCACCTGTGTTGCCAACAGGAATTTTGGCAGAAATCGTTGAATCAAAAAGTCGTTGGTAGAAATTGTTGTCACTCATTTTCAGGACGCACTAGAAAACTCCGGTTCACAAAACATTGCTGCTGACCACAAAGTGACTCTTGGCAGCACTGAAGGCTATCGTACTGAAGGTATATGAGATATTGGTCAACACGGGCTAAAAAAGATCGAACACTTACCCCACCAGTCTCATTGCTTTATATACACACCTCGTAAACTAGCAAAAACACAATCTACCATGTAAAGAGCCGTGCAGGGCAAAACATTACGATATCGACCACCAAATGAACATATAAGGAAGATTAAACTGAAATAAATTTACCACTAAACATCAAATCAGTAGTTATAAATTTCTCGACGTGTATTTCGTTAATCATGTTAGCATCATTAGTAGATGATTCATTCTGAGATTAAATCAGCTCCTGATTGAATCATTATAGGTAGCGAAACGCGCGTCGAAAAATTAAATCCTAGTGATTCGGTGCTTAGAGATAAATCTCTTTGAGTCTAGTGTTTGACATCAAAAGTTCAAATACGGGAATTGATATAATAAAGATCACAAACATGCAGGGTATAACGGAGAAAATAAACCGATAAAAATGGAACATCATCACTCATAAGTGTATACCAAAAAGAGAAGCCAAGGATTCCAAGGAGAAGTCTATAAGGGTTCAACTAGGAACAAAGAGTTAGAAATGTAGACATATGGAGACGGTTGTAGGAGGCTTACGTTCAATGTTGAAAAAATAAAGAAGAAAACAAGAATCAAGTATAGTAATATTAACTGATAAATTATTCAAAGAAGAAAATATTAAAAGACTCGAACAAAAACAAGTCTATTTTGTACTTTTATTCCAGCTTTATGTTTAAACCGAACAAATTGATTTGGCCAAGACAGGGTCGCCAAAAGTAGTTTCCTTAAAGTGCATTTAAAACTATATTAGTAAAGTAGCGCAGCATTAATATTGAAAAAATTCAACGCCGATAGATTAGGTACCTATCGGAAAGAAATATCAACCCCGATATCAAGGGTGATTAATGCTTCATTAGCGAAAAATATCTACTAAAGAGTCGATTTTATCTGACTGTGGTATTTCAAGGTGGGGTTTGTTGATGAGAAGGAAGGCGGATATAAAGGGATAGTCGGAGTGCGTGGGACATTTGAAAATGGCAGGGAAAAATGATTATTTGAATTAATTCAACTATTTATTTATTATTTTCGATCACGACAAGGCTATAACCCTGTGCCATGTTAATATACAGGGTCGCTATTATGTATGGAAACAGTCAAATATCTCAGGAATGCTTTGAGATTTCTTAATGAAATTTTGCCCACAAACATCAATAAATGTTTGTCACTTTTTGGGTATACTTTTATTTCATATTTAAAATACAATACTAGCTTGATTTTTTTTTCAAATAACAACAGTACTTGAATTTGATATTGATGGAAAGAGCATTTTTGTCTCAATTCAACGATGTAAATATTGTATATTTTTTTAAAATAGATTTTAAAAAATGGCTAAAAGGTGTTTCGAGTTGTTTTAGAGTAAATATATCTTTCATTTAGTAGGCTATGAATTTATGGATGACAAATTTTTCCGTATATCAACAAATTGAAATTAGAGGAAATATATTTTTAAACAAGCAAATATATCGATACTACATGGAACGATGTGCCAGATTCATGTCATATAAAATTTATTGTACTGTAAAATTAATTTTAGCTACTGGCTGACTACTGAAAAAATGTTCCATGAGACAGAGGGGTTCCGTCTAGTCATCCAACATTAGGTCATTCCGGCCAAAAACTATCTTAAGAATATTGTTCGGCGCGCTATTTTTAAGGACGATCAATGCTAGTATGGATTGTCAACTTCCAAAACCATTTAGCACATAACGAGGGCCTGAAAGGTATTACATCCCATTGATAATAAAAAGAGGTATATTCCAGTAGATTTTGCATCAAAAGCTAATAATAAAATGGCTGCCATCGCAATTTCAGAGAGTTGCATATTTAATTAACTAACTACAAGTCAGAGCCGATTTCCGAAAAGAATAATCACAACATGTATTGTGGCCGGCAAATTAGATATTATTATTTTAATTAAAAATAAATCTAAAGGTGCATCATTTAAATATGTCTTATCTTAGCTACAAGAATATTACAAAGAATGACAAAAAAAATCTTGAAACACAAAGAACTACAAAAACAAATAAATATAAACAATAAAGTAAAGTGTAAAAACAGTTCCTATTATCATATCAAAAATGAATACCACCCTAGAAAGTCTGCAGAAATACATCAAGCATTGGGTCGCAAGGAACACGTTTTCGAGTCCGTGCAGAAAGCAACAAGGAACAAACAACTACAAGCAAGGCCTCGAACAACTGAAGAATATCCAAGACTTTTATAATCCCCTTGCCGCCGGTAATCAGGAAATATTCACGGAGAACTCATTCCGTCAGACGTTTTAAATATTTAGAGTCAGTGAATGCTCTCTTTAGGAAGAGTTAAGGTAATTGTTAGGTTAAGTCACAATAATAGTAATCATAGAAATAATAATTAGAACTACTATAAGAATTAGAACTACACTAACAAAATATAGGAAACTCCACTCACACAGTAGTAAAAAACGGTTTATATTACCACGCACTGAAGGAAGAAGCCGAATAATAAATATATGTAACCTACACGAAAAACAAATATCCAGCTTGAGAGCATATTTCCATCAAAGAATGGTCGAATGCCCCGCCCCCTCTATATATTAGTAATATATATATATATATATATATATATATATATATATATATATATATATATATATATATATATATATATATATATGTCAAAGTACCAACATATAATAGTGTGTATAGCAGCGCAAGGCCCCCCCACCTTACACTAAAAATCCAAATCATTTTATTCACAGCCAAGATCATTTCGTTATGTATTTATGCATTGAAGGGTTTTTTTTGTTATTTATTTACTATTATTTACCATCACAAGCCAATATTATGAGAATCTTAAACTGTAACGTTGTAAAGCGTCTTGTGTCACCTGAATAACACCACAGCTCACAACACTTGCGTTTTAATGGATGCCATCTAAAATATCGACTCCAAAACATGTGAACAACATGAAATATTGCATAGTGGACTCTTTTTCTTCCGTGCTCCACGCAAAATATAGAGACCATCCAAAATATAGTAGGTGCATGTAGTAGACTCTCCCAGGCGGACTACAAACACCGTCATAACCAAGTAGCCAGTATAGTCCACCAAGAGCTTGTAAGTCGTAATAGAATTATAACAGAGCGAGTTCCTTATTATAAATACACCCCAGAGGCGGTACCGAATAGTAATAACCCATAAAACCGTGCACTGTAATAGGTGAAAAATTATATTATTGGACAAAAAGAAGAAAACAGCATTCCTAATCGACCTAGCTATAAATAGCCTAAAGATGGGAAATATTTGTCATCAGTTCAGTCCAGGCAGCCGTTGAGATCGGACGTATCCGATCGCTCCCGCGCTCCTCATACCGGTACGGTAAAGGTTTAGTGTACGTCAATAGTCGCGCTCGCGGATTTTCTCCTCGTTGTCGCGATTAACGAGCTAGACGAATTGCAAGATACAGACTTTATGTGCTTGTCTAAGCACCAACTAGTAAACCCCTGTGAACTCTATCGAGATCACTACAACCACTGCCAAGATCACCACCAGACACCACTGGAGGAATCAAATCACCGCCTCGAGACAATCCAAATTGTCTTAGACGAAATCAACGCAAGGAAGGAGATATGGGATGAAAGTACCGCCGCCCAGAAAAGCATGATAGATGCGTTGACATCTATCAACGAGCAACTGAAAAAGGACATCGAAGCCCTCGAGACCCAAAACAGCCTCCTGCGCAAGGAATGCCCAAAAACCGAAAACACAACTCCACCTCCTGAAGAAGAGGATGATTCGGCCCCTGAAGAAGAAGAAATCCCTTCCCCATACTCCGAACCCGTAAATTTCACGCAGGTCTCTGCCAAAGCTAGACGGCGGAGACGCCGAAAAACCAAGCAGCACGCTGAAGACCAAACCGCTCCAGCCGCTCCATTTGAAAACTCGGACTCCAACCTTCTGGAGACCGCCGACCCCCGGGACCCGCCGACCACGACGGCCGATCCCGCAGCTGGCACGGCGCCAACACCGCCCGCCGGCACCGTAACAAAATCGACACCGATAAGCCTTCGGGACATATCGGCCTTCCTCGAGGTGGTCCGCCAAATCGAAAAAGCAACGTGGCCATAGGACCAGCCAGAACCATTCCGGACGGAGTACTGATAACCCCCGATTCGGACGAAGACCGAAGTGCAATCATACAGCATTTCACAGAAAAAGGCTACCGTTTCCAGGCCTTTCACAACAAACCCCAATTCCTCCACGTCCTTTTGCGAGGAATAATGGAATCCATTCCATCCGAAGAAATCAGACACGAACTATCAAACAAGGGTTTCCATCCGACCAACATCATAAGATGGCGTGGATGGAAATAATACAGTTAAAATGACCGGTAATAGTAATAATAGTTTAATTATATGTTAATATATTATTATTTTCGTAAACAATATTTCAAAAAACTTTCATTAAATAAATTTTTAAAAACCAGGTACGAATATGTCAGAACATTTTTAGTGTTCAAAGCGATTCGACTTGGAGGCTTTCGTTTGACGCCAAGTGAATACCTCAACTTTTTAGCATTTACTTCTGATCAAAATTGATTTCATAGTATAATTATGTTCGTACATACCCTTAGTACTACATATCAATCAAAAATACCATTCCCTTGAAGTCTATGATTAGATTTATATATGGTTAAGGTCAAAATATAGAAGAAGAGTAAACATTTATGCGATGTTATGAAAATGTACACTGTAAGCAACAAGCAGTTTCTTGGGTACTTAATATAATAATTTATTCTTGCAGAGACGTTTAGGAGAACTCAAAAATAATAAGTACTTTGAAAGAAATATGCAGGTTAGTAAAACAAAAATCTCTTAATGAATATCTCGGCAAATACCTGAAGTAAATATTGCGTAGGAAATGTAACTACGGCATTCCCCTACTGAAACCCATATCAAAACTAATGGCCCCGTCCAAGAACTATCCCATCCTCAATCTGCATTCCTTCCGTATCCCACGCATCTCTCCAAAATCCTCTCGAAACGGCTCTGGGACGCCCCAATTATCGACACCGATCACCGACCGATACGTACGGTAGAAGTTCAGGTCGGATCTGCGGCAATAAATAACCCCCCTGATTCATGGTCGGGGGAGGCATTTTGCACCCCATTTGCCCCGCACCGACTGCCGTTATTAATTAACACCACACGACACCGCACAGTGCAGATCGACGCTAACAAATGCACTGCCGGACTTCGGGCCGTGTTTGGCCGCTTTTTTTTACCGTGGGTGGCTTAAATTGGACCGTTGTCGATTTATTGGAGATCGTTGTCGTTTATTATTGGCCCGGAGTGAAGGGTGTTAAATTGTATTATTAGGAGGGGCCGAAATTAATCGGTAACACCGTTAGGTTGTTCATTCTACAACCTTGCCAAATACGAGTATCGTGAAACTAAATAATTCTGACGGTGTCACTATGTACACATCGATCGCTACTCATAAGAGATCATATATATATATAAATATATATATATATATATATATATATATATATATATATATATATATATATATATATATATATATATATATATATATATATAATGTATTTGTCGAATTTTGCAACCAAAAATAAAAACATATTGACATATTGTTCATCCATCGATTGACGTGGACAATCTCCCGAATCGAAGATGATGATAGAGCTTATCTCACAATGGATTGTTGGATTGTTAAACCGTTGTATTATTTGCAGTTAAAAAAATCCCCATACACAAACCACATTGCTGCATGTTCTGTTCATTAGCTGCATGTGATTGCGACATGGCCGATTTATATGGTCTGTAGTTATATTTATTTCTTCATCCGCTCTCCAAGCGTTTAGCTTGAGCCCAACTAATGACGGCTTAAGGAAACCGATCTTAGGAGACGCTTGCTGGCGCTTTGAGTAGCGGATGAAGGAATGGCAAAGCACCAACGTGGAGCGTGGGAGACCTTTTTTTGCTTTTTAATACTTTTCTCCATGAGCTCACTTCACTATTTTTCGGACATACCTGGTATGTTCCCAACGTTATTACGGGCTATTACTATTCAAGATTAGACGCGATACGAACGGTTTCGCATAGCCTGACTGTTGCGGCCGTTTATTGAGGAATGACACAGCTGCATATGTTCAGCTACCATTCGACATATGGTCATGGCTTTAATCGTTCGTTCATCCGCTCTCTAGGCATTCAGCTTGAGCCCAACTGATAACGGCTTAAGGCCAGAAACCGGTCTTGAGAGACGCTTGCTGGCGCTTTGGGTGGCGGGTGAAGAAATGGCAAAGCACCAACATGAAGCGCGGTTTAACTTTCTTTGCATTTTAGTATATATATACATATATATATATATATATATATATATATATATATATATATATATATATATATATATATGTATATGTATATATATACACACATATATATACATATATATATATATATATATATATATATATATATATATATATATATATATATATATATATATATATATATATATATATACTGTTATTTTAGTTATTTAGTTATACTGTTATTTTAAATTATCCTGTGCATACAATTGTTGTTTAACACTTATCTGAATACAGATACAAAATGCTGATGCATTATTAGGTAAGTTCTATGTTCTCTGTTTCTAATGGCACATCTAAATGAATTAGCTATTGTAAAAATTATTACTTAAGCTAATAAAGGTCCTAGGCAAGAACATAATGCACAAATGCTAGGAATACAACAATAGACGATCTGGACAAGGACGTATATGGTGCACACCGCAAAGAGATGATCGCTATTTACAACTTCTGTCATTACGAAATCGCACATTTACAGTTCTGCATCTAGAAAATAAACTGTTAAATGCAATGCAAGTTAATGTTAGTCCCAAAACAGCCAGAAGAACGTTAAAGGAAATTGGTTTAAATCCAAAACGTCCCTCGGCTTCTCCCACATCACATATACATACATCACAACAGTTACAATTTGCACGAGACCATGCTGATTGCGATAAACGTGAATGGAGCAAAATTATTTTCTCCGATGAGACACGAATAAAAATGGGGAAGGACCTGATGGACGTGATAGAGTATATAGAAGAAATTCGGAACAGTATGCTGGGTGTAATCTCGTGCAAACCGTGAGCATCGGTGGAGGGTCCATTATATTATAGGGAGCCATCCGTGGCAAAAGTCGTACAGCGCTAGTTGAGGTGACTGTAAGAATTAATGCAGATTGTCATATCCGCAACATCATTGAAGAATATGTTCTACCACATGGTGTCTTTATTGGGTGTGACAGATTTGTGTTAATGCACGATAATACTCGCGCACATGTTGCCAAAACAGTATTCCAGTACTTACAGGACGTCGAGATTGCATCGTTTGACTAACCACCATTAAGTCTCGATTTCCATCTCATCGAATACTTATAGGATATTCTCAGACGACGTATAGGAGCACGAAATTCAACTCCTAATTCAATTGCAACATTACGAATCACCGTTCAGGAAGAATGGAATCAAATTCCGTAAGATATATTTTGTGAGGCATGCCCAGAAGGATACAAGCTGTAATTCGAGCTAACGGAGGAAATACCCAATACTAATACTATGTTAGTTAAACAAATAATATTAAATTGCCACTTTTGTTGTTCTTTCAATTAAATGTAACAAAAAATACACTCTGTTTCATTCCATCAACCAGTAATATATTCTAACTAACAGACTATTCAAACTAACAGACTTAACAATAAAAATTACAGAAATGTTACGGACAAATTTAAAATAAACCTTAGAAAACATATGCAATATTTTTGTCCAGCACTTTACATATATAGCGCGGTCGAAGTGCTTTTCCCTTATAATTATAATAATATCTCATCAGTCTACTTTGCTTTCGGTCTGCTTCGGGTACATTTTGATTCAGAGGTATTCACTATAGGATTTCTTTGGTCCACCAAGTCGTCACATAGCCTCGCTCTGTGACCAAACCTAACCTACCCATCTCCAGTTCAATTCCTATAGTCTATTAATCACCACATACTTTTGATTTTTCCCTGATCCATGTGCAAATCATTATGGTCTGCCTTGTAATGCCAAGCATACACCTTCCCATTCCTTTCTAAGCTACCCGTAGCCAAGAATTTTTGAAGTGATTGTGACTGTTCAGCTTTATCTTTTACAGGCAGGCCGCACTGCTAAAAGACCTGTTTCTACAGAGACCTGTTTCTAAGACAAGAAGTGGGGATTTGTTCTTAAATACTATGTTGGGCTTGCCAAAAGCCTACAATCAACATTTAACATGCCGTTCCACCTTCCAGGTGGTATCCCCTCCACTGATCGTCTCTGCCCAAGATATGTATACTGATCCACTACATCTAAATTCCTCCCCAAAAGTTCGTCTGTCCTCTGAAAATTTATTGAATACGACCTGACTCTTTTTCGAGTTTATTTTCAAACCATATTGATCACCAGCATCTCCTTTGGAGCTATTGTGTTTTTTGTTGCTCCTCTGGATCTTGTGAAAGAAGAACGATATCGTCTGTGAATCTAAGATTAGAATCTAAGTATGCACCAAGGAAATACCTCTTCAAGACAGGCTGAGAAAAGAACAGGCGATATTGCGTCACCCTGCCATACTGTCATGATTTTAACGTTAAGATTATCAATATTAATTGTTGCTGTAGTTTCATCATACATGGATCCTAGTAGACTTATATAGGCTCGGTCTAGATCTTGGTTAACAAATGCATCTATTATGGCTTGTTTTGATATTGAGTCATATGCTTTTTCATAGTCGATAAATGCCAAGCACAGTGGCAAGACGTACATATATATATATATATATATATATATATATATATATATATATATATATATATATATATATATATATATATATATTGTGCCTTTCTATGATCTGTTGGACAACCAGTATGTAATTCACTTCTGAATCCTGCTTGTTCTCTTGGTTGTGTAGGAGGCATATTTCTCTCTGGTCATCAATGCTTACGGTATAAGCAAACTCTTCTCTATACAATGAATGAATTGCTTCTTCTTTTACTCTTCCGCCACCGTTTCGTTTATCGTCTTTTCTTGTATTACCTTTACTCGTTCTTAGGTATTTCAATTTTATCGCTATATATATATATATATATATATATATATATATATATATATATATATATATATATATATATATATATATATATATATAAATATCTCACATTTCCGTACAGACTCTGCACAAAAATGTGCGACCTTTTATTTCTATGCTTGTGTTTAGCTTTGTTTATTCTTCTGATACCATTATTACAATTTTCTGCCAACGTAGCGGTAGGTTCATATTGTCTTTTTGACAAAAATTGGCATATTTTTGCATATTTCATTTTAAAAGTTTTTCCCTTCACGTAATTATGCATAGAAGAAGTCGGTGTTAATGGGTTGGTTGGAGGAGCCTGTCTTTCGCTGTAACGGCTGACCCTGGCAACTACCATGATTTTTTTCGTTGCATGTTACACAATCCACTTTTCATTACGTTAACCACACACTTTAGAAATGGAGCTTCAGAATTTGTTTCACCAAAAGATGGCACGAATAGATTCGGAACAATAGATTTCGCTCATTAAGTTCATGAGGGACCCATGCATCGTATCAGCAGACGTAACTATTTTTTTTCAGATAGTCAAAATCGTCACTCGATTTGACAATATTTAACTTATCTGCTATCTCATGAACCGTGGTGCGTAGACCTTCGGCAATTAGGGCCTTTATTTCCTAGACATCAGTGCTTGAAGGACGGACAGAGCGATGCCGGTCTTCTAGTTCAAAATCTCCGAATACTGAAGCATGAATCTCCCTGAATCGATCAAACCGCTTTTGCACCGTGATCTCCCCCTCTCAGCCAAAACGCACAAATCTTGTTTTTTTTTTTGACTCCATAGATATCTGCTCTCCATTGCACCTCTGACACACAGTCTATGATCGTCGTGGCCTTTCTTAATTCTTTCATCCTGATGGTTTTTAATCATTTTTCTTTGTCCATTTGTGGTGATTTATTCGCAATGTATACACAAAGTACTTGAGACCTTTTCTCTCGATCAGTTCCATGACCATCTTCATATATACTTCTAGTTCTATAGTTTCTATTTCTAGTTTTATCTAGTATTATATTTCTAATCTCGTTGTTTGTTCTTATCTCCATTGTAGAAATTCGGGTACTTCTTCTCAGGTAATCCATTTCGTAATGAATTTCCTTGTTAGGTCTCAATGTATATCATACTTTCGACCAAGGATGCAGTAGTACTGAATCTCTTATAACCTAACTGATAACTCAGAAAACACAAGGAATACTTCTTATCATTTCGCTAACCAGCTTTAAATTTGTTAATCATAACATGTGGTTTCAACAAGATGGGGCAACGTCTAACACTGCTAAGATATTTATTCTGTCAGATTATGTAATTGAGATTAGAAGAGTGTTTACGTAGAGAGGGGGTTACCTTTCAGACGTTATCTTTAAAAAATAAAATACTTTTTTTCTTCTGTGTGCGAGATTTCTGATTTTTCAATAAAATAGTTCCATTAATTACTGAGTTTTATAATTGCACTAGTTTCTTGCCGCATCGTGTACATATCTATATAACCCACTAATTTATTTAAGTTAACAGTCGTAATATGAAAACTCGGAGCCTTATAACCCTAAACTTTATACTAAGGCTTTCATTAATAAACACGTACGAATTACATTCAATCCAATCATCTTTGGAAGATTTTTTTATATCAAACTGTTAAATTTATCATTCCTTTTAAGTTAGTGCAAAATCGTCTCTAATTGATTAAAGAATCCATCCAGTAGCACTGCGAAATTCTCGAATTTACGGGCCCCTAATCAAAATATCGGTGCTTTGGGCGCGTTCGACTTTAAAATATCGCGCGATTTTGAATAAACAGTTTCTATCTTCTTAATGCGTTCGATAAGGTTTCTGCCCCAGTAACTTATAGCCAGTACACGTAACAAAATGGAATAGTAGTATACATAAAAAAGATTTAGACGCCCATATGCATAGAAATTCGTTAACTTAAGATTTCTATCTCCAGGTGTTTTTAAGTATGACATTAAACTTAACTTGTATTTTGTACGGAGAAAGTTTGTTAGATATATGTAACTTTTGAACTTTAAATATTTTTTTTAAACCTTCTTTATTAAACTGGATTTAAACTAAACTAATTTATTTACATTTGTTTCATTATTGGAAAGAAATTTTTGGTTATTCAAACCAACCAAAAAATCTAACAGAACAATAAAAAGTTAAGCACAAGCGATAAAATTGAAATACCTAAGAACGAGTAAAGGTAATACAAGAAAAGACGATAAACGAAACGGTGGCGGAAGAGTAAAAGGAGAAGCAATTCATTCATTGTATAGAGAAGAGTTTGGTTATATCGTAAGCATTGATGACTAGAGACAATCGAAATGAATAAGAAAAACAGAAATACACAGAAAAAGAGCTAAGAAGAAGGCTGAAGAAAGCGAGGAAGACATGGAATGGAGAAGTGGCAGAATGTTTAGTAAAAGAAAGTTGACTGAAAAAAATGAAGGAATAATGACAAGGAATAGAAGAAGCTGGGTAAGATTGGTGACTAAATAAAGCAGTTTAAGCTGTTTCTTTGCAGAAAATATACTACAGTCCATGTTGATTTTTCAAGGATTTTCAAGTCACATCTCGAATAGTGAGCAGATGCTAGAAGAATGACAACAGGTGGTAATAAACCAATGATTCATAAGAATAGAGATACTCTGAGATGCGAAAATTATCGTGACACATTATTGCTTTGCGCAACTTATAAAGGCTTAATAAACATAGGATAAAGAATAGTATTATATGCCGAAGAGGGAATGCGTGGATATTAGTCAGGGTTTGAAGGGAATGCTCAACAATAGAGAAATCATTGTTGATCATCCTAATGGAGAATACAACAATGGAGGTCCGTCAATTAATGAAGAAATTTGATGCTAGTTTATTTCAGATGTTCAAAGACTTCAGATAGGCAGGCATAGACTACGAATGACTATGTATAAAGAGCAATAGTATACGAAACAATGGAGGAATAGATTCGTTACAGTAGATTAGGTAGAGAATGTTTGCAACAAGGGAAGTCGATTGGTGCGTCTTATTTAACTTTAATTTAGTAGTGAACAAAGTTATCAGCGCAATAGATATAGTCCTAAATGGAAAACTAGTAAAGGAAATTAAATAGTAGGATATGCAGGTAACTTAAAGGTTAACATGACCTAAGAGATTATTAAGAGAGACCTATGATGAAATAAAGGTGAAAGCCAAAAGAGCCCGCCTGAAACTAAATATAGATAAAACAAAGGTGATGGAAAAGAGAACTAATTCAAGAACAAAACAGAACTGAATAATTGACGATGACAACTTTTAAGTTGTGATGGAATTTGCGTTTCTAGAAAGCAAACTAGATGAAAAGAATATCATAGAAGATATCGTATTATAAAGTGTAACAACCTAAACTGTATAACTAAACCTAAAAAAATTTATCCAAATGAAACCAGAAAGTTAAGATCTATGAAACACTCATTCGGCCAATACTAACTTACAGCTGTGAGACGTAGAACCTCACAACAGAACATGAGCAGAAACAAAAATGCTTACGGAATTTTAAGTAGTTATACAAAGATCTGTATATTGTAGATTGTGTGATGGTTCAGCGAGTCAGAATACGAAAAAAATCATGGATAGACGAATAGTGGATAACACAAAGAGAACATGGTGGCAGAACTATGTAAGAATAGATGTTTAAGAACTACGGTACATTAAAAACGGACAAAGGGCTACTGGAGATCGATAGGAATAACGGCGAAGGTTGCACGAGGTCAAGGTTCATTACATTATATTCCATAGATTTTTGAAAAGAATAAAGACCAAAAATGTTTGAAAAGGTTCAATAAATGAAATATCTAAACTTCCTTCTAATATTTACCATACTAATCTACTAACATTTTCTTTTGGATTGGGTTGGCTTCTACTTAATAAGAATTCATCACAAATATTTAATGAAATACTTTCTTACCCCTCTATATTTATTATTACTACTTATCAGTTTATTATATTATAAGTTTAATAAACTACTTTTTACTAATAAGTAGTACTACAAAATAGATTAATTACACAGGTCGACATGATTCTTGTAACATTGATGAGAATGCTCTTTTTGCGTTTCATTTATTTAGGTAGTTATTCAAATATCTTTTGACTTTGGACTGGACAATACACTGGAATTACAAGATCGTAGAACGGGTACTTCCACGGTATTCTACAAACCTTTAACGGCAGTTTTATAGTTTAGTCTATATATATCTATATATATATATATATATATATATATATATATATATATATATATATATATATATATATATATATTATTTGTTTATTTATTGGGATTTTCGGTCAGTGTAAATAATATTTGTTAAAATTTTATAAAAAATTGACACATATTACTTAAAAATTCAAAAAATTAATTGTTTAATTGATATTGAAGTATTCTGATGATGGTTCGTTGTAGAATCAAAACGTAAATAAAACAATAAAAAATTAAAACTTATTTACACTGACCGAAAATCCCAAAAAAAAAAAAAAAAATAATACTAAACGGTCACGAAAATATATGTAATATATATATATGTAATATATATATATATATATATATATATATATATATATATATATATATATATATATATATATATATATATACATATATATATATATATATATATATATATATATATATATATATATATATATATATATATATATATACATATATATATATATATATAAATATATATATATATATATATATATATATATATATATATATATATATATATATATACATATATATATATATATATATATATATATATATATATATATATATATATATATATATATATATATATATATATATATTAATTCTCCAAGGTCTACTGCAGATTAGCTTAGTTGTTTTTGCTAATTGTTCCAAAAACGGCTACTCCAATAAAAAAATGTGACCTAACATTTTTTATTTCGAATTTTAAGGTTTGCCAAATTATGTTAAAAAATATGGTGTTGTCATTTAAAAAATATTAAGGTTCCTATAAGGTTAATTCCTATATATATATATATATATATATATATATATATATATATATATATATATATATATATATATATATATATACTATATTTCTATAGTTTAGTCTGTTTCTGTTTCGTTTACAGTACAGTGAAGTGCTTAAATCGATTTTATATAAAATGGCAAGTTCTAGCCGTCGATTTTATAAAAATCCAGCAAATAAGTTTTGTTATATATGCGGACGATTTATTTTAAAGTCACAAGCTAGATCTATATCCGAGGAAGTAAAAAAGCCTATCATTTATATTTTAAGTGCCAAATTGGAGATCATGAAAAAAGTCTGGGCTCCTCATGTTTGCTGTGTGAGTTGTCACGTACATTTACTGCAATGGATGCATCGCAAAAAAAAATCCATGCCGTTTGCTGTTGCTATGTTTTGGAGAAAACTTATTGACTATGTATGTGATTGCTAATTTTGTATCACTAAAAGAGAAGGGTTTTCAAAAAAGCAAAGGGGCAAATTTCAGTATTCAAATTTGCCTTCTGCATTTAGGCCAGTTTCTCATAGCCAGGAACTTCTAGTATCGATTGCGCCTTTAAACCTGGATAACACGTTTCCCAGTGATACTAATTCTTCTTCAGGATCTGATTCTTCTTCCTGAGAACACCAGTTGCGACCCCCCAACTCAGAATTAATTAAATGATTTGGTACGTGACTGGGATTGTCAATAATAAAAATTTAAATTTCTTGGTTCCAGAGTTCAACAATGGAACCTGTTAGGAAAAAATGTAAGAGTTTCACTTTACCAAAAACAAAATGTAACATTTTCAAGTTTTTATAAAATGGAAGGTGCTATGTGTCTGATGTGATATTGATGGTTTAAGGAATGAGCTGCTTAGTATGGGACATGTACCTTCCGAGTGGCGTATTTTCATAGATTCGTCGAAATACAACCCAAAAGCAGACTTGCTTCATAATGGAAGCAAAAACCTATCTATTTCTTTAGCACATTCTTTAGTAACCATACTAAATTGCGTTAAATATGAACAGTATCAGTGGGACATTTGTGGAAATTGAAAAGTGATAGGTATATTGCTAGGACTTTAAGGGGGTTTACAAAGTATTACTGTTTTTTGCGTCTGTGGCACAGTAGGACAACGAAAGAACATTGCAGTATAAAACATTATAGTAAAAAAAATTGGCCTCAGAAAACATCTTTTGAACCTGGTACTTCAAACATAAAACATAACCCCCTTGCATTAAGAGGAGCTTTTTTGAATTATCAAAAAGGCCCCTAAAAAGTAAAAAAGGTGCTTCTTCCGCTTTTCCATATTAAGCTTGAACTAATGAAATACTTTGTCATTGACAGAGAAGGTAATGGTTTCAAGTACCTAAAATAAATTTTTCGTCAATTAAGTTATGCAGAGCTAAAAAACGGCATATTTATTGGACTTCAAATAAGGAAGTTTCTAGGTGATTTCCGTTTTCAAGAAAAATTAAATGAAAAGGGATTAGCCGCTTGGAAGTGTTTTGTAAGTGCAGTGAAAGGATTTCTGGCCAACAAGAAAGATGAACACTATAAAAACCTCATAGATGAACTCTTGAAAGCCTCTGAAATACTATGGCATCGCTTGTTCTTAAAAATGCATTTTTTTTACACTCCCATTAAGATTTATCCCGGAAAATTTGAGTGCAGTAAGCGACGAAAAAAGAGAGAGGTTTAGTTTGAGCACCAAGGCATCAGAACGATGGAAGCAAGATACCCGGAAGCTGGAACCCATCAATGTTGGGTGACTACTGCTGGCTTTTAAAAAAGAGATAATGCTACAGATCACAAGAAGAAAAAGTTAAAAAGCTTTTGTCGCTGCATGACATCTCATGTAATGTATTTTTATTCATATGATTCTGAGTAATGCATTTGCATAGATTTAACACGTTTTACATGTTTATATTAAATACGTATTACATTGTAAAAATATGTTGTTAACTTTTTATCACCGACTCCCTATAACCAGAAAATTGTACGTGTTACAGTAATTAGCTTAATTTTCGGATTTAGAACTACAAAATACTTCATGTACACCTATTTTCTTCAATGGTACCTTAGGTGTAATTTTAAATCCTTTCAAATATTCAAAATACAAGAAAAATGTTTCCCTTAATTCGAACATTGTCATATCATCCAGAATAAAAGCTGTAAATTTTAAATTGTAAATTCAAAAGGAAAAAATTATTATTAATTATATCCATTCATTTTAATTTTGTATACAGAAGGCGTAAGATAAACAAGACCCCATATATAATTAATTTAAGATTGATTTATTACTAAATGATAATTCGTAGGTAACAAACATTTGTGAATAATGGTTCGTGTTCATTCGAACCTTCATTACCGAAAGTCCTTAACATAACAATGTTTCCGGTAACTAAAGAAAAACCAATTATCTTCCTTATATTTTTCAAACATAAAAGTGTCTGAGCGAAGTTTGTTTTACAGCGGGAAAATATTTACGATTCGCCTTCCATCTTCATTATAACTATCCATTATTTGTAATTTGGATTTTTATAACAGTTCTATATACAGACCTGCTTTCGACAGCATTAATAGTTTTTTAACCTTACTTTTTATAATATGATATTTGATAGACGTTACGCTTGCTCTGTAGTTTATTTTTATTGATTTAAATAAAGAGTAAGGAAATAGTAGAAATAATTCCATTTTACGGTCTAGTTTTACAACTTTTAGTATGTAATTACACCTTATGTAACTCATGGAATATTTGTTCGAGTAAAGCTGATGATTTATGTTATTAAATCTGGCGATTGACATTTATATCTTGTTTTATTATAACGATCTCTAACAAATATAATGCTTAGGCTGGGGTACGCCAAGGATTTCATGATTTCTTCACTGCGGTTTCTGAAAACCAATATTTACCTTCTAGCTATGTACTTTATAAATATGTCAATACGTACATCATGTAGGAAGCAATAAACTTCAAATAACTCTAAAATATGAAATATCCTCTTTTAGACTTGCTGCTATTAGTTCGGTTAAAATTTGTAATTTTAATGAGGCAGAATGACAGATTAAATCCTTTGCAAACCGCTATTCCTAAAAAGCGTTAACTTTAAATTCGAGTCTAGCCAATATTCAGGTTCTTTCCTTTTAATTAAATTAGTAACAACAATCTTTTTTTGCCCCAAACTTTAATAATTTTGACAGTATATACAGAGTAAAAGTCTTTAACAGTATTTACGTGACATTTTGTTTACAAATGTGACAAAACAGTTTACATAATGACGTCACAAACACGGCAGCCAATCGTGGCGTTTTCGTAGTCACGTGCTCATTAATGTTAAATTTTATAAATTTTAACTAATAGCAAACAATTTTTTAAAAGTTCTTCGGATCGCATATATATATATATATATATATATATATATATATATATATATATATATATATATATATATCCCCTTTGTGGATCAGACCTTGACGTGGTAAGGGGGTTTGAGTAGGGCAATGAAGCTTTGAGCTATGCCGTCTGGAGTCTATGCTCCTGGGAGGGTCACCCCTGGCGGACAGGTCAAAGCGGAGGCCTCAAACTAACATGATCCAAAATCTGCCAACCCGCATTGGACCAGCGTGGCAGATTACGGTCCATACCTTCAACATGGTATTTCAGTATGTTGAAATATGACAGTACAACCTCAAACACGGCCCTCATTCCCCGGAGGCCAAGGGGCAACTACCTACGGCAGCGGGAAGACCTGCCCCAAGGCAGAGGGTGCTAAGAATCACCGGGTTAGATCAGGCTGCCATTGGACTTTTGACATTGCAACGTTAAATATACGGACTATGAAAACAGAGGCCCGATTGCAAGAACTGTTAATCGAACTTGACAACATACATTGGGATATTATTGGGCTCTGTGAAACACGAAGGAAGGGTGAAGAGTTAATCAAACTGGAACCAACTGGACACGTACTCTACACTCGAGGTACGGAAAATGGCCGATGTGGCGGAATAGGATTCCTCATCAATCGAAAGCTGAAGGACAGTGTGGTAAAATTTGAAAGTACATCCGACCGATTAGCCCAATGCGTCATTCAGCTGAATAAAAAGTTTAGGCTTCAAATCGTCCAAGCTTATGCACCAACTATAAGCCATAAAGATGAGGAAATTGAGGAATTTTATGATGATGTGGCCCAGCTTTTATACAAGGAGAAATGTATGTACAAAATCCTGATGGGTGATTTTAATGCCAGAATTGGAACAACAAGAACAGACGAAAATGCAACTGGCCCATATGGAACTGGTGAGCGAGACAATAGAGGTG
This sequence comes from Cosmopolites sordidus, assembly GCA_031761425.1. Classification (NCBI taxonomy): domain Eukaryota; kingdom Metazoa; phylum Arthropoda; class Insecta; order Coleoptera; family Curculionidae; genus Cosmopolites; species Cosmopolites sordidus. The sequence continues at coordinate 251,231 of JARFXV010000058.1, forward strand.
ACAGATTAGTTGATTTTGCTGAAGGACAAGAACTATATATTATGAATTCATTCTATAAGAAAAATATCAGCAGAAAATGGACATGGAAAAGTCCATCTGGGCTCACAAGCGAAATTGACTACATCATGACCAACGATAAAACAATATTTACCAATTGTACTGTCCTTAACAATTTTAATGTTGGAAGTGACCACCGAATTGTACGAGCAAGCGTTCGGATAGACTGTCGAAAAGAGCGCGAAAAAATGGTAAGATCAAAGAAGGGCAAGGTGGATTCTGGAAAACTGCTGGAGAGAGGAAGCGATTTTGAGATTGCTTTGTCAAACCGGTTTGCTGCGTTACAAGATCCAGAGGACGTGGAAATATCAGTTCAATATAAAGAAATCGCCAACAATGTACTTCAAACGGCTGCTTCAATAGCACCAGAGGAAACATGTCTCAAACAAAGAAAAATCTCCAGTGAGACCATTGATTTAATGAAGAAACGGCGAGCAATGAGAAATGCAGGTAGTCCTTTTGGCAGGGTCGAGTACACTGAGCTCTGCAAAACTATAAGAAAATGTATCAGAGAGGACACGCGCCGATTCAATATGCAGCTAGTGCAAAAAACCCTGGAAGAAAACAAAGGAATTAACAAAGCTAAACAGAAGCTGAGAAACAAAAGAACGCAAATATATGCTTTAAAGCGTGAGGATGGCACAGTGTGCAGGACGCGTACCCAAATGTTAGAGATTGTCAGAAGGTTTTATTCCCAGTTATATGAAGATCAGAGCCAGTCAGGGACAGCAATACCCACGGAAGAACAATATATATTACCAGATATCCTAGTGGAGGAGAAGTAACAAATGCTATAGAATTGATAAAGAACGGCAAGGCTCCAGGAAAGGATAGTGTAACTGTCGAAATGCTAAAAGCTGGTGGTCGGACGTTACATAAAACACTGGCAAAATTATACTCAAAATGCCTCAAAGAACAAAAAGTACCTGACTTATGGAAAAATGCAGAAGTGATCCTTTTACATAAAAAAGGAGCACAGGAAGATTTAAAGAACTACCGTCCAATAAGCCTCCTATCAGTGATGTACAAAGTTTTCACTAAGATAATTTCTAAAAGAATATTAAAAAAACTGAATGACGCACAACCAAGAGAACAAGCAGGATTCAGAAGTGGATTCAGTACAATGGATCACATCCAGGTTGTACAGCAGCTCATAGAAAGGCACAACGAATACACCATGCCACTGTGCTTGGCTTTTATCGACTACGAAAAAGCATTTGATTCCATCTCAAAGCATGCGATAATGGATGCACTGCTTAGCCAAGGTGTAGAGAGAGCCTATGTAAACCTATTAGAATCGATATATGATGGAGCTACAGCCACAATTCACCTTGATGATCTTGAAGTGGGAATTAATATAGAACGAGGTGTACGGCAGGGTGACGCAATATCGCCTATTCTTTTCTCGGCTGACCTTGAAGAAGTATTCCGTAAACTGGATTGGGAACAGGATGGGGTAAAGATCAATGGTGCAAACTTAAACCATCTTAGATTTGCAGATGATATTATTCTCATTTCACAAGACCCAGAGGAGCTGCAAAGACGCATACAAGAACTGCAAAGGGCTGGCGAACCATTTGGCTTGAAAATAAACCTGAAAAAGAGTCAGGTTATGTTCAATAACTTCGCTCAGGACAGAAGAATTTCAGTTTTAGGAAGGGATTTAGAGATTGTGGACAGCTTTGTATATCTTGGGCAGAGGATTTCCATGGAGGGGAATACCGCCCGGGAGGTGGAACGGCGTGTTAAATGTGGCTGGCAGGCATTTGGTAGGCTCAACATAGTGTTTAAGAGCAGACTCCCACTTTGCCTGAAAAGAAAAGTATTTGATCAGTGCGTTCTACCTCTTATGACATACGGAAGTGAAACCTGGACACTCACATCGCAATCAATTCAAAAACTTCGGGTCGCACAGAGGGGAATGGAAAGATGTATGCTTGGCATTACAAGACGAGACAGAAAGTCCTGCGCATGGATCAGGGAACAAACAAAAGTCTGTGACATCATTGGAAGAGTAAAACAGTTGAAATGGAGATGGGCAGGCCATATAGCGAGGCGATGGGACGACAGATGGACCAAGGCAATCCTGGAGTGGATACCGCTTGATCGCAAACGTCCGCGAAGAAGACCGAAAGCACGATGGACTGATGACATCGTTAAGTATATTGGACCCGAGTGGCAGAGGAAAGCCCAGGACCGTGAAGGTTGGAAGCATGCTGAAGAGGCCTTCATCCTGCAGTGGATCGATACGGGCTGATGATGATGATGATGATGATATATATATATATATATATATATATATATATATATATATATATATATATATATATATATATATATATATATATATATATATATGCAATGATGCACATAATAAATATCTCATAAAAAGTATCTGAAATACAAGATACTTTTTTTACATAATATATTTTTTTTATTTTTAAACATATTTGTTTGCCTTTTTACAATTTACAAGACGTTCTTCAAGGTTTTAAATGAGACTTAAGTAAAACCAGTTCTTCAAACATATGATCACTCATTTTGCTTTGATGGGGTTTCATTATCATCCCCCCGACAGAGAACGGGTGGAACTCTGCAAACAGCTGTTACATTTTAAAAATATTTTTTTATTGTTGGATAAACATTTAAAATGTGTAGGCAGATTTCCTTATTATTTAGGTGCTGAAGTGTTTCTAAGTCGGCGGCGCTGCCAGTAGACCCTGTGTTGTCGCCACTAGCGGCGCTAGCAATAAAAGAATCAGAGTCCTCTAAAAACATGTAATAAAATTCGTCTATTGCCTTTTTTTATGTCATCTCCATTGCTCTTTAAAAGCCTTTGATTTGAGATGGATTAATTTGCCGTGTTTCAATCAGGATAAGCTTTTTTAAACGTTCTTTAAATACTTTTGGTACCATTTCATTAATAAAAAAACGGATGGGACACAGAGGCAAATATTGCATCATTTGCTGCAGGCTCAAACTGCAAAAACTTTTTGAAGCGTATATTTAGATATTCTTCGATGACATCTAACAAAGTGCCGCAATATTTTAGATTTTTCATTTTAAGACATTTAACCATATGCTGGATTCTCATTAGTTCTGATAGTAGACAACAGTAGTAGGTGTGTTTATCCCCTTGTAAACTTTTACTAGCTTCTGCTATTGGCTTTGGTCAGTTCACATATTCACATAAAAATATATTTCATGTAGGTAATTTAAGGCTTTTCATGGTTTTATTAAAAAGCTCCTGCACTGTTAAAAGGCCTTTTATGGAATTATAATAAAAGTTCCATCGGGTTGAGCATGGAAAAGTTGATGACATTTCTGTCAATTTCAAATATATTTCACATGTTTTTGATGATCTAGAACATACATTTCAGAGTGCTTGGCACTTTGCTAAGGCTGCATCATGCAGCTTTTTATAAATTGTATTGTTTACAATCTGTACTGGCAACCAAATGCAAAGTACGCATAGCGAATCTTTCATGTCCTCGCAATCATCACTTTCCGATACTGAAGAAGAATCTGGTACTAAGTCATCATCTTCATTATCTTCATCGAGTGGGGTTCTTTCAAGATCTTCTTCATGTGAAATGTGTTCAGGATTTGTGGCTAGAATATCTGAATTAAATTTTTCAAATACTTTGAACGCCTTTCCATCTTTGATCTGATATGATTTTAGTAATGAGTAATTTTAGTTGCTTAAATTTACATTGTGTTTGGTTTTATAAATATGTTGACCAACCACAGATTTATTTGGCCCACTTTCTTTTTGAGTAGTATATTTACGATTACAATCATCACATTTTATGTTTTAAATCCCCGACCTTCTATTCTATTCTCTTCTATGTGGAATATTGTATTTATGATTATGCAATAACTGCTGTAATTTATTATTAGATGTACCTATATGTACTAATTTTATATTAACCTCTTTAAATATGTTATTCCAAAGTCTCAATCCCAATTCCAAAAAAATGATGCACATGATACATACCGCTTCAAAGTATATATATATATATATATATATATATATATATATATATATATATATATATATATATATATATTCCAAAAAAGTCCAAAAAAATTCCAATTTAAAAAAAATTATGCACATGATACATACCGCCTCAAAGTATATATATATATATATATATATATATATATATATATATATATATATATATATATATATATATATATATATATATACTATAGCATTTTATTCAAGTATTGAAAATATACATTCGTTTAGCATGATGCAGTAATTTCAGTTCGTTTTTGTTGTAAATAATAATTTATCGACATAGGAGGGGAAAACCGAAGAATGGAGAAAGCAATCTTGGGGCGTTTTCATTTCCAAAATGAAAACTAGAAAGCAAGGTGGGAGACTGTTCGGACTATTGCTGGAATGCGGCGAAGTATCGAGCGGTTCGACCAAGGAAGATAATAATTTAGTAGCGCGTGGCATGACGTGACCGGTTTGCGTGATTGGCAACTTCATAAAATATAACAATAAAAAATTCCTTATCGGGCTCTTCCATTTCGAAGCTCTTTCGTCGAAATGAGTTTCGTAATAATAAATCGGCAGTAATGGTGCTTTAGTTAAGTGTGGTAGTGTTAGCTTATTATGTTAAAAGCTAACTGAGTATGTGAATCGGTCAGAAAGCAATGGTGTGTATAGAATACTTACTAGAGTAATCAATACTGAACTGGAAGAGATTTACCATTAAACACCAAGTCACTTTTTGAAACTTCTCGACGCACGTTTCGAATGATTTAATCAGATTAAAGCATCTCCAGATTGTGCATCCCTTCGAACGTGTGTCGAGAAGTTTCAAAAAGTGATTTGCTGTTTAGTGGTAAATCTCTTCGAGTTTAGTGTTTCACACCAAAGGTTCCAATAGAAGAATTGATAATCAATACTGGTTTTATCGACTGTAAATTGACACAATACTTAACACAAAACAATACATACAATTTTATTGAATTGCGTCGATGTAAAAGATTGTCCCGTTTTTGGCGTTAGATGGCCTTGCCTGGTAAAACCGAAGGGGTCTCTATTTCTCATGTATAAAGTTTTGATGTTGTTTCACAAAAGGCATTTCAGCGACTATATGGAGAAAAAAATATGTTATTTGGTTGTGTTTTGTAAATTTTGTTAAGCAATAAAAATAGCAGAAAACAGAAAATATTTTCGATATAAAAGGTCTACCAACAAGAATGATAGAAATATGCGGTGGTGCGCCATCCTGTTGAAAATAAAAGTTATCCGCGTGAATTCCATTAAATTCCGGAGAAAAAAATCAGCTCCGTACTGATAGTAAAGGCGGCCCCTTCCTCATTTTTCAAGAAATAAGGATCGATGACTTCTCCATGCCAAAATTCACACCAAACTGTGATATTTTGCGGATGAAAAGGACTCTCATATATCACGTGTGAATTAGATTAGCACCAATACCGACAATTTTGTTTATTGACGAAGCCATTGAGACAAAAATGAGCTTCATCGGAGAAGATGATTTTGCGTTGAAATTCGTAGTCGGCTTCCATCATTTCGAGGGCCCAATCGGCAAATTTACGACGAATACGATACTCGGTTGCCTTCAATTCTTGTGCCAGTACCATCTTATACGGATGCAAAGTCCAACCTCAAAATTCACCAGGTTGTCATTGAAACCGATATGTTGTCATTTTCGGCTGCACTTGCTTGAATAACGGCAGTATTTTTAACACTGTTGGCTTTTTTTTCGTACAGGCACCACACTATCGTAGAGAGTAAACTCACTTTCAAATTTTCTAATAACACGATGAATAGCCTATTCAGAAGGACTACCACGACGAATACCACGATGGGTCTGAATTGTTCGTTGAGTACTACGAGGGGACAGCGAATTTACGTAATAAACATGGATAATTTCCAAACGTTCTTTTAACGCGAAACAAATCCTGATTTAATTGCAAACCAATCAGAAAACAACTGACAAGACATGTCAAAAATTGGTAAACAAATGTGGGCTTCATCCCTAAAAGGCAAGAATGCTAGGCAAAAGCAAAAGGAGATATATAATGTGTACGATGAGCATGCCGTTAAAGATTCCACGTATCCTAAGTGGTTCAGAAAATGTAATAAAAATTTTAATCTTAGCGAGATACGACATTTTGAATGACAGCCTGAGAGTGATTGATGCCAACGAATTATTGATTGTAGCTGAAAGTGATCGACATAGAATAATTAAAAAAATCGGAGAAATTTTGGAATCAACGAGTAAACAGTGTCAAGACGATTACGTCAAATTGGAATGGCTAAAAAGGTGGATGAAGGGGTATCGGATGAGTTGATAGAGAAAAATGTAATATAACAATATTTATAATTTAATTTACAAAATCGACAACATTTGTAAAGTAGATGGTAACAGGTGAAGAAGAATAGATTGTGCATAATAAAGTTAAGCGAATGAGATTATGATATAATCACAGAGATTTCCGTTTCAACCAGCAAAAGAACCCCTTCAACCAGCACAAAAGATAGTTTACTTTTGAAGAAGGTTATGTCAGGCCTGTGGTGAAACTGGAAAGGAGTCGTTTATTATGATATGGGAGATACTAAGAAAATTAAAGAGAGTAATTGGCCAGAATCAGCCTGAATTAGCCAACAGAAAGTATTGCGTTCAATCGAGAAACTGCTAGACTATGGTGTAGCAGTGGACACATATGTGTGTCTTTGGTCACCCGATATAAACTTTTACAACTTGATCCAGATGTTTTGATCCATTCAGCGTACTTTCCTGATCTTGTGCCTTCCGAAGGCCATTAATCTAGATCGCTCTAAAACAGCTTAAATGGTGAAAACTTCGTTTCGTTGGAAGACTTAAAAAATCACCTGGATTAGGTGAAAGAAACCTCGGAACTTCTATGAGCGTGGGATTATTAAACTACCGGAGAAATGAAGGAAAGTCATCAAGAGAACATCGAAATTACATTAATTGTAATTTTTAGTAATCAAAAATTTTGTCTAGTTTTTCTCAAAAAAAAAGGACGAACTTTTGTATCAACGCTATAGCAATCCAAAATTAATTGGATTATGTTTTCATATATCAAAAACTTATTGAAATTAACAAACAAAAATTTTTGAGATAGATTAGACAATAAAAACTACTGGATTGAAATTATGGAATGAATAAATTGAATAAGAAGGCATGCAAATTACAAGTAAATGTCAAAACATTACAATTCTCTAGGTTAATAATTAACCAACAGATCAAAGCTCATCGGCCGGAATTGGGAGAGCAACTGACTACCCCTTGAGACACCCCAGACAACAACGTAGGGGCAGGCCCAACACAAGAACTGACATGAAGCAGGCACCATCACCTGCGGCGTAATACTTTTCTATGCCTTCGACCGCTTATTTGTTTTCAGTTCACATTAGACGCGTTCATATGCGCTGAATACAGATTTAATTAATCATGAACAAATAGATTTAATTAAACATATCATATTTAATTATCCCAACTTTTCTTGCAGACACATAATTTGTGTATATTTCCTGCTAACGGAAAAGGAGCAAGGCCGACAGACCCATCCGTTGCGAGTCTGTCACTGAAACTACTACCACATGGATGATAAAGATTAAAAGGTTAAAGTTTATGTGCGGAAAGGCTTCTGCGGTCGGTAATGTTAGAATTACTAGATAGGGGGAGGACCGCGTTTTAGATTTGTAAAATCTCGACGTTTCGGCTTCCACTTATCAAGAGTATCTAGTTGATTTACTCCGAGACCTCAATCTACCTACCCCCAGAGTTCACAACTAGAAAAGAACGTGGTCGTGAACTCTGTATTAATAGGTAAGGTTGTGGGTAGAGCACTCGGTTGAGGGCTATATATATATATATATATATATATATATATATATATATATATATATATATATATAGAAGCAAAGAATATTTACTCGTGCTGCTCTACGTTGGCGCTTCACTATTTCTTCAACAGTCGGGTTCAAGGAATCCCGCTTCTGGAAAGCCGATGAAGGAATGACCCAAGTTATTCCAATCTAATTATCGTGGTCCTGAACTTTTCTCTGCCATTCGAGTCCAATATACTTAACGATGTCATCAGTCTCTCGTGCTTTCGGTCTTCTTCGTGGACGTTTGCGATCAAGTGGTATCCACACCAGGATTGCCTTGGTTCACCTCTCGTCCCATTGCCTTGCTATATGGCCTACATACTTCCATTTTAATTCCTTTATTCTTCCAATAATGTCACATACTTTTGTTTATTCTCTGATCCATGTGTTGGGCTTTATGTCCGTTTTGTAATGTCCAACGTACATCTTGCCATTCCCCTCTGTGCTACTTGAAGTATTTGAATTGATAGCGATGTGAGTGTACAGGTTTCACGTAACGGGCAGGACGCACTGATCAAAGACTTTTCTTATCAGATTAAGTAGATATTTATTCTGAAACACTATGTTGAGCCTGCCAGCCACATCTAACATACTGTTCCACTTCCAAGGCGGTATTCTTCTCCAGTGAAATCGTCCGCCCCGGATATATGTAGTGATCCACAACACCGAAATCAAGAATAATTAATTTACTGGAAGTAATTTATTTAATCAGACTAACCTTAAAGCAATTTCATAGTTTGGCGGCTGAATATGTAAACTAATTTTTGCTTGTAGAAGCTTTTCAGACTAAAATTATTCTTACTACATTATGGAAAATCTGTAACTTTTTAATCTATCGAAAAAAAAACCCGAGTTAGAAACAGGATGGTCGAAAGGCAATTTGAAAGAAGATTCTTTTTCAATCTCGATTAATCTTAATCCTTTCGCTGGCTTAATGAGAAGTTAAAGCTCCCCTTTCCGTACAAATCCTAAATCACACCTGAACCACGAAAAAGCACAGCTTATTCTCGAATCGGAGAGATGGCCAAGAAGAATTGACCCTATTCCCAGTAAATACCAACATTTAATCCTTTAAGACGTGCCTTTTCGGTTCATGGAAAGTCTTGTTTTGGCTTGGGTTATTTTTCAGCTTTTATCCAATTTCCGAAAACAATCGCTTTCCGGCCCCGGACCGATACGCTGTTGTCTGCCGAATAGAGGGCACATTTTGAATGCTCTAACTATAGAAATACTCCACGTTGAATCGAATTGATCAATTAAAGTGACGGAGAGAAAGAGCCGGCTTTACCTTTTGAGTTTGTTCGCAATATATGAAAATATTCAATGGATCCTTTACTGCATAATTACAATTAAGTGATACTGCAGGCATTAACTAACATTAATTACCATTGTACAACTTATATCATTCCTATATAGTTAACAGTATTTGATGTAGTGTCTAAGGATTCGACCACAGAAATAAAACTGTAAAATTTCCTGATATGTACATTTGGTTACTAACTACGAAATAAAAGATTTTTTGACGATGAAATAACTTCATCAATCATATTCAATCTTACATTTACAATTTTATTCAATAATCTTCTATTACTTTTAAAACAAAATCGTTACTACAGTTTTAAAACATTTTGTCCATTTTCTTGCAAAAGCCTTTTCAAATGTGATTGAAAACCGTCAGTTAAAGTGAAATATTTTTCTGATACGATGATTTGCAATAAAACAGTAAATAAGGCTTTAATGCTATAATATCAGGGTTATATGGGAGATATGATAACAGAATTAACGAAACCCTAACCCTCCTCAAACATCACCTCACCTCACACACAACTATATTTTTCGCACATATGTTTAACGTACGTCTAATATTCCAGTAGTGGAGTGAACCGGTGCATGAGACCTTTCACACGGAATTATAACGATACACATTGTAATTGCGTCATTTAGCAGCCGTCCTTTAACGTACGCTCAAAATCATTCCCACTTCTTCATTCAACACTTCAAGTTCGTCAAATTTCCGAACGACAAATGAAGAACTTTGTGTTTTTAGCGGTCTTTGTTTGAGTTCAGTGCAAAATTGTATGTCATATATATCTATATATATATATATATATATATATATATATATATATATATATATATATATATATATATATATATATATATATATATATATGAATTAACCTTATAGGAACCTTAATATTTTTTAAATGACAACACCATATTTTTTAACATAATTTGGCAAACCTTAAAATTCGAAATAAAAAATGTTAGGTCACATTTTTTTATTGGAGTAGCCGTTTTTGGAACAATTAGCAAAAACAACTAAGCTAATCTGCAGTAGACCTTGGAAATTAAACAAAAATTGTATTGTTTGAAAGGTGCCATCATTATTGTGCTGTCATTGTGTTATTTGAAAGCTGTTGTATTTGAATGTGTATAAAAATAACGTTTTAATTTAGTTGCTAAGATGAATCAGTTATTTAATCAAAAAGAGAAAGTTGAATTAATTTTCTTCATGTCGGTGGCTTAAGTATAGACGATGCGTGTCTTCAAATCCGATAAGTATCTTCAATTCCAGAGTTTTTTAGAAATAACTTAGTGAAACTAAAAACAACTGGTAGTGTGTGCCCAAGGTGTTACTGAATAAAATATTCTTCTTTGTAATGTCAACGAGTATAAAATATTCTTCTTTGTAATGTCAAACCAACGAACAAAATTGCACAAGGGGTAGGTTGTTCTCAATCAAGGGCGTTGGCCACTTTATAGGGCAACAATTATCATCTATCCAAAATGAAAAGCGTACAAGAATTGCATAGTATGATTGTAACAGAAGACTGAAATTTTGAGACTGATTTTTGAACAAGAAGCACGTTTTCGAGAAGCACATTTTTTATAAGCGACGAGGCAACTTTTTATTTAAATGGTATGGTTAATAGACAAAAATACAGATATTGGTTTGGTAGTAATCCTTGTTGGGCTGAAGAAAAAAAAAGACAAAATAATCCAAGAGTATGGTATGAAATCTACAATAAAAAGTAATCGGACCTATCTTCATAGAACAAAGTTTAAATGGTCAACGTTATTTAGAGTTATTGAGAAACGAACTTGAGTTGTTTACTTATGAACTACCATTAGCAGAAAGAAAGCTGTTCTATTACCAACACGATGGGGCACCACCTCATTTTACGCGAAATGTGTGGGATTATCTTCATGAACTGCTGCTAGAAAGATGGAAAGCAAGTAGGAGTTCAATTGAGTGGCCTGCTAGGTCGCCTGACCTCACATTTAGACTTTTTCCTTTGGGGTTTCTTAGAGACCAAAGTATACGTCACTGCTCCTAATTCTGTCGATGAACTGAAATAATTCATTTGGCGAGAAATGAATAACATTAGGCCCAAAAGGTTGAAAAATGTTAGTAATAATATTGTAAAAGAGTTCATTGTTGTAGATTACAAGGAGGGCATTTGTTAAAAAAAAAGAATCGTTGATTAGTTTATAAGAGTTATTTTTTATTGTTATTTTAAATTCGTTTTTTTAACAAAAAACATTGAACAAGTGTTACAATTTCCATCGCCGAGCTGCAAAAGACAGCTGTGACTGGAACTGCATCAATACTACGACGCTAGCTATCAATTTCCTCCCCAATGGCTTGGAGGTGGTTGATGGGACAGTGCCGTTATGTGACGATTTTTGTGGTTCTCCGTGGTTGTTGTTATTTTTGCTGTAACTGTACATATATATATATATATATGATATAAGAATGATACGTTAAGTTTTATTCAAAGTACTGTCCATTGCTAGATCGACATCAAAACAAGCGGACGAGCATTATCATGTAGGGGAATAATTTTGTCCTGTCTGGAGTAGTAATGGGCGCGTTTTTCCTTGAGTGCTCGGCTCAATCTCATTAATTGTGTTCGGTAGAGAGCTCCAGTAATGATTTCGCTCGGTATGAGCAACTCATAATACACGATACCAAGCTGATCCCACTAAATACACAGCATGAGTTTTTTTTATGAATATTCGGTTTGGCTATCGATGTTGAAGCATGGCCAAGTGGTCCCCATGATATTCACTTCTTTGGGTTATCGTAGTAGATCCATTTTTCACCACTAGTGACTATACGATGCAAAAAACATTTTTTATGCCTGGCAAGCAGCATTTCACTCATGCAAAATCGGCGTTCAACGACTCTCGACTTCAGTTAATATGGAACCCAATTTACTTGTTTTTGAATCATTTCCAACGATTTTAAACGATGTGAAATTGCTTGTTGAGTCACTTCTAATATAAGTGTAAGCTCTTTTTGGGCTTGGGATGAATCTTCCTCCAATAAGACTTCCAATTCCGTGTCTTCGTACACTTTTGGCATTCAACTGCGTTCTTTGTCTTCCACGTCAAACTCACCGTTTTTAAACTTTTGAAACCAATTGATACCCCTCAGCTGCAAATTTCTTCAAATTAAAAAAGTAAATCAAAAGTTCCCGCTATTGATGCTTATTCCGCACAAAAAAATTAACATTTTCGCATGAAAAAAATTGTGTGATGCTGATACGGAGTGACTAATAATTCAAGGTTATGTTATTACCAAATGATCAATCTTACGATATTACGTTTTACATCTGACAATTTCAACACCAAACCTTCTTGTGGGGCCATCTTTTGTCAAACTGTCAAACGGCGGAAACTTATTTGTTCTCATTTATTCATTATGCATACATACATATACATACACAAAACTAAAAAGTGTGTGGTATAGCGTAATGTTAGATAAGAATTAATGTTGCTTTTACCTACATCTGAACAGGAGAATGAAATAAAATTTTTTGACTCTATCAACATAATCAAAAATTCTAGTTGAACCATAAACGCAAATATTTACTGTTCATTTAATAATACCGGTTCTGTATACTCATACATATATATATATATATATATATATATATATATATATATATATATTCAGTATCTTCTTGGACACGAAGTTGTGGCCATGCGGTTCCTGCATAATGCACAAGATGCATAATCAGTGCAAGTCTATATCTGCACGGGTCACCGTTTCCGCTCTATTTAATTCAAGAGGTGTTTATTGTGTTACGAGAACGGCTGCATTTATGCAACTGAACCATCAAATTTTCAGAGATACTAAATGCATTGTACAATCGATCTTAACCCGTACGAATTAACGAATTAGCCTTTAATTAGCGTGGGTCGAAATTAGAAGCGGAGTATGCAAATAATGAATTAGGATTTGTGCCAAACGATAAAGGCAATTTCGAACGAGGGTACGCCCAGAATATTTACTCGTTCAAGATCATGAATTATGCACTCTGCTCCATATATTCCCGGCGGGATGCAAAAGCTTCAACGAAAATTCCGATTAAAAATTAAAAAATCTACTTTGGGCATTTTATGTTTTGTTTTTACTTATATATATATATATATATATATATATATATATATATATATATATATATATATATATATATATATATATATATATATATATATATATATATATATATATATATATATATATATATATATATATATATATATATATATATATGTATATATTATTTATACAAAAATTTTATATTTCTTATTCTTCTTGCTTCTCACTTTCTTATATCGCAATATGTCGATTCATGATACTCATTCACATTGAATGATTTTGTGGACGCACTCTGGGACACATAAATATTGGACGTTTCAAGTAGCTCAATGTGGCAACTGCAACTAATGGGATTGATTATAATGCTATGGACACTAGAGTGAGAGATTTGGATCATTCAGGTGCCCAGCTGAGAGCCAGAACTTTGCAGTCCTGTTTATGTATGTATAAGGTATATGAAAGAAAATGTATAACACTAAATGGGACATTGCGTTGCTAAAAGGAACTATAGGATTTTCCATTTATGGCGCTCGAACTTCAAATGCAAATAAGTTGTGTGTGATGTAATTTTTTTTATTTGAAAGAGCATTCGATTACTTTATGTTTGGAATATGATATCAGCCAAATTACCGCCGTGGCTTCGCACGGCGGCGCGTACCTGGATTCAATTTTCGATGATTCGGCATAGGCATTAGTTATATTAAATTTTAAGCTATGAATCGTCTGCGGCTTATTCGCATAAATCCGTGTTTTAAGATAGCCCCACAAAGAAAAGTCTAATGGCGTCTAATAGTCTAATATATATATATATATATATATATATATATATATATATATATATATATATATATATATATATATATATATATATATATATATATCCAATAAAAAAAACGAAATGTTAATAAGGCTGAAATCAGAGCGCTTGAAAGTTTAAAAAGAAACGAGGATATACCGGCCTATAAAGGAAACGCAACAGTCATAACACCTCCTAGGAATAGTCCTATATAATAGGAATAGGAATAGTCATATAAATCCCTCCTAGGAATAGTCCTATAAATAGTCCTATGGGAAAGATGGCGAACATTAAAGATGACGAACACTGAAAAAAACATATAAACCGGTAAATAGAGATCCAACAACCTATCTAGAAAAAAACAACCAAAAGCAAAATCAAAGCATAGAAACTAGAACCGGACATCGACCGAAGAATAATTCCAAAGGAAAAATCAAGCAAATATCCTAAACTTTACAGTCTACCCAAAATAAACAAAGCAGAAATCCCATTAAGGCCCATTGTAAGTGTTTTCGGCTCTCCAGCACAAAATTTGGAAAAATATGTAGCAAGTATCATACAACCAAGCTTTAGACTTGCCGAGTCCTGTGTTCAAAACTCAGAACATTCGACAAGGCTAATTAAAGAATTCCAACTAGAGGATACAGACATAGTCACTGTATCCAAGTATCCCCATAGACGATGCTCTGTACCTAATTTCGACGAACGAAGAGTTTCCTCCATACGTGGGGAACTCTCCGAATTGCCTGAAGAACGTCTATTTTTCCTTCAACCCGATCTATAGACAGACCCAACAGGATCATTTCTATCACCCGTTCTAGCATAACGTGTTCATGACATACTTCGAAACAAAAGCATTAGCTAACGCTCTTTTGAAACTTTGGAGACTCAGATTATATCTTTAGAATATGGCCTCACGGCAACGTACTTCCGAATAACTACCTAACCCAATTAAACGAAATCCACCCCAGAAGTTTCCCCTGGAAGTCAAACAGGATAAGAAACTGCCGTTTTTGGATCTCTTCATCACAATATAACTTTCTGGAACCCTGGAATTTACAGTGTCTAGAAAACCAACTCACACTGATCGATACCTCAACTTCAAATCCCATCATCACCTTTCGGTGTATGTGGAACCAACGACATGTGGTTCCAAAGTCCAGGCTCTCAGCTGGGCAACTCATTGATCCGAATCTCTCACTCTATCGTCCATGGAATTATAATAAATCGTATTAGTTGCAGTTGCCACATTGAGCTACTTGAAACGTCCAATATCTACGTGTCCCAGAATACGTCCACAAAATCATGATCAAGCAAAATTTTTGTAACTTTAGATGATTGGGTTAAGCATCTTATAGGAAAAATTACTTTTCATGAATCGATATATTGCGATATAAGAAAGTGAGAAAAAGAAGAAGAATAAGAAATAGAATTCTTAATGTGTAATTCTTAAATAGAATTCTTAATATAAATCCTTCGTTAATATCTGATCTTCCCCTAGAATTATTATTGTATAATTTCCATATTCTGTAGGTTTTAATAACTCTTATACGAACCGAAATATTTTTAAAATTTAAACTTTTTCTGTACAAGGTATTTTATATAAATTCGTTGCTTAAGGAACTTCGATATGTGGAAATTATTCAACTAGCCTTTCTGTTTAATCAACAATAAACATATTAAAACTCTGAATAACTGAAATTGGACTTGGTTTTTTCCTTCTAATCGGAATAGAGCATCAGTTGTCTTTTGAAGTGTCTCAGATCTTCACTGTATATATAAGGAAGATCGGGGGAATGTTAAGAGAGAGGTTAGAAGTGAAATTAAATGATGCACTAGGTGTATGTGAAGCAAATAAACATACTAATGTAAATATAACTACAATAAGAAACCTGAGTAATGGAAAGTGAAGAAATATGATACTTAACATTCATTGACCTGAAAGCTGCATTGGATAAAATCAACAGAGGAATCAATGATATGGAAATGTTTAATAGAAACTCTCTTAGGTATAAGTAAAAAAAAATAGGCGTGACAAAAGATATATAAAAATATAAATGGACAGGTAATAAGAGATGGTAAGAAGTCGTAGGATTTCGAATTGAAAATGTGAGTAAAACAAGGGGACAGCTTAAGCCCATTATTATTCTTTATTGCAAGGGACAAACTAATTAAAGGTACTAAAGGAAAAAATAGAAGAACTAATAATAATATACAGAAATCTCTCACCAACAGAAGTACAAAAACTCTTGCATCCAGAAGGCATCGTGTTTATATCAAAAAAATTAAAACAAATCCAAACCGAGATATGGTACAAGAAATTTAAACACTCAAGATATAAACGAATACTAATAAAAGCAAGGCTATGATTAATCATTATACACGGACAACAAACGCCACAAAATCTTCACCTTCATATATATATATATATATATATATATATATATATATATATATATATATATATATATATATATATATATATATATATATATATATATATATATATATATATATGTAAACAAAGTTATGAGCCTACAACATAGTATTACCAACACTATTATTCATTAATGCAATTGAATGTTAGGTACCACTAGAGAGATATAAAAATAAAATAAATGCAACCGAAATGAAATATCAAATCAGAATGGCAGGCGATGCATAATTTGGCTTATCCAGAAATTAAGAATTTTGGAAAATGACAATATCTAATGACTT
Organism: Cosmopolites sordidus; assembly: GCA_031761425.1. Classification (NCBI taxonomy): domain Eukaryota; kingdom Metazoa; phylum Arthropoda; class Insecta; order Coleoptera; family Curculionidae; genus Cosmopolites; species Cosmopolites sordidus. The sequence continues at coordinate 268,106 of JARFXV010000058.1, forward strand.
TTTGGAAAACAAGAACATATCACTTTAAAATTAAAAAACAGACAACTAAACTAATATACTAACTTAGAAGAGATGTACCATCCAAACGACCAGGTCCAAGCGACTTTTCTTTAAAATATTTCGAAGCATGTTTCGCTAATCATGTTAACATCACCAGGAGATGATAATTAAATTAAATCATTTCTCGATGATGCTAAAATAGTTAGCGAAACGAGCATCGAAAAGTTTAAAAACTTATCTGGTTTTAGTTGGTGTTTAGTTGTAAATCTCTTTAGTGCTTAGTGCTTTAGAGCTTAGTGTTTCACATCAAAGTTTTCAATAGAACAATTGTTAAACTAACATAGTATGGTTATATCATTTCAATAAACTCAAAACATTAATCAAAAAGGTAATCGACACAGAAAAGATTAAAAGAAGAAATAGAGGTAGGCCAAAAAAGTAAAGTGTTTGGGTTAGAGGCGCATCAGCAACTAGGCTATTTAGCGACTGGACCTACAGCTTAACGTGGGTTCCGAACCACGGTCATCAGCTTCCGACAAACCCAGGCCAGCACCCCCCTCGGGCTATAAACCCTTGGTTATATGCCTACCCATAAGTCTATCAGGAAACGTACCGACTGGCGAGTGACCAACGTAGAACACTTCTCAGAAGGCATCCGGCCTTACCCAGCCTTTAACTGGCGTGACTGAGGGGTAATTCGTAGTCGGATTTTACACTCTTGCCTATAAACAATCACAAACATTTAGGAAAGATAAACGGACAGAAGAAAGAAAAATAACCATCCGAGCGCTGGAATCGAACCAGCTACCGCTCCAGCGCGGATTCGGCAAAGCAGACGCTCTTACCGCCGCACCAACGCGACCGGCAGGTAGGCCAAGAAAAATTTGAGCACGGAGAATAGGATTGAAGAAGAGGGAAAATTATAACGCGGATGAGAATAATGGAACAGCATTGGAACAAATTGAGAAAATGGACAAATGAATCTGGAGTGGTTTTACAGAGAAGAATAAGTAGATATTTGCATTAGATGCCAGCAAGTCCCCAATCATTCTAATGGCAAACGATTTTATAATTTAATGAAAAACGAATTAGGCATTTCACTTTTAAATTTTATTTAAATAGTATTATTAAATATAGAATCTAATTAATAATAGTATTTAAATAACTAGTAAATTATACAAAAAAGCATAGATCCCTATCAAAAGCTTAAAATATTTTAAATACATTCAGCGTTAAAATATACCAACGTATCCTTTACTGTTTCCTCATTAATCTCTGGTGTAATGAATCTTGTATTTTCCCTAGCGCAACTTTGAGGCGTAGTCCAATAAAATTTGGCTCGGGGCGAATAGGGAAACCACCCAAAATAGAATTACGAGGCAATCAACTGGTTAAAAGTGGCCCGCGAACCGAAACAAACTAACAAAACAGAGAAAAAAAATCTAAACTAGTAAGGAATTGCGCCAGCGGTCCCGTTTATCTTTCTCAATAGTCCCGAACAAAACCATTTTGAATTTATCTGCAGCAACTCAATCAGTTTAGAGTGGGCGAATAAATTTACAGATCAATGGAAGTGGATTTAATAGATAAATTCAAGTGGAATACATGTAACCATACGTTTGAATTTAGTTGGGTTTTCCGCGCTATCGAAGAATTAGATTAGCGGTTACGAAAATACTCACGAATCTGTTTGTTTCATGTCGTAGACAAATTGTAACAGAAAATCATCTCATCTCCAGGATTATTATCAGGATATTTTGCACAAATGATGTTAATAAAGCGAAAGAAAGAGTTTAAAGTTTAAGTTGAGTTTGAGATTTTTAATCAACTGGGGAAAACACCGCCTTTAAAAGCTGATATTAATACTAATTTAGATACTTAAATATATTGTTAGATGTTGATCTCCCCATTAAAAGTTCAAATAATTATCAATATAATTCATAAAAATTGAGATTAATGCTCACTCACATCTGATGGTTAGCAATTATTTTGGTTTAATCCACGGGATAATCAACAAAAATTGACAATATATAGTGGGATAAATGGGATTATTTAGATCGAACTACAACAAAATGACAAATATGATGATTACTTATAAAACTTATAAAAATAGGTAAAGACAATTGGATAAAAACTATATTCGCTGCAATTTGAAAGATATATTTACATTTAACGAAACCAAATATACCACGGATGACGAAAACGAGATGACTTCTATGCAAGAAGAGCGTTACCAACTCGAACTACCGATAATTAATTGAATAGAAATTTTACCAGAAATGAGGTTACAAATGCCATCAAAAATTCTAATCCTAAAAAAGAACCCGTATACGATCTCATTAAAGGAAAATACTCCAAGAAATGCCAGACATCGGATTAATATTTTTTCCTAATTGTTTAATACAGTAGCAAGAACTACCTTATATCCATCGCAATGGAAAGTAGCCCAAATCAGCCCTATACAAAAACCAGAGAAAAAGTCAGAAGTAAAATCCTACCGACCTATTAACCTCTTAAAAATCCTTCCATGTGTGGTATTCCACAACATCAGTTCGGTTTCGCACTCGACAAGGTCTGGTACACCGGCTTGCTATATATATGTTACAATGCAAACTCCCAATCAGTTACTGCCTATTATGGAAATATTAGAAAATATACACAGCTGTGCAACTCTTTGAAGTAAATAATCGCCAAAAAGCCGCAGCCAAAAGGCAGGCCCGAAAAGCCAAACAGGTTAGACCTCGTGGACCAATTCTGTATCCCCCAGACCTTAAATCCCCAGCATACGGAAGACCATGCAGATCTAAGCTGGGTTATTTGAGCCACTATAAAACCCATAATTCTTCTATAATGGCTTAGTAAAATTAACAGCCATGGCTGAGGTCTTGAAGTACCCGGATTGAGTTGACTGTCATCAATATTGAAATCATATGTATATCTGGAGAATAGAACCTTCAGAGTGAAATTTGAAAACGATTTCACTGATTTTAAAAGTATATAAATTAGGGTACTACAGAGAAGAGTGCTGGGTCCAATACTACATTTACTATACACCGTCCACATACTGACTTACTTCCGGCATAACAACAGTTCGTTGATAATACGGTAATTATAGCTTCGAACAAAAACCCAACAACAGCTTCTAAAATTTTGCAAGAAAATCTAGACAATAAACAAAAATGGATCAACAAATGAAAGATCAAAATCCACGAAATCAAATCTGTCCGTCTTATATTCATAACGCGCAATGGTTCATGTCTTCCTGCAACCATGAACAAGACAGAGGTCCCGTAGGAAGAAGAACTTTAAGGATGTTGGAATGTATCTTGACAAAAGGCTGGGAAATGTATACGTTATTTTATAATATACTGGAAAATTTCCCAAAAACATTATTAATTTTGAATTAAACAAATCACTTATTTTCATTATTGAAAATTGAATTCTAAAGTTAGGCTAAAATATATCTCAAATGTCTATCTTTTGTTAGTGTTTTGCATAATCATATTGTGGCTTTCTGCCACAAATGCCACCTTGAACATCAATGGTCGCTCGTACCAGTGTTCTTTAGATCCTGGATCATTTGTTGATTATTCTGATAAAATTCTTTTTTAACATAACGCATGATCTGGGCGATCAGTTTCATAACTATTTAATGAGAAAAATATGCTCAAGAATGTTGGGGTGTAATGGAATCTTTTTTCTTAGCATTATGTGTTCTGTAGCACCGTTAACAGTTGCCAGAGCAATCGCTCGAGACTTCGACCAATGGTATTACATATATACTTCACTGACAATAAACCTCAGAAGTTCGACTGTGAGTCAAGTGTCGCTACCGCAAACTTTTACACGCTGCACTGTTTGCCAAGTTGTTTGCGATGTGGTTCTACTTTATATAGGCTAACGATTGAACGTTGAAATTGAACGTTATATAACGGGCTGCATTTAACTATTCTCTGATAGTTACCTGTGACCTGCTTTCCTAACTTATAACCCCCCATAATAAAATTCCAGGAGACTGTAAGATTAACTATTAAAGTAGACATAGTTCAATTCCATTTTGCATTCATTTTTAGTTCGGCACCATTCCAAGCGACGTGACTTGTGGTACAGTTTAAGAGAAATCAACCACTGAAACAGCCACATTTGAATCTTTTCATGTCGATTTCGGCATGAAGTCTAAGATGCCGTTCGTCATGTCCGTTGATAATTCTAATATAAACAGAACCTTGTACTCTTGCGTAATCTTGATCCTAAAATAATGTTTTCCATATTCTGCTAACAATAGAAGCACCGATATCCAGTCGTCTAACTTCAACCTGCTTCTTTCATATCATAGCTTATCCCTATGTAAATTTAACACACTAGAGAACACCAAGAATATTTTTTAGCATAATAGCAAACAAAAAATGTCTCACAGCTAACCTTAATTTTAAACCGTTTACCACATTTTCTGCAATCCCTTAGAGAAACTTAAGGACAAATAAATAAACAATATATCAGTATTGTCTTCAAGATTTGCTATACAGTGAGCCTATTTTTATTTTGATGATCTTTATCCGTCTTTTCGGTAGGTGCATAATCCCGCGCTTATAGTATTTCTGAGGTTTTGACGGCTCTGTGATTTTTCCAATCTTCCAAGGAAGTAAATATTTTACCATGTAAGCTGTTCTGAAGTTTTAATGTAAAATAAATGGTAGTCGAATGACGCAAGGTCAAGGAAGTACGGTAGATGAGCCAAAACATCTCAGTCAAGTGTAAAAGTTTGTGTTGGGTGGCCAAAGACACGTGTGGTCTAGCATCGTCTCGATGGCAAGCAATGTCCTTTCTGTTGTCTAATTCAAGCCGTTTCTGGTCGATTGAACACTTTAATCCACTTAGGTATAGATAGTATTTCCCCGAATTAATGGCAGACCATTAATGTTACCTGAAAACCAAACCAGAAGAGTTTTCATTAACAGCATAGCATAACCCTCTTCGGATGTAAACTGGCTTTTGTGCTGGTTGAAGGGGTATCTCAGCGCTAATACCATGACCTCTTATGCCTAACATTATTACAGACAATCAATGTTTCATTACCATTCGATGTATCAAATTTTTTAACGCTAGCTGATGAGGCGCGCATACATTGGCCTTGCTAACTAGTCCAAGGCGAGTTAATCATCTTAACACTATTGACCGGTTGATTCAAGAATGTCTTCCTGTTTCTCCAAATATTTCTTCGATCTCACGAGTTGTTCTATTTCGATCTCTTTTAATTAGCATCAATATTTTCATTCATTTCCATTATCCTCAGCCGATTGTCTAGAATTTACTGCATTGCAAATATTAAAATTGTCATTAAAACGCTTTGTTATCACTTACGATCACCACATCTTACGATTATTTTTAATTCTTAACAAATTTAAATAACAAAACTAAATAACAAATGTTTTTTCTATGTATTAGAATATATTTCGGTTTCAAAAACACTACGAACTTTTGCATCAACTCAATACATTCACTATTTCTTTCTAGGGATTTTCATGAAATGTGTCAAATCCAGTGAGTACTACTAAAAAGAATACTACACCCAATAAGTGATGTTCGGAAGACAAGAATTCATTTCAATCAAACTAAATCAAACCATAAGTAAAAAGATATGTATACAGCTAAAGTACATTAATTTTAATTAATGCTGAGAATATTAAAAATATTTCAAAAGTCAATGCCACTAATTTTTTTTAAACATCCATTAGTTCCTGTTTTATTTAATTCTCTCATACAACGATAATGCATTAGAGAACTTGAAATCGGATAGTTTTTGCTGCAGCGCTAAAGCCGAACCTTAACAATTTACATGTCCCATGACATTTTAATCGCCATCTCGGAACGCCAACACTGCAAAATTTTTCATGAAAAGCCATCGACTTTTTCTCGCGAAACGAATCGGCTTAATGCCGCAGAAAATGGATTACAACTCCAAAAATGGCTTTCGTTTTTCAATACTTTTTTGTTGGAAATGTTGGACTTTAATTATTACATGATTTTTTTTACAGCAGACCTTAATTGCAGGAATGGAAGATGAACAATAGTTTGAGTATCGTAAATCCAATTAAAAATATCATTATCATCATCATCATCATCATCATCATCAGTCCGTGTCAATCCACTGCAGGATGAAGGCCTTTTCAGCATGTTTTCAATTCTCGCGGTCCTGAGCTTTCCTCTACCATTCGGGTTCAAAATACTTAGTGATGTCATCAGTCCATCGTGCTTTCAGTCTTCTCCGTGGATGTTTGCGATCAAGCGATATCCAGTCCAAGATCGGTCTGGTCCATCTTTCGTCCTATCGCCTCGCTACATCGCCTACCCACCTCCATTTCAAATTCATTTACTCTATGTCACTCACTTTGTGATCCATGTGCAGGGCTTTCTGTCCCATCTAGTAATGCCAATCATACATCTTTCGATTCTCCTCCGCGATACCCGAAGTTTTTGAACTGATTGCGATGTAAGTGTCCATGTTTCGTCCGTATATCATAACGGGCAGGACACACTGATCAAAGACTTTTCTTTTGAGGCAAAGTAATAATTTGTTTTTAAACACTAGGTTGAGCCTGCCAAATGCCTGCTAGCCACAATTAACACGTTGTTCCACCTCCCGGGCGGTATCCCCTTCCATTGAAATCCTCTGTCCAAGATATATGTAGTGATCCACATCTTTCAAATCCTTTCCTAAAATAGCAATTATTTTCCCACCAGAAAATTAATTGAATATAACCTGTCTTTTCCTCTAGTTTATTTTCAAGTCTAGTGGTTCTCCAGCCCTTTGCACCTCCTCTGGGTCTTGTGAAAAAAGAAAGATCATCTGCCAATCCAAGATTGTTCAAGTATGCACCATTGATCTTCATTCCATCCCCCAGTTGAGATTACGGAACACCTTTTTAAGACAGTCTGAGAAAAGAAGAGGTGATATGGCGTCACCCTGCCGTACACCTCACGCAACATTAATTGCAACCTCTGTCGATTGTAGCTGTAGCTTCATCATACATCGATCCTAGTTGGTTTACATAGGCTTATATATATATAGAATATATATATATATATATATATATATATATATATATATATATATATATATATATATATATATATATATATATATATATATATATATATATATATATATATAGAATTGTGTTCCATTTATGAAACGCAACAAACTATCATACAAAAATTAATTTGATTTAATTATCTAGAGGCATACATTTCTACTGATCGAAAACCTACATAAAGATGTTCGAAATCAAATATTTAGGCATAAAATAATATTACCACTAACCCCATGTTATGTAGTCATAACAAAGACAGGAACAACAAGAACAAAACAATTTTATCGCACTAGTGAAATAAACATCCTAAGAATTATGGTCGGTAAAACCAATGACAAAATGAGAAACAAAACTATCAGAGAGCAATATAATGTATCAAATATCGTTCGCTTAAGGATGTATCGGAAATATAATCGGAGGCAAAAGTCCTGAAAATGGAACAGCTTTTCTTTGTATATTTGTAACGTGTTTAACTTATGTTAGTAAAGCCATATGATCATGTATAAAATTACGATAATTTTAAATTGCAATAACTTTTGAACAGTTTAGTCAATCGATTTGAAGTTTTCACGGTGGCTTAAAGATTGAATTATTATTTTGACATACCTCCGATACATCATTAAAGTTTAAAATATAAAAAAATAAAAATTGGTTTAACCTAAAGGCATTCGCACTTCCTCTAAGGAGCGGCCCTACAATACAAGAACACACCAGGCTCAAGCCACACCCGGGGCAAAACCCTAGTACAGCCCACATCCGGCATATCCCCACATCGCACAACCGGCCCCAAGGGGAACATTGACTTAACCCAGATATCTTAGATATCAAAAGAATTAAGCTCTGTGGGGGCCCTTTCCATGGTTTCAGGCCACAAGGTTGTTGGTGACGATGGATGTCTTTGGTTTCCTATTGTTATCCAGAAACATTCGTTCCAAGCAATACAGCCTTCTGCATGGGTCTAAAAAAGGTGATCGTTAAGGCCCAATATTTTAATATTCCTTACCAAGTTCTTTGGGATGATTCAAGTTGATGACAATATGATAGGTATTGTTTCGACGCACTTCATATCCCATTGTCTTTTCACCTGTTCTTGAAGCTCTTTATATTTCAGAATTTTTTCGGTATGTTTTGCAATTAAATTATTATTGTTTGGGATAGCTATATCTATAAATAACGTTTTTCTTGCAATTTTATCGATCACAACAATATCGGCCCTATTGTTATTTAATTTCTGCTCAGTAAGCACTGTTCAATCCCAATACTTTCTGTAAATGTTGTTCTCCAGAACTGGTTGCGGATTGTAATTATAGTATGGGACTTTTTTTTTTATTCCTTTAGCTGCAGTTTTATTGCCAATTCTTGATGAATGATCTTCGCAACTGCGTCGTACCTTTCTTTATATTCTGTTGCTGCAAATGCTTGAGAGCCCCCTGTTATGTGTTGGATTATCTCTGAGACCCGGCACTCATATCTACATCGATCATCCACCACTCTTCCGTCCCGAACTATGTACTTGAAGTAATTTCTTGTGTAGCTTGTGTGTAGCTTGAGTTGTTTGTTCGGACATTATAATTTCTAGATCGGGTCCTATTACAGTCTAGTTCTGGTCAATTTCTTGTTGGATCTCTTGTTTGATCGTATTTAGTCCAGTTTCTGGAATTATACCTATCTTGAGTATCATTCTATATTGATCAGCCACTCTCTGTTCTGTGACTTGTATGTTTGGATATGCTTTGGTGAACTCGGCGTGAAGTTGTTGTCTCTAACCGATTCTTTCCCGTTCAAGTTGCGTCACCTTGTAATAAATGCCCATGATTGTTCATCGATGATGTCCATTTCAAGCGTCTTCTAGGTAGTCCAGCTTGAGTGAGCTCCAGTTATAGTACGGATGTAGCTGCTCCAGCTGGTGAAATCTCAGGTGGTATTAGACTTTGATCTAGTGCCTTTTTCGTAGGTCTTCTTAAGGTAGCATATAGTTGGGAACCGCCACTCGCTCTCACCAACACCGGACAAATCCTCCCGACGGTTCTGAAGGATTCTTGTCCGCAAAACCCTACGGCCTTTTGTAATTCTTTTATTTGTTTGCTTTACTACCGGAGGATGCTACGTATTTGGAGACATCGTTAGAGACACTTTAACCCTGTGCCATTCAACTCATCGGCACGATGGATTTCCACCTTGAGCTTGGGGATTCTTTTTTAGAAGTTTACTGCTCTTAGCTTGGAAAGGTAGTGGCGCCACTCACCAAGCGTACTCTCCACCCCCTGCCTTATTTTATTATTTAAAATATTATCATTATCATTATCATTATCATTATCATTAATAATTATCAAAAATAAATAATATTTAGAAATTTTAATTAATATTTAAGTATTATTAAAAGTTCCATGTTCGTAGTTCTAAAGATTTAAATCAGAAATGTTTTTTTACCGAAAAGTTAAAATCAAGGCAAATTCACTTCAAAAGTTAGTTAAAATTTTTTCATATTATTTGTTATTATAAATTTAATTCTAGATTAGCGATGAAATTTGCTTTGTATTTTAATCATACATTATTAAAGCCAAGATTTTCACGAATTTATGATTTTCAGTAGTTTTGCCTCCGATACGTCCTTAAAACGCCATAAACATCTATAAAAACACTAGGCACTAGGCTAACATATAATAGAAAAGAAATTAAAAGAAAAATAGAATAAATAGATAATACATAGAAATGAAAAAGAAGAATTAATATACAATTTTTTATTTTACATATTACACATTATAACCATTTTTTGCAAATTACAAACTTACATTATCGTGTTGTGTAACCTCTTATTTATTATTTCTGTTTTCCCAAATGTCACGCATTAAAAAGAATAATAAGGGAACGTTCGTTGCAACCAACGTTTTAAGAAAAAAAAATGAAATTAATAATCTGGGCCCTTGTTTACACAAATTCTTAAAACCTGTCTTCTACCGCTTGCAGGAATGATGGTATTTTTCACTGTCGGGCCTTAGTCAAATTACTTGTGTTTCAAGATTACCGGTAAATAATGAAGTCTCTTTTTGTAATTCCGCTCTAATTATATTACGATTGTTTTGTGCGACTCTTCTTCGTCTTGGTCGAATTTATATTCCTGTAATTTTTATAAATGTAACATTTCCATCTTTTTCTGTTCGTTTTTAATTTAACAACATACAGTGTTTAATACAATTAATTTTTAATAGTCTCATTTTACATTGTTTCAAATATTAGTTACTTTTTTTAATGTATATCATTGATTTGTAAAAACAATAATTCTTCGTGACGTTTCACGAGAAAGATGTTTTGTCCTTTTATGTAGTAAGTTCTGATGTACAAATCGTATAACAGAAGATCGGAAGGGACTTAGGTGGATATGCTCAGATTGTACATTTTGAAGCCAATAATGATTTGGGGTTCAACAGCATTGACATGTGTCATCAAGGGGTTTATAGTTGCACAGTGGGGAGTATTTTGTTTTCGGCATGATTGTTCGCGATCCTCTAGAAACTGTAATTTTCATTATTACTAATTCTTCATCTGATTAGCAAATTCTGCCATTTAATTTTTTCTAATTTAATTCATTCTAACTGGCTATGAGTTATTAAAAGCAGTTAATACAAGACATATGTAAATTCTCCTTTGAAATAAATGAAGCTATATTTACAATCCAGTATGTTTTTTTTATAATAGTGATTTAAAAAAATTGTCTTAAATGGAAAGATCATATATAAATTTTATAACAAAACTATTTTTTTTTTCGTTATAATTTATGTTAAATTGAAAATACATTTTTAAACCTAGTACCGATGACGCGCCGTCCCCTAAAAAACTCGAGCACATTTGACGTCACGATGTTTAGTTCTCCTCAACATTACAGACAGCTGATATCGAGTGTTTTTGTTTTTAATCAATTTATTCTTGTTATTATCATCAATGTATTGATAAATGTATTAAAAATATCAAATCTAAGTTATCGTACCTGTTTCGTACCATTTTGCACTACAAAAAAAACTACCGAAAAAATGTTTTTAAATATGCCACAAGATGTTAAACGTCGAAATCAATGGTCAAATCCTAAAACAACATTAAATTTTTTCGGTATGGAAGATAATTTCGATGTAAGATTTTAATGTAATAAGCTAGAGTTATATCAAAAAAATATAATTTTTTTAAAATTTGATACTTGTCACGGTAACTTTCGCGTAACACCACACAAATAATTTAATTATATTTAATAGAAATATTTTTTCTTTTTTGGACTTACATTATTTTTAAAAACAACTCACTTTGAACTTCAGCTAAACCGAACCGAATATCATTTTTGAGAAAATACGTGATCATAAAAATATCCACACCAGGTATATTATCAGAATTGGCCTTTATGAACCTTGTGTTACACATTACTGAATTAAATTAGTAACCAACATTTTTTTTTGCACTAGATTTCAATATATATATATAAAATGTATATACACACCGTATATACACAGGTAGAAGCCAGTGACATTACCTAACGTGAAAACACTTTAACATAATGACGTCACAAACATACCAGCCAATCCTGGCGCTGTCGTAGTCTCGTGTTTTTTTTGAATGTTATAAATTTTCATTTATTTATAATTATTATAATTGTAAAATATTTTTTAAAAGTTTGTCGTATCGATTATTAATATTCTTTATGATAAAGTTTTAAAATTAAGTAAAAAATCGCTATTTATTTTTTATTCAAAAACCCAATTTCTTGCCATGCCATAAGTTATTTTGCAAATTTGAATCCCATAATCCCATAGAAATATACGTCTGGTTTTCAATAAAAGTTACCATCGGATTTGCAGTACCAGGCTTATCAGTTTATTAACATCATTAAATCTATTTTTTGGTCAATTTGATGATGTAAAAAATATGATATGGTTCAGAGACCCAAGTTCGCATTACACGTAGAAAAGAGTAATCATCTTGGAAAAGTAATATTTATTAAATGAAATATGGTATTATAATATATAAAATTAATTATTGCAATAGAAAATAAAAAATGATAGGACGTTGTTACTATTTCGAAGATGTAATGTACATTACCTTTTCGGGAAAAATTGTTTGTTTTGGAAGATTACTTTCTCATACAAAAGTATTGCTTAAATATCTGTGCGCGACGCCCTATTTCAGAAACTTCACTTACATATTTAGAAACGAATTTTTTACCATAAGGTTCACTGATTCGCAAAAAGGACCATTATTCTCAATAAAGAGCCAGAAGTTGTATATTCGTGGTGTGAAAATAAAGTAATGAAATTAATTTATATAGTTTTATCTTTCAATTGAAATTACAATTCTACATTATCTCCTTCAAAGTAGTTGCCTTTGGAAGTCATACACCGCTCGAGACGGTTTGTTCACTCTTCATAATAGTGCAAGATCTCAGACACTGAAATCACTTTCAGCTAGTTCGTTACAGCCTTTTTAGTGTTCTCCAATGTCCGAAAATGGTTAGTTTGAAGTGATTTTTCAATCTTAGAAAAATAAAAAAGTCAAGGACAAAAAAGGACTCAAGTTTGGTGAATAATGGGACTGTGGAGCCACAGTGATGTCTTTACGCCAAAAAACTCATTAATTGCAATTGCTGTTCACATTGGCATGATGCAGCACCCAGGCGTTCTTCATATTCAGTTTCACATGAATGTCCCGTTTTCGAACTCAAAAACCGTTCTGTAAAAATCCTAAGTTACCGTTTGGCCTTGAGGTGCAAATTCCTTATGGACGATCTACTGCTATCAAAAAAAGCAGCTTTTTTGGCGGTGATGAGGTTGACGGGTACCATTTCTGGTTGTGGCGCTCTTTTGCTGGGTTGTATTCAAAAATGCAATATTCTTCACCAGTTCAACCAAATCTGCTCTAAAAATTCAACGCATATTTCCCTCTTATATCATTTTGATCCACGAAAAGTTTTTCGGTACCATTTTTGCGCAGATTTTCTTCATCCCCAATTCAGGCGTCAAAATCTGATGAACGGTTAGATAATTCAACTCTTTACCAGTAATTCTGAACGCCAACCAACGATTAGAATGCAAAAGATCCCGGATTCATTGGATATTTTCATCATTCCTTACAGTTAAAAGCCTTTCGCTGCGAAATTCATATTCATAAATTTTTCCTTACTTCCTCCTACGTGATTGACCGTCACAGTCTCAATCATGTCTCTGCGTGAATTCTTCGTGCAATCTCAACTATGTCTCTTCTTCTCGTTCTCTTGCTACCTTCCGAACTACTCTTTTCAGGTCAAACCTGCAACTGGAACTCAATTCGTCACATTCTCAACTCAAACTCATCCCATCCCAACCTACACTCGAATTGTCTCCGTGACACTTTCAACTTTCATGTTTTTTTTTTGTACTTTTCGGATTTTTTCTCATAGGACTCATCTTCCCTTTTCCCCATTCCAAGGTGTATCACTTATTTAGTAGTACCTATATGCCTTTCTAAGTACTGATTAATTATACTTGTAAAGGGTATAAAGGGTATACTATTAATTATACTTGTACGTGCAACTTGGATCTGGAATAATTATTTATGATGTATACTTTGCAGTTTAACTAGAGATTATATTTTTCTTTAGTTGGGAATGTTTTCACACCAATATATTTTCAAATTAATATTATAAATCCCATGCAAAAAAATAAATGTCATTTCATTTCTCTAGAATAAATATATTTAAAACCTAAAAAATATAATACAATGAATTTATAAAAACATGTCTAAGTAATATCATTGCTCTATAGTATCACTATTGATAAGAGCATTATATACGTATTTTTTCAGAGGAGTCATTCACCAATTTATAATTTACCAAAATAACATTAAGTGCATTATTGAAAATTAAAATTTTATATAAAGTGCCCCGTTCAAGCGGCGAATCCCAGTCCCCTAGGAAGCCATTATTGTATATACAGTCGTCTCTGCGAGTGCTGACATTTTGCAGGGTTCCTCTGGGGCCCATCTAATTCGGGAACGCGGGCCTGACATTTCTGTGTCACGCCTTGCAAATGAAACGGTTCAGACGCTTCCCCTTTTTTTGCGTTGCCAAATTTAGGCATTTATATTATGATTAGAATAAAGGCCATGCAACTGACAGTATATAAATTGGACGTTTGGACGAGACCGACTCAACGTAATTTGCACTGTTTCTTTCTTATATTTTTTTTTCTTCAAGGATAAACAGTTTAAGTTTATCAGATTCCTTGAAATTTTGGAATTAAATAATTATTTCCTAGTGATTTTTTTAAATCCAAAGAAACAATACAGTTTTTCAATTTTATGAGATTCTAATCATAATTATTTCTTTCAATTCAATTTTCTAATGATATTCAAGCTAGCATAAGCAGGAATTATGTTTATTACCTGAATAATACTGTGGACTATTCAGTAGAATGAATTTAAATGATTTCATTAATAACTGCATCTAGTATCACCGCACAATATTTAAATTCATACAGTTAGGGTGATAATATATTTTTTATTATGTACAGTATTAATCGTGTATTCAGTTAAAATGAGAAAATAAGTCTTTTAATTTGGGTCATAATTTACGTAGGTGAAAGTGAAATTAACTAATAAATTTAAAAACATTTCGTAGCTGTTCAAATATATCTAATATCGTTAGGCTTGAGTGATATAAATGGAAATGCCTAATTTTTTTTCTTATCTGCTAATGAACTAGTACCATTATCTTTGGAATATTTTAATTACTCAATCAAGAAAGCGGAAACCAGTTAGTACAGGTATTTTATTAATGGAGAGCAGTGTCATTTATCAAGAGGTGCACCACGTGAGTGATAACTAAAGTATATAATGAAATTTCAAACCATGACTATTCAATAAAACACATTTAATTATTACATTACATAATGTAAAAACTGCCCCTGTGCATATTTTCGTTGAATAACGATAGATGATTATGTAATGGGGGTTAATACATTGCCCCTGGAATGAAGGTATTTGGAGTAATTGTAATAAAAAGGCAAGGGACAAAGGGCAATAACATTTATCCCACATTGTTTATTCTTTACAGAGGGATTGTTACTATATAAAAAATTCAAGAAGCCATATTTTCAGGGAACAGATTACAAACCACTTTTGTAATAACAAGAACTAAAACAATTATCGTACATAACGCTTCAAAAGTCTATGGGGTTTCGTTTTCTACATTAAATGCTTCCCGTAAGAGTATTTTAGGGGTTAAAAGGCCAAAGGTTTATTACGACATTGCGTAAATTTGGTTTTAAACTAAATAGCAAAGAAGTTTTGTAATTAATGTATTAGTAAATTAAATGCAATAACCTGAAAATACCCTTAGCCACTAGGTCCATAATTATAAACGACAACATATTTTATCGATCCGAAAATCAGACAAATATATTCTCTTAGCATTTTTTTATAGCGGTCACCATTAACAATAACATGATTTCCATCAACGTCTTCAAAAAAGAGTGGTCCTATCAAATCTTTCACTCCAAAAATCCTAATAAACAGTGACTTTTCATCGTAAATTGACGCAAGGTATTGAACACAACGGTCTATAAGTGCCATTTACATTTTAAACAGTTTTGCCGATATTACGTTTCAGTTCTCTTATTTCAATCTTATTACAAAACTCTTTATATTTACGAAATAACTAAATATAAAAAAAAACTTTTTTTTTCACGGTTGATATTACATGGACTTGTGAAAGGGCATAAACTTAAAAGTATGTGAGCCACCAGATTATTTTGCATTCATAATTGGTGACGAAAATTTTATTGGAATATATGCTTTGTATTCTCTGTGGTGTAATATAACTTTGTGTTACTATAATCATAAACCGTGTGGTTAAATCATGTTTATAACCAGATAAAGTCGGATTTTTTATATAAATTATTATCCGTGTCTGATTAAAAACCATACATTGTAACAAGCCTTTAAATTTACCCTTAATTAAAAGTTATATGGTTTTTATCAAAAAATCGATGCCATGTTTCAGTCGTTTCACGAATGGCGAATAAGGTGCGCAGTTCAAATTGTCACTTTTGTATATCCATGAATGAAATTATTTAGAGCATTAGGTTTTATAGACCATAAACCGCAATCAGTTTTACGAGCAATAATCCGTCATTACACCAGAAAAGGAGACCAGCTCAGAATAGAGGTAGGAACCTTTTAATATTTTAAGATCTCGGCGTCTGATAAAAAAGTTTTATTAGGTGCGAGGACAAGATAAGCCTGAGTAATAGTGGAAGGGGTTAGGTCTAATGGCGGTTTAAAATATGACCATTGGTGTTGTAGGTGATGGTGTAAATATCATATTAACAGATAAATAAATTAAATTGAGAAATGTAACAACTTGTAAAAGATTTTCCAATAAGAGTGTCAGAACAATCCGGTAATTTTTATTTTATTTCGAAGAACAAATAATGGCATTATATTATAAAAATAATGTCGTACAATATCCCTTTCACACATATCGCATGGTATATTTTCAATGGTGGCCTGAATCTTTCCTTTAAAATCAATAATTGCTCGGGGTCTGTTCGGGGTAAAAATTAGTGAATTTAAGGCTACGATTCAAAGAAACCTCAATCCAAAGAAAAGTCTAGGATTTGACCTTATAACTTGGACAATTCGTTAAATATTTACCGGAAAAAGCATTAGTTGTCCTTACACAAATTTATAATGCAATGCTTAGAGTCGGCCATTATCTGACACACTGGAAAGTAGGGCAAATCATATTGATTCCAAAACCTGGTAAACTGACGGAGGAAGCATAATCATATAGACCCATTATACTTTTGCCTATCTTATCAAAGCTTTTTGAGACGCTGTTCCTAAAGAGACTAAAACCATTGCTAGATTAACTATATATCGTTCCAGAATACCAGTTCGGATTTCTCCAAAGACGTAACAATCGAACGAGTACATAGGCTAGTGAACATTATTAATAACGCTTTTGAAGAAAAAAAGTACTGCTCGGCAGCATTTTTGAATAACACGCAAGGCTTCGATAGAGTATGGAACCCAGGCTTACTATACAAACTTAAATCCAAATTTCCTACAACCTATTATACGGTATTCTTATCCAATACAAAGGAGAAATAACTAACATATGTCTGATTAAATCAAGAGTACTTGAAGGTACTAGTGTCTTGGGTCCCATACTTTTTCAAATCTTTTCTGCTGACCTACCAACTACACCAAACACGTCTATAGCTACCTTTGCAGATAATACAATAGTTATGGCAATAAGCAGGGTACTAAGTTATGTATCTGAGAAGCTTCAGGAAGCTCTTAATAAAATAAAAGAATGGGTAAAAAAGTAGCGTCTAAAAATCAATGAGTTAAAATCTCAGCAAGTCCCTTTCACCTTAAGGAAGGAATCATACCCGAGAGTAACATTTAATGGACATCAACTTCCCCAGGCAGGCTGTGCAAGATATCTTGGAATGATACTTGACCGAAGATTAAACTGGAAACAACACATTTTTACAAAGATGAAGCAACTTGGTTTAAAACTATCCAACCTCTGCTGATTAATTGGTAGAAAATTCAGACTATCGTTGGTTAACAAGTTAATCATTTACAAAGGGCTCCTCAAACCCGTATGGAGTAATGGCATCTAACTGTGGGGTACTGCGTGTGTATCCAATATACAAATACTTCCACTAAAAGATTCCAGTCCAAAACGCTAAGAATAATTACTGATGCTCCTTGGTTCGTCACAAATCAAACTTTACACCGCGATCTAAAAAGAAAGCCTGTGCCAGAAGCCAAGTGCGCGAAATATCTATCGCGACTTGAAGTACACCCCAACTCCCTTGCTGTCAGCTTCCTGGATAATAGACAAAAGACGAAGAGACTGAAACGCTGTGATTCTATATGCTATAGAATTTAAAAAAAAAAGATTATTTCACTATTCTAGCTATAAAGAACCTAAATTTATATAAATGTTAGGCCTTTAATGTAAGCGCCCTAACCCCTGATGCTTGGTAACTGGCTGCCTTGCCCTCATTGTAACAGTTGCTTATTACCTCTAGGTAGATAGGAGATTTAATATATAGGAGATTTAAAAAAAATGGATTTCAAGCAGTATTGTTGGTATTACGTTTCAAAAGTCTGACGCTCTTAATGGAAAACTCTTTACAAATGAAACAGATATCTCTCATAATTTAAATCTTTAATTTAGATGATGATTCTATTAATTTTTTATGGTTAAAGAATACATAGTATTGTTGTTGGATGATACTAGTCAGATCATCTGGTAAGGTGGGTTTGTCTTTAGACAACCTGTAGAAAGAGTTGTTTAAACAATCCTGTATAATTAATGATTTGCTTTGAAAGCTTATATCGTGAAATATTTAGCTCAGTATAAGAGAAATAACTGTTGAAATCTGTGAAATGTATGTGGTTGTGATTTAAATCACAGAAAACTATGAATGCAAGTACTATTGACGATTTTCAAGATCTAAACAATGTCTGCATATAAACAACATAAATATATAAAGTATTTCCGGGAAGAGGGTAAACCAAGCAAAATTGAATTGAATGGTAGAAAGGGTGAATAGAAATCGAATACAAGTACCGCCCTCCAAAACATTTTAGCCTTTTAGTCAATAGAATTATTTTGAGATATGAAAATCAATATATTTGGCTACCACTCTTTTGCTTACGATTTTTTTGCACAAATATTCAATCAATGCCATCACCCAAGTTTCGTATTCGTCTGATATGATATTGTTCAGTGCTTTTCCATCATCTTATCTAAATCGTTTTGTGTATTTTATAAAGTGATTTTAGGCTATGCCCGAAAATAACACCAAAAAGTGCTTCGAATAATTGAGACATGTTAGCGCGCGGTTTATGAAATAATAGCACGCGGTTTAAGAAACAAAAATAATAGTTGTATAAAAACTATGTTGTTATTACATATTTTGAAGCCGTCAATGCGCGAATGCAATTTCGTTGGTTTACTTGGCGGAAATGCCGAGACGGAGAAGGATTTTCTAGTCGATGAAACTCGCTATAGACTCGGTTTCACGGTATCATTAATCTCGGCTTAACAATAAGAAGAAATATGGGCAATAGCGCGCTACCGATTGAGAAAAGTAGAAGTTTTTAGGCCTGCAGAAGGGATTTATGGGATTACATGTGTTGAGAAAGGGTAGATAGCGTATTGATTGTAGCGACGTTAAAAAAGGCCTGGTTCTTTTTGTAAATAAAAGGGTTTTTATTTGGTTGGTGGCTGATATTTCCATAAAAATGGATAATGTTTTAATGGATACAATAGATAAACAAACATAGTGTCATTTTCACGTATTGTGATTTAATTTATTATTGTGACTAAGTTATTAGATGTTACAGCTGATTTACACATATCACAAATGGTGATGCTGCTGTAGAAATATTTCAGTGAGATGTCTAATATAATCTAAAACTTATGCTTTTGCTTTAAGAAAATGTGTTGAAAATGTATCTATCTTATTTATTATTATTATTATGGCACTTTTGAACCTCTTTCGACGTTATCTCATACCAGGCCTCTATATATTTTTCTATTTATTTATATTAAGATTGATTATAAATATAGAACTTTATAATAAAAAACTGGACAACAAAGTCAAATTTTGTTAATTTTGTACCGGTGGCAAAGATCTGTTGATATATTAGCAGAATGCTATCAGAATAACAGGTGCCCTGATGACAATGTATTCAAACAGGGCCATATTAACATTGTAGAAAAAACAAGCTCAGATCAAAACATCAAAACTGGGGACATGTGACGAGTAATATAATGTTCTTAATACAAAATCATTTTCATTGAATTAATGCACAAAATTTCAAAACTAAGAAACCAATTACCAATGAAATTGTGTGCAGTATACTACTTGCTCCAAAAATATCGCATGAGCAAATCGAAGATGAAATTTTGAAAGGTTTCAATAGAAAATTACAATCAACACTATAATTTTCCACCGTAATACATCAAGTTGTGTATTGCTGAGAGAATGGTTTAAACACAAAACTCAACTTAATTTTTTTTATATCCACTTGGCAGTTGTAACTGCACCCTAGAATCTTTTTCTTTTCTAAAATAGTTTGGAATGGAAAACATTCAGAGGGCTTTAAGAAAACAATAATATTTCTGACATATAATAGAATATAGCAACAACAAATACAGAAGCAAAAAAAGAATTGTGTTTGTTCCTGTTAATCTCTCTATTAATACTATTTAAATATTTTTTTAAGAAATACAAATTATTGCTTAGTGAAATAATTCTTTGCTGATATAATTGGGGTTTGAAGAGTTTTCAATATCACGTTCATTCTCCACTTGGTAATCCGATGGTCGTTCAATAAGTCCTTAAAAAATCCAAGAGATAGCGCTCGTAGCATCGGAAATGGTTTGTTTTTAGTAAGCATCATTATTCACCAGATAGCTGCCAAAGTCTCAGTTATATTGATCACATGATTCCATTTTTATTGTCAATTGAAGCAAGAAACTTTTGTTTATTTAGAAAAATGAAAAAAGTGAGTTTCGAGTGGCGATTAAACACTTATATTTAAAAGGCTTAACACCGAAAAAGATCAAAGCTAAGTTGGATGAAGTTTATGGCACGGCTGCGTCTGCGTGTGAAATAGATGATATCACAGGATTATCGCAAGATACAGTGTTTTCAATTTTGCACGAAAAATTGAGTGTGAAAAAAAATTCGGGAAGATGGGTGCCGCGTTTGCTCTCAGAGGAGAATAAACGTAATCGTGTGGTCGACTCTGAGGCTGTTTTGGCGTTTTTTTCGTCGCAATCCTGATGAGTTTCTACGTCGATACATAACTGTGGATGAAACATGGATACACTACTACACTCCAGAGACAAAGGAACAATCAAAACAGTGGGTTTTTGAAGGCGAACGGGCTCCGAGCAGGCGAAGACTGTGAAATCGGCCGGCAAAGTTATGGCCACAGTTTTTTTGATGCACGCGGAATCATCTACACCGATTACTTGGAAAAAAGAAAAACAATAACTGTAGAGTATTATGCGTCATTACTGCACCGATTGAGTAAAAAAATCAAGAAAAATCGTCCTCATTTGAAAAAGAAAAAGATCTTCTTCCATATACAGTTTCAATGGCCAAAATCATAGAATTAAAGTTCAAATTTTTACAACAACCACCGCATTTACCAGATTTGGCCCCAGTGACTTTTATTAATTTCCGAAATACAAAAAAATGGCTCAGTGGACAACTGGTCACATCGAACGAGGAGGTTATCGCCCAAACAGATGCCTATTTTAAGGACCTTCCAAAATTTTAATTTTTAAACGGCTTAAAAAAGTTGGAGAAACGATTGAAAAAATGTATAGAATATGTTGAAAAAAAAACTACTTAAATTAATCTCGTTTTCTATCTTTTTCTAAGGGCTTATTGAACGACCCTCGTAACTTGTTTAAATACGAGGGGTATGCATAAAGTAATAAAACGGGTGGCATGGCGTATGATCTGGCAACATTATCAACTTTTCCTTTAGAGGGGAGGTGTGCCAACATATGATGCATCTATAGTACGAATTTGAATTCACTAAAGTCACTTGGTGGTCTGTAGTACTTATTTTCGCAAACTGAATGTTTCTAGGGCATTTCTATAGACTTGGGTATAGTGCAACGGAAAGTTTTACAAAACTTCAACAGGTCTATGTCAAGGGCGCAGGTTTTCAGGTGGTTTATGGCATTCGCAGAAGGCCAAAACTCGATCAAAGATGAATTTCGCAGCTTAAGGCCTTCAACTGAAGGAGTGATAAAAATGTCCACAAAATCCGGGATCTTGTGCATGCTGATCATCGGTTGACGATCAAAACCTTTCGCAGGATCAAAAAGACAACAAAAGGGAAACATGTCTTGACTTTTTGGGGCGGATTGAAAACGGCCCTTATTTTCTGTAACTGCTAACGAGTTCATGACACACCGGTGGCCGAAATTATTGTCACTCATTTTCAATACTCACTACTGTGAAAAGAACTGCTATGGACCACCAAGTGACTCTAGGGAATATTAAAATCATGTTGAAGACGCATCGAATGTTGGTTTGCCTCCTCTCTATAACGGAAACCAACAGTGTTAAAAATCGAACACTGCGCCGCTTGTCTCATTACTTTATTTACACATCTCGTTCCACAAGCATTCAATATGAATTCAACATTTTTATTAGAAACTATATTATTTATTGCTGAAAGGAAAGTAACTGAACCGGTTTGTATAACTGAGGACTTATAATAAAGCATTAATTTGAAAAGATGTGGCATGATAGATGTAATAGTTAATATGAAGACAAAAATTAAAGTTTCTCTAGCCATATCCACCTTATAGTTCCAAGTGGTCCTTGCGGCACTTTCGTTATCCCGAAATTGAAAATTCATTTCAAAGAAAAACATACTGGTATAATGAAAAGTTTCTAAAAGGCTATGGCGGCTTCAGAAACTTTTAAAAAAAGTTCAGTTGTAGACCTTTCATTGCTAGAAGAGAATCATGATTTGAAAATAATATACTTTTAAAAGATGCATTGTTAATATTATTAATACTTAAGTTTCACTAAATAAATCAAATATAATAACTGATTATATTTTTATATTTTTAAATAATAACTGGCTATATTTTTAAATGTTCAAATGTATAAAATAAATTAAAAATGTTTTCATTACCTGGTTCTTTTAACGACCAATTTGTAGGCTTTAAAAGAATTCCTACAAACTTTTAAATAAATAAATCAAACCAATAAACTGCTCGAATAGAAAATCATTACCAGTTCCAGCCCACTCTATATCCGATGAATTGCAGCTAAAAACGGGCTATTCGCAATTTTAATTAAACTCGCGATGCCCCGAAAGCTGTACCGAAAAGCAATCAAAATTCGCCGCTAGATGTCGCCCGAAAAGCTTCGGTAATTGAATGTCTAAGCCGCACTTGAGTGTTTGCTTTTATTTCGCAATCCAATTCCGAACAAGTCTGTATTATGTGGCGTCTCCACATTCGGTAATGCTAATGTAGCTGCTTTCGGTTTAGCTGCGGCACCGTTGCCATTTCTATACAGCTTCGTTGCGTGCGTGCACACCGTCCAATGACGGTAATTGGCAGTGAAGGGTGGTAATTTGGTACAGGAAAAGCGATTGCACTTTCGAATTTTCGATGAAACTACGCGTCTAGACTCCTAATTTCAGCTCACGTAAAAATCTTAAGTTTCGAAAAACGGCTCGGAAAGGAGCCGGAGAAAACCTTCGAGGAAGCTCGTTACGGGACAGAAATACAAGTTAAACAAGCCGTTCCACGTAAAAAGTTAACGAAATAACTGGATACATTTTCTCTACAAAAACAGCAAATTGCGCTATTAGGGACGTTGGTTTGGCAACGTCGCACTTCATCGTTTTCGTCTATCTCAGCAATTCCCAGTGGCTCTTTAGTTTACCGCAAGAGAGTCTGTCTCTTTCATTCATCTAGTTTGCTCCCTCAGATGCAATTGCACATTAAGTTAAATGCTCAATTATGGATCTTGCAGCTTGTGTTTTCAGCTTAGTTCAATTGATTTGAGTTTAGAAATCTTGATATTTGTTTCCTATCGAATTTAATAAACAATAATTTTACCCAACAAATAAAATACAATTTAATGATTAGGGTGTTGTAACAGAAATATACAGCTATATAAAAGTACCTTAAATTCTAAAAGGAATCTAACTGAAGCGAATTAATTACATGTACTGGTTTAAAACGGTACCATCGAAGATGTAATCCAAAACAAAACGAACTCATAATTATTTTGGCTATAAATTACCGTTTATCACTCAATGTGTTATAATCAATATCAAAATAATGGTTTTATTAGAAAACAGATCTCTTATTATATGAAGAAAAAATCTGAATCAATTATACATATATACAAATAAGCATTAGGGTAATATGTTAGATAACAAAACTTTGAAACGTTTTGATATCTAACATAATAAAAAAATACGTTCTCTATCGTCTTTCTTCTTCTATCTCTTGTCATCCATTGTTGGACATAAAACACCCTTCTTTTCCTTTGCCTGTGTCTCTTTAGGACTTTGTCACTGTCGTGTCGTGTCACTGATTCCCTGCCACCTTCTTTTTTATGCCATCCACCAACTTTATTGGTGATCTTCCTAAATTTTTTCCTCTCTCTCTCTCTAGGTCTCCACTAAATTGTAATTTTCGTCCATTTATCATCTGTTGTTCTCACTATATGTGCTGCCCAACTCTACCTTTATTTGCTTATTGTGTTTAATTATGTCTTCTAACCCAACTTATGTTATCACCCATAGTGTCGTCATTTCTTCTTCTAACCTTAATCCCACCATTTTTCTTTCCATGACTCTTTGTGTTCGTCTTATAAAATGTTATTACTTTCTCTGTACAACTGGCTATTCCCACTGATAACTCAGCACATACTATAGTATACCAATTACACACAAACTATAGTACAAACTATAGTATACCTATACCACATACCAATTATATATAATTTGCATGCATTTTTTTTCCATGAAAACTTGGCAAAACTTAACTCTTTGACCAAAATCATTCACTTAATTCGTGTAGTAATGGTATTTTGTAACGATAAGAATCTTTTTTTATTATTTTTTTGAACTGAGCATCCACAAATGTTATGACTTAAAGCTAATGGTTGCACGGGAACCTTACCACTGTCTACAGCAATTAAAATATTCAACAAATTTTCGTCATTAATTTTTAGTTTTTGTCCTGTTGGACGACTTTTAATGCTGCTTGTATCATTAAATCCTTTCACCGTTTTTGAAATTCTTGACTTGAGTTATGTTTTTATTCGGATGTATTTCATTAAATACTCGACAAACTTCAGCATACATGCTTTCTGTCATCGTATCCAGCAATTGTTAGTATTTCAATTCTTTCTCTTTGAGATAAATATATATTAATGCCATATAAAAATTGAAGCAATTTGAAATTCACAAACTGACGTTAATAATTGTCAAGTATAACCAACTACTTCATCTGCCATTCATTGTTTCATAGTCTACTAAATGAAAAATATATTTACCCTAAAACAGACCGAAACACTTATTAGCCAAAAAGCCACTCAATATTTACCTCGTTGAATTCAGAAAAAATGCTCTTTCCAACAATGCGAAATTCTAGTACCGTTGACATTTAAAAAATTCAAGTTAGCCTTGGATTTCAAATATGCGACAAAAAAAATATACCCAAAAAGAGGTAAACATTTCCTGATGTTTGTGTACAAAATTTTATTAAAAAATCTCAAAGCTAGAGATATTTGACCGTTTCTATATATAATAGCGGCCCTGTATAGAATAAAATAGACTAACATAGATATTACAAACAAATTTAAGTTTTTATTAAAATAAAACCTACATTAATTCAAAAAAGTGTTCAATACGTCCGCCATCTAACTGAAATTATCTCACCCTGTGATACTTTTGCACTAACCTTTATGGTATTTTTCTTAAACTATTATAATTTACTTTTTTCTTACTCTTTAATAAATCTTTTAACTTCGTAAAATATCTTAAGATAACCAAGTAAAATAATCTGAAAGAATTTAAGCCGAGAAAAGGTAGCTGTTATAATGTACACTGTATGTATCTAACATAATTCACATCAACTATGATTAATAGCCGAAATAGACAATTTCCATTAGGACACAATAAACTGACTACAGCAAGAGGTTCTTTAGAAAGTTTCTCTTTACACAAATAACGGCAAAGCATCTGGGAAACTAATCGTTCCAAAACATTATTGTAAATATTTACCATTTATATATAATTTGTATGCCCGATTATATAGGTACGTGGTTAGTTAAGATTGTTGAAACAACTGCCTTATTACAAAAAGGGATATCAAAAGATGAAGATTTATATTTAAAATAAATGCTAGTAAACAAATATTTGTATTTGTCAAAGAAAGTGTAAACAAATGTGACGTCAAAAACTTTCCACGATAAACATCTGTCCAATTCGGATTTACCAACCGGAATGGGAAAGAGGAAACGTACTGATAATAATTGATCTAGTTTGTTGGAATCGATAGAGAGGCGCCTCAGCGGCGGCCCTTAGGGCCTTGGAGGTGTCTCCCGGATGCAGGCGAGCTGCGGCCCTTTTTTTGCGCTGGTCCGTCGTCATTGGCGTCGCAAAATCGATGTTTCACTGGATTTTCCATCTTTTGGGGAAATGTTCACATATACTATGAATGTAAACGAATGATCAATTTAAATAATTTGTAATAGAACTCTTCTTTAAATAATCATTTTGCAGCAAATTATAAATACACTTTAGAATAATGCAATAATTCTACACACATTCCATATTATTGGCAAATGCCAATGTTTAAAAAATTCTGTCTTTTAAAATATTTCTCAGCTTAACCATATCTTTAGCTTCTTTCCATTCCAGTCCTCTTTGATTCAGATATTTTGCTGCTTCATCATTCCATTTCATTCTAGGGATATTTCTAGTATTTTTTTTGGTTAGTTCAATTTCTTTAGTTAGTCTTGAAGCTGGCATTCTACACATATGCCTAAATAATCTAACTCTTTCCTTAATTCTGTATTTAGCCCTTTGTCAACCTTTCGGTTGCGGGTGTGAATCTTTAATATACATAATTTGATATTTCATATAAATTATTTATACTTATTCGTGTATCTACGTATGTTAATGTTATGAAGTATTTTCCATGTACAATATTTTCTTTGTGTCGAACGTTTCCAATTTATAATAAAAGCAGAGGTATATATATATATATATATAACATATATATGTTATATGGTTGTTCTTCCCATTGATTTGAAAGCATTCTGCGTCTCGTCTAAATATTAATTATTTTTTAAAATTCTTCCGTTAGTATATTAATATATATATATATATATATATATATATATATATATATATATATATATATATATATATATATATAACATATATATGTTATATGTTTGTTCTTCCCATTGATTTGAAAGCATTCTGCGTCTCGTCTCTCTCGTCATTAATTATTTTTTAAAATTCTTCCGTTAATATACTATTAATTATATGTATATATATATATATATATATATATATATATATATATATATATATATATATACATACATATATATATATATATATATATATATATATATATATATATATATATATATATATATATATATATATATTATATATATATATATGATAGTCGATAATTCTCACACTCCTTGGTATCGTTTTCTTAAAGAGCGGTGGTTTAATGGACAACTTCCAATTCTTTAGTATTCCCTTCATTTATTTTATTCACTATTTGTGGTAACATTTCTTCCACATTCTCTCATTTCTAAGGTTATTTGATTATGCTTTGGCATTTTCCCCATTTTTAGTAGTTTTCTTCAAGCTTTTCACAACTCCTCCGTTAATGATATATTATTGTAATTACAGCAGTTTTGTATTAGGTTTTCCAATTCCTGCGGTTTTATAATTTCTATTTATGTGAGTGTGTACCAGTGAATCTGCTGGTATTATAAGGTAAGCTCTGATCGATAATAATTCTTCATCTTTGCTGACAATATCTTATAATATTATTCATTCTTTGAACCACAAACAAGAGTTCACTTGTCTTTGAGCCAGTCTGATTAATTTTGATCCGCATTCAGAGAGGACATTTACAGTTTGTTGAAGGTGGGGCAACATGATGGCCATTCACTGTACATACAATCGATACAATCGATTTATTACAAGCCAAATTTCTTGAATTTTTACTCATCGATGGTGAAGGTAACAGGCCACCGAAATCTTACATTTTAACTTGTTTGGGTACAAATAAAAAGAATAATTGTAAGAATATTTTTGAAATAATCCAGGAATAATATAATAACATTTAAGGACTCACTGATAGGACAAATCACAGATATGAAAACACGACTGGACATTTGGGGAATAGCAAACATTTGGAGAATATTATTTGAAGATATCAACAGCGATTTCTCAATATTCAAATCAAATGTAAATTTTTTTGTTAATTAAAAAAACTCGTAGCTTATAAAATTTACATATTTTCCTGTTTTAACCCATAATTTTAATAGGAAACATCTCCAATTATAAAACTAACATAACAGGCTTCATTTTATAAACAAAAACATGTATAATTTCCTATTAGCTATAGTATTGATATATAACCTTAAACCAATAACCTTAACCTTTGTCAAACCTCTCCTATATATTACGAAAATGGAAAAAAGCAATATCTTAAATATATTTGAACTTCGATATATTCATTATTTATTTCCATTTATTACTAGCACTTATATTCATTTGGTTATGAATACTTTACTGGACAAGAATTCATACGCTTACACATGTTTTGAATTATATATATCGGTAAATCGCATAAAAAGGATCTTAAATAATTATATATAGTAATTTATAATAGGCTAATATATAAGTAAAGTTGATACATTTATTAAGAACATATAAGTGAGAACATTTTTAAATAAAATCTTTAATTCAAGTTATATACTTACTAAAAACGAATACTTTGCAAAATAAAGATAGTCTATATGTAAAATATAGATATATTATGCTTAATCAAAGTTTCATGGTTTGATACGAGGTATTAGTCCTTTTTCTTAATATTATTAAGAAGAATTTCTTGAAAAAGTGAGTGAAAGGTGAGGTTCGGATGGTAAAAAGTCGACGTAGTCTTGTGGCAGTACCTGAAACTTTTTATAAAACAAAGGCGGGTTGTTCAATACTATGTAGTTTCGGATATATTTGTACTATCTAGTTTCGGATATATCGACTTGTGTACTTGTGTACATTGATTACCAGTAATCAATTGAAAGTGTATTACGTCCACAAAATTCCATCAAACGTAAAGCGACGCCTTCCTAAAGGTGCTGTTTTTTTATTCCTTCATTACTTTGGTTTTGCTTAGCGGAATTATTGAAGCACACTGATCATCATAAATTATGAGTATGAAGCACGTATTAATCAATAGATCCCCTGTAGGGTGCTGTTTTTTAATTTTTATTAGATATTGTGGTACTTTAGGACAGTGTCTGCTCACCTTGGCAAGAAAGTGAAGATATCACTTCAATGAAGATTTTGGAATATTGGAGATAACACCATAATCGGAAATGTATTCGGGCTATCGATATCTACTGTTACATTGTAAATGTTTTATGAGATCGATCGTTCATTGAACTTCCTAAACTAATTTTTGCGCCGAACGAGTTCAGTTCAGGATGTCCCGTTATTTTGGTTTGTTTCAAAATATTTTGTTGATGATTCTATTGCTTTGAACTGTAGTGTTGTATCAATAGATTTTAATCAAATAAAAATTATAATAGAAGAAATACCGTGCGGCATTGATCAAAATATGTAGTAGTCCGAAAGAGCTAAGTTCTAGGTCCATACGGCGGATGGATAGGACGCCCCATTTGACGTTTTCCAAATAGTTTTTTACACATTTTGCAACATGGGGCCAAGCATTGTCATGTTGAAAAATTAGTTTATCGTATCATTGGGCGTATTCTGGTCGTCTTTCCTTCAATGGATGATTCAATGTTATCAATTGTTGTCGATATAGATTGCCAGCAATCATTTCACCAGGTATCAGCACTTCGTAATACACAGATCTCCTGCTATCCCATCAAATACACTGCAAATCCTTTTATGTATATTGCGCACTGGTGGTGATGTTGAAGGCTGGCCTGTATCTACCCATGATTTTTGGAGCTTTGGATTGTCAAAATAGATCCACTTTTCATCATCTGTTACAAGTTAAAGTTAATCTGTTACACGCAAAAAATTTCTTTTGTCTGGCAAGCAAAATTTCCTAATTATCCTGAACTTTATATCCAAATCAGCACTTTTAAAGCTCTTAAACTATCGTTCACAATTTTTTTGGGTTAGAGCATGTTCACCATAAGCTTCAACCAATAATCGATAAATTTCAGCAGCCGTTTTCTTAAAATGAAAGAAGATTATTAAACTTGCCCGCAAAAAGTATTTTTCTAGTACATAATTCGACATATTTAAAGCTATGGAAAACTATGTTTTTTTACACAACGACAATTAATAATGATCTAGCTTCTGATGGCGTATGTTTACCCTCCAAAATGCCATAGACGTCATTAGTATATATCACAAACTATAACAAATGTATTAGTAACGCCATTTTTTAGCAAAATCGACATCATTAACCGAGATATCTATACATTTATATGATTCTGAATGTATTATTCATAAGTCTGTTTTGTGGGACCTAACACTATATACAAGAGAAAACAAGAGCAGAATAAAAGACTATATAGACACAATTAAGAGTAACGGGGGCCCTAGGTTTACACTTACTATATCAGAGTAGAGCCAGATCTATGCTTTTTCTTGCGTCAAGTAAATATGTATAAGATCCTATCTGCAAAAATGCTTTTTAACTTATATTCTTAGAAAAGATGCATGATTGACGAATCAAAGACAAAAACAAGTATACCAGGCATACATGCTAGAAAAATCTGGATATATTCCGATAGACATAATGGAGAAGAGCAAACCATTAAAGGAATACTTCGCGGAATAAAATAATCTAGACAAAAATTTATTTTCAGTTCAGATCCAAGTATCAAAAAGTAAAGTACGTGAACAATCAAATATTCTAAGAAAGAGAAAGTCCACATTGAATCTGGAAAAGGATTTCAAAAAGTGTATACAGTAAAAGTTAAAGAAATATTCGTATATGCTTTAAGAATAATTTGTGACAACTTTTTCCTTTCATTCAACTCAGTCAAAAAACAGTACCGCATACATCGAAACAAAAGTAACATAAAATGCATTCGGGCAGATGAACAATCAAATATTCTAGGACAGAGAAAGTCAACATTGAGATAAAGGAAAGGAAAAGGATTTCAACATGTGAATACAGCAAAAGTTAAATCAATGTATTTTATTTCAATAAATTGGCTGAACTAGCAAAACTTAATACTATGTTGAGGAGGGAAAATTCTAATAAAATAGTTTATAAAATATACTAGCAACTTCAGAGAATATTTCAGTAATCATACAAACTTCAGTACTTCCAGATTTTCACTGGATAAATCCTGGATGAGAAAAATAAAATTAGATTCATAGATATCAATAGATTTTGAGGGGAAAAACCCAAAAACTTTTTTTGTTAAAAATCCATGAATTAGCAATCCATACATTCTTTAATAAGCCAATGCAGCACCATGTGCATATGCAGCACTGATATAATCTTGATTGCAAGATAGACATTTGTCGGTAAGTTGTTTCGAGGAACGAAAAAATGTTGGAAAAATTATACTATAAGAAAATATAATTATAAAGCGCTTGAAAACATTTTACCCAGGTAAATTTGAAAGAGTGGGTAGTATGTGTTCATTCAATCGCAAGAAATATGTATCTATGTATCTGTTATTATAATAACACAAATTAATGAAAAAGCCATCTCGTAAATTACTATCAACCGTTCTCCCTTTTTAATATTGTCAAACAATCTTTATTGATTTTTTTCTTTCATTTCGTATTCTATTTATTAATTTATGTTATTTTAAAAATACACTTTCTTCCCAAACAAAAAAAGTTTTTATTTTGTTCGTATATAAGAATGATTTGCGACAACTTTTTCCTTTCATTTAACTGCGTCAAAAAAAAGAAGGAAGAAACAACACCACATAAATTTCTTCTCCTTTTAATATTGTTAAATAAATAATTTTTAATGAATTTTTCTTTCGTTGCAAATTATTATGTTATTATAAAAATACACTTTCTCCCCAAAGACAAAAGCTTTTAATTTTGTTCTCATATAAGAATTATTTTCGACAACTTTTTCCTTTCATTTAACTGAGTCAAAAAAAACGGAAGAAACAACCCCACATAAACTGAAACAAAACTAACAGAAAACGAACTCGGACAGATTAACAGAAGAACAAGAAAATCCTACTTGGATGTTGAAGTGGGAATATTCTAATTAACTAGCATGTACAAAATATTAGAAATTTCAAGGAATATTAGAGCAATCATACAAACTTCAGTGCTTTTAGACTTTCACTGGATACATCTTCGATGAGTAAAATAAAGTTAGGTTCATGTCAATAAACTTTGAAGTGAAAAAATCCAAAAAGTTTGTTTGGTTAAAAATGTATGAATTAGGAAACCATACATTCTTTAGTAATGTAATGAAACACCATGTAGTGTTATCTTGATTGCTCTATAGACATTCGTCTGCAAGTATTTGTTTCGAGGAATGGAAAAAATGTTGGTATAAGTAAAATATATGAAAAGTATATAATTATAAAGTTATAAAGCGCCTGATCAAAAAAGAGGGCAAACGGAAATTTTGAAAGAATGGGTAGTATTTGCTTATTCATTCGGAAGGAGAATGTTGGTTGATGTGTATAATACTACAAATTGGCGAAAAATTAAGCTCGTTAATTAATATCAGTTATTATCACTTTTTAATATTGTTGAATAATCTTTATTGGTTTTTTCTTTCGTTTCCTATTATTTTTATTAATTTACGTTATTCTAAAAATACACTTTTTTCCAAAATGAAAAACGGTTTTATTTTGTTCGTATATAAGAATGATTTGCGACAACTTTTTCCTTTCATTCAACTCAGTCAAAAAATGGAAAAAAATAACACCACATACATCGAAACAAAAGTAACATAAAACACACTCGGGCAGACGAACAATCAAATATTCTAGGAAAGAGAAAGTCAACATTGAGTCTGGAAAAAGATTTCAAGATGAGCATACAGCAAAAGATAAATCAATGCTTTTTAGATGGACAAATTGGCTGAACTAGCAAAACTCAATAGGATGTTGGAGGGGAAAAATTCTAATTAAATAGTTTGTACAATATATTAGAAATGTTAGGGAATATTAGAGTAATCCTACAAATTTCAGTACTTTCAGACTTTCACTGGATACATTCTGGATGAGAATAATAAAATTAGGTTTATGTTAATAGATTATGAGGGAAAGAAACCATAAAGGTTTTTCGTTAACAATTTATGAATTAGCAACTCATGCATTCTTTACTAATTTGATGTAGGATCATGTAGCTGGTATTATCTTGATTGCCCGATGAACATTTTTTCTGTAAGTTATTTCGAGGAATGGAATTATAGGAAATGGTGGTAGAAGTATAATATAAGAAAATATAATTGTAAAGCGCCTGAAAAACATTTACACTGGTAAATTTGAAATAGTGGATAGTATTTGTTCATTCATTTGCAAGAAAAATGTAGCTATGTATCAGTATTATAATAATATAAATTAATGAAAAAGCCAACTCGTCAATTAATTTCAATCGTTCTCCCTTTTTAATATTGATAAATAATCTTTATTGATTTTTTTCTTTCAATTCATATTATTTTTATTAATTTATGTTCTAAAAATACACTTTCTCCCAAAGGAAACAATTTTTTATTTTGTTCATATATAAGAATGATTTGCGACAACTTTTTCTTTTTATTCAACTAAGTGAAAAAAAAAGTCGAAAAAACACCACATAAAACGAAACAAAAGTAATACATAGAAAACGCACTCGATCAGATTACCGTTTATATATTGAACAAATTGACTGCCTAATTTACCGATTACTTGACATTTTATTTTCAAACAGGTTACTTGCGAGTAAACATGGTTTATGTGTTGCCATAAGGACCGTCATCTTGATAAGAAAACATATCAAAACAAAAGTTGTTTGGCGCCTATGACGTCATCACCCAACGGAAATACACGAATGCGTAAAAGGGGATGAATGGGTAATAGTAAAGAGCCGGATTGTATTCCCCGTTGAATCGTCAAGATTGCAAATTTTATAGTGATGTTAGGGTTGCGTGTACGTGATTCAACTTAAAACTATTACAAATTTATGATCTAATTATACCAGTCTAATTAGGAATGTTCTTTTAACTTAACGTTAAATAAATAATAGTATTTACAGTAAAATTGAGTTCTGAAATATTGAGTTGGAAAAATGCTTTTAGCAATCCGGCTGATATTTTGACACGTGACATTTAAAAATAATATATTTCTCTTTCTCCGATTAGATTCTCCGTATTAGATGAGAACTGCGAAGTATGAATCTAGAGATGTCAGCTTGGAAGTTATGTTTTGTCAGTTATTGTTCATGAATGAAACTGATTCTACTCAGATTAAGTATCTAACTCATTGCGTTCCTGTGGAAATATACCACAAATGAATCGTCAAACATTTGAAAATGTCTAAATTATTTCTCGTTTCAATATTTTACTTCCGTCGAGACTGGCAATGAAATTGAATCTGTTTCTAATGTGGAACGATGATAAAACAAAAAATGTGGATTATTTAGAGGTGGAAAGAAACATTACAGGGATATGGAGGTGGCTCAAACGTTTTAAAAGTGCAGTAAAAATGTTCTTTTACAAGTTACTACTATAAGACACTAAAATCAATTTCGATATACAATCTGTTAAATAAATAAAGTAAATGCCAGGAATTGTTCACTTTGCAATTGTCCAGTTTGTTACGATATACCTAATAATTATGTAGTCACATCAAACTTGGGTGCCATCTGGCTAGTTTCTTTATATCTTTTGGATAGGTTAGTTGACATTAAGACTATTCGATAATTTTTATAATAGATAAAAATATCGAAGACTTTGCATCAAATTTTGATATCACGGCGATTTCTAGACCTATACGAGTGGTATACTTTATACGAGTGGTATAAAGTATTCAAAGAAGACTGAGAAGTGGTTGATGACTTGTCTTGTTTCGGTTGACTTCAACGTCTTTAACTAACAAAAACATCGATAATGTGAAGGAAATTATGATGTAACATGGTCATTCAAGCTTAAAAGAGATGGCTGAGGATCTATCCGTATCATTTTTGTTGATGTTTTGGGCATGAGAAACATGACTGCCTGAAGCATGATCGTGAAGGTGCTTTAAAAAAAAGCGCTGCAGATAGGTTCCTAAAGAAATATTTGAACGAGATAATTCGGACTCTGTATTCATGAAATACACCATTAGAGATTTATGAATTTGATTCGCAAACAAATCAACAAGCTTTCGATTGACGTTTTGATGCCGATCCACTAAAACCGCTCGAAAATCAAAGTCATGTCAAGAGTTCTCTTGTTGTCCATGGTTGTCCATGGTGGTTAAGGAAGAACAAATGGCCAACACACAATACTAGGCTAATTCAAAAGTTTGCGTAACAGAAATGTTAAAGCAAGTTTATAGTTGAAAAATGAATACTTTCGTATATTCTCCCTTAAGCTCAATACATTTTTTCAGCGGTTCTCTAATTCATTTATTCCATCTTGGAAGTGATTTTCTGGAAGTCCTTCAATATACTCATCTATGGCTGCTAAAACTTTTTCATTTGATGAAAAACGCCACGTAGGATTTATTGAGGTTTTTGAATAGATGAAAGTCAGAGGGGGCCAGATCTAGTGAATATGGTGGATGCTCCAACAATTCGAAGTGTAACTCCTTCAATTTGGCCATTACAAGAACAGAGAACAACTCTATGAGCAGATGCATTGTCTTGATAAAAAATGATTTTTTTTCTTGACTTAACCAGGTCTTTTCACACGAATTTTTGCATCTAATTAATACAAAAGGTTTGAGCAATACTGTCCTGTTATTGTTTTACTGATTTGAAGGTAATCAATTAACAAAATGCCTTTTGCATCCCAAAAAATTGATGCTATAACTTTTTGGTCGATTTTGACTGTTTTTCTCACTTCACTTCACTTTCACTTCACTTCACTTTGGCTGTTTCGAAGTGGAACAACCGGGCTCAGTCCACTATTTTCTAGCGGTTTGTTGTCGCAGTTCAGGATTATAGTGGTAAACTCAAGTCTCATCCATAGTTACAAAATGACGTTTAAAATGTATTTTATTTTTTCGAAAAAGATCCAAATGTTGGTTAGTTAGTTTTAATCGAAGTCGCTTTCGATTAGAATTTAATAAATGTGGCATCCATCTTGCACATAGCTTTCTCAAGCCGAATTCCTTTTTCAAAATATAAAACACGCAGTTGAGATGTTCATGGCTCTAGCAATGTCTCAAAGTCAATTATCTATTATCCATATCAATTTAATGTAATAATTAATTAATAATTAATTATTTGTACAGTAGTTGCACTTATTGGACGTCCAGAACGAGGATCATCGTCCAGACTTGTACGACCATGTTGAAACTCACCTGTCCCCTTACAAATCATTGTTTTTGAAAGAGCAGACTCCCCTAATGCATTTACCATTTCACTATGAATGCCCATTACCTTTAAACCTTTTTTTTATAAATAATTTTATTATTGCACCATTTTCTATATTTTCCATTTTAAAAATTAACACTGATACGTAAATTTTAAGCTGCTGCTTTTGTACGAATGAATTGACAGATCGACTTGAAAATTTCCAAATATAGATTATGTTCTTTTACTGCTCTAGACGTGTCCTTTCGTGAACTTTTTACTTAACCTAGTATTTTCTGACCGCTGTGAGACGTTTGAGAGAGACTGTTCGCTGGAAAAAGCTAGATTAGGGAAAAACAGTTCTGGGATTTTCAACTGAGATGTTTTATTCCATACAAATACAAATATATATATATATATATATATATATATATATATATATATATATATATATATATATATATATATATATATATATATATATATACACATACGTATATACATATACATATACATACACATATAGATATACGTACACATATACCTATACATATACATATATATGTCAGATCTTTGAAACGTAGTAACAACACTGAAGCGTCAATGTCCGTCATTGGCATTTTGTGTGTTCAGTAAATTGTGTCAATTCGCAGTGGAAAGATAATCAAATATATACATACGAATTGGGCTCTAACCAATCTCTAGAGAAGTTGGATGGGGAAAACAAACTTTTCCGATGAAGTGTATTTTTGGCTTAATGGACAACAAACATAACTGCAGGGTTTGGCTCAATGAACATCCTCAAGTAATTCAGGACTTAGCTGCTTATCCTCAGAAAATCAGTGTTTGATTTGGTTTTTAGGTCAAAGGAGTGAGCGAACCATATTTTTTGAATAAGATGTTGGAAATCGTATATGAAATATGATAGAATAACTAACAGAATATATTTGGTCTGAACTGATAAATGTGAATTTAAACAAGATGATGCGAATTGTCTCACATTGTTCCAGTCAGTCGATTTATTGAATGAAATGTTTTCCGGATTCATTATTTCGCGAAATACTAATGTGAACTGGACAGCAGGATCATGAGTTGTCACGCCCTTGCAATTATTTTTTGTGGGGTTATGTTATGCTAAATCTCTGGTTTACAGAAATAAATCCTGAATCAGAAACAGAACATTCAAATCACCTATGAAAAAATCACAATTGAAAATTGGGTCTCCTGAATGCATACCACCAGACCAAGACGAGAGGGACATTCCAACGACGTTATTTTGTATTTGTATATATATGTATTAATATTAATTAATTCTAATGTTATTCCTATTATCATATTTGTATTAATTGTTTACCTGATTTGCAAGTGTACGATAGGTATCTTACCTGAAACAAAAAGAAAACCAATATAAATAATTAATAACTTCAACAACACTAAGCTAGTACCTAAATTCGGTAATTTGTTTTTTCATAAGGTAATAAATAAACCTTAATAATTCTATCAAATATAAGAAACAGGTATCTATTTATGATTGTCGTGGTTGCCATTTTTAAAATCTTATTACTATGATAAGCTGTCGTTTGTGTTTAATATACCGCGACAAATCATACTGGTAAAAAACAGGCTTTAACAAAGTATGGTAATTATTCAAAAGTTTTTCGAGATTACACTTGGAAACTACACTTCATGAAGATTCTAATTCTCCTAATCAACCTACAGTGCCTACAGTCAAGTGTTGAAAAATTTAAAGTTGTACTCTTGATATTAAATCATCAACAATATATGTGAGAACCAATAGTGGAGAGAATGGTGTTATTGTAAGAGTAATGGATTTCTCGACACTCTCAACAATTAGGACTCCTTCCGACAGTGATATCTTGGAGTATTTTGCCAAAAAAAATTAGTTTGAACCACACACAATCCATAAATCTTCTCCATTCGTTTCTATCCTTCATTTTCAACGCCCACCCTGGTATTGGTATTACAACTAGATTCGCGTTATGTCTGTTACAACTTGGTCTTGGACAACTTGTTATTGTTTTTCGTTCATTTTTGTTAGCCATCGATCTTTTCTTTGTTTATATACAAAACTCTAATTTGGACTTCTCTCTCTATTTATGTGAGTGTTTCTTGTACCCTTTTTTGATGATGGTGCGGTCGTCTACGTACAGATAATATTGTACGAATTTGTTCCTTATTGTTTCTCTTATACCTACTTTATTGATTATTCGATCTGATGCTAAATTGAAAAATTTTGTTGAAAGAGCATCTCGTTGTCTTACTTCTCTGTTGATGTTGATGTTTTCCGATTTCTATTCTCTAGTCATCACTGCTGCTTGTGAGCTTTCCATCGTCATTTTTATTACTATGTTTGATTGTATTTTCATGTTTTTGGCGCCTTTCAGTATTACGTCCTTTCTCAGACTGAAGATTACTTGTTTAAATTCTACGAATAGCGTATGTTTTATTCATGGTACTTTTTTAGTTTGGTTTATAATGTATATATATTTTGTTTACCTGGCCTTTTATTAGATAAGCATATTATCATTTGCGAAGTAAGCAAAATCCACTGATGATTTAAGAAAAGCCTTTGTATTCACAATGAAATCACACTTCAAAAAAATTTTTCAATAACAACGGTCAAATTGTTTAACGGGCAAATTTCTGCATACGGCTAATTTTACAGCAACCTGCTAGATAATTATTTTGAAATAAATGTGGAAATAATTAATAGTAATAATCTGATTATACTTCTGGATCGTTATAAATTTAGTATTCTAGAAGTATTGTCAGTTAGTTTAAGTCAGAATTAATTGTAATAGATTAATAATAAAACCAGATATATTAAAATGTCAAAGTCAAACAGTGCTTAAACAATTTAAATTTCTGAATTGATCCTTCTTTCATGTTAAAGGCTCTGCAGATATCTTCTAGAAACAAACTTTGGCTCCAAGTTTCTTATGGCCGAAGTGCGTGTTCGGAAGTAATTAAACGAATTAGAAATGATTATTATTTCTGGCACATTTCTACAAAGTAGGATTTATTGTTTGGGCCTAATATTCAGATATAACTTCGGAGATATCCTTTTCCTTTAGGAGACCTAACCTAAATACATTTTAACATTACTAGGTTTAGTGTTGTTCTGATGAAAAACGAGTTAAGTCAGAGGCGTAGATAAATGAAAAGCAACGACATATTTCAGTACAAAAAAAGTAACAGTTCGAACTAACATATACTGGAAGTTTAGAGATTTGAAGGTATATAAAAAATATCTACATAAAAACTTTTTTCTTCTATTTTCAAGTGCTAAAACTTTTATTAGCATCTGTTCAAAAATAA
Source organism: Cosmopolites sordidus (assembly GCA_031761425.1). Classification (NCBI taxonomy): domain Eukaryota; kingdom Metazoa; phylum Arthropoda; class Insecta; order Coleoptera; family Curculionidae; genus Cosmopolites; species Cosmopolites sordidus. Next base: position 307,804 of record JARFXV010000058.1, read on the forward strand.
TTATAATTAACATATTTCGTAAATAACATATTTTTGTACACTTTCTGCACCTCAAATTGTGTTGAAAACAAAATATTTTGTTCAGAAGTAAAAGTTTTGCTCAAATATTACAACTTTTCAAATCAAGAAGAAGAAATGATGGAAAACGAAATGTATACATAAAGTAATAAAACTGGTGGCGTAACGTTCGATTTGACAGCACTGTTGGCTTCCCCTTTGGAGGGGAATTCTGAAAACTGAAAATATTTAGCACGAGTTTGAACTCCCTAGAGTCACTTGGTGGTCCGTAGCAATACTTTTCGTCAACCAGATTTTTTTAGTGCGTTTTGAGCATTTCGAGCAAAGGTGTACTATCAAATTTTGTTTCAGATTTGGTCAATGTGCGCTGTAAACTTTTGCAAAACTTCAACAGGCCTACGGAAACAATATTTACTTAAGGGCCCATGTTTTTAAATCGTTTACGGTATTCTCAGAAGACCCAGACTTGATTGAAGATAAACCTCGCAGCTAACAGCTTTCAAGGGCAAGAAATCATGAAAATGTCCACAGAATCCTGGATGTTGTGCGTTCTGATCATCGGTTGACGGTGAGAATGATTGTATTAATGCGCCTAGCCACACAGCGATTTCAATTAATGAGTTTCACAAAGGCTTTGCCTTATTCAGCAGAGTTGGATCCTTTTTTCTTTTTCTCTTTCCTTTTCCTTAGATTGAAAATTGCTATCGAAGTACACACCACGCATAAAGATGGCATATCGCGTTGAAGTGGAATACCCGAACACTAATTGGTATATATGAAAATTAAATATTATGCTAATAAATTTTGCAATGAAGAAATTCATAAAAAAAATGGATACTCATATCACAAAAAATGCTTCAGTTGCTAGTTACGACTTCTGGTTAAAAATTACAAATACTCCAGCGGGTAGTTAAAAGTTATATCCAAAATGTACCACAAAAACACTGATTTTGAATTGCTACTAAGCTTGATGGGTTAAGGTGTTTTAAATTGCTCTGTGGAAAAATATTATAAGACATAAAAACAAATCTGCACGGAAAGTTTAGAAATGGGCATTTTTAATCCAAGTTTCTGAACCTAAACGATACTGTTAAACAACTTAGAACTTACTCTGCTAAACAAGTCCTGAAAAACATTAACTCGACAAACATACTTATTCAAGTAAAAATAATTATTTTTCTAACATAAAAAACGATATAACTAACCATCTGTATAAATTCTTAAACATTAATATAAAAAAGAAATGTATCATGTTAAACATTAATATGAAGAAAATGTTGCTTAATCCAGCAAGGAATGTATTATTCATACAAACGCCGAAGGAATAACTCTTTCGTATTAACGGTTTTTCCCCTTATAACGTGTTTCAATTTCCCGGAAATAGAGATGGGCAGGCCATATAGCGAGGCGATGGGACGACACATGGGCCAGGGCAATCCTGGAGTGAATACCGCTTAATCGCAAACATCCGCGAAGAAGAGTGAAAGCACGATGGACTGATGACTTCGTTAAGTATATAGGAGTCGAGTGGCAGAGGAAAGCCCAGGACCGTGAAAGTTGAAAGCATGCTGAAAAGGCTTTCATCCAGCAGTGGATCGACACAGGCTGATGATGATGATGTTAATATATATATATATATATATATATATATATATATATATATATATATATATATATATATATATATATATATATATATATATAATTAAAAATATATTATACATAAACTAAAGGTAAACAAATTAGGGTTAGAGGCCCATCAGCAACTAAGACTATTTAGCGACTGGAACTACAGCTTAACGTAGGTTCCGAACCACTGTCATCAGCCACCGACAACCCAGGCCAGCACCCCCTCAGGCTATCAACCCTTGGTTATGTGCTTACCCATAAGTCTGTCAGGAAGCCTACCTATTGACCAACACTTCTCAAAAGGCATCCGCCCTTACCCAGCCTTTAATTGGCGTGACGGAGGGGTAATTCGTTGTCGGATTTTGCACTTTTGCCTAGAAACAATTACAGACATTTAACTGTGGATATATGTATGCGTGTGTGTATTTGTAAGTGTACATGTGTGTGTATGTGGGGGGTAGAAAGTAATACGAACAAAGAAAAGAAAGAAAAACAACTATCCGAGCGCTGGAATCGAAACAACTACCGCGCCAACTGCAGTTTTGACACAGTAGCGAGAGACCGCCGCCTTACCGTCCGCGCCAACGCGATTGTCCGAAGATAATATGTATTTATAAAGCTAGCACAAACAATCCAATTTGTAAATGTTTATTTTGATGGTTGACATACTAGTTAATAAGAATACTATCGATTTTTTTATAAATACAATCTAGTTAATTTTTTAATTATTTGAATAGGTATTTTTGTAAAGGGGTTTAAGGACACCATCTGTGGATAAAGGGTTCCGAAATGGCAAAACCAGAGACATTACCAGAACTAACATTACCAGAGACAAACCAGAACTAACTGATCTATTAAAAATTGATAACATTAATACAATATATTTGTGACATTAAGGAACAAAAAAAAATACAATAGATGATATATCTAGTTAGATTGATTTATTTTTCCCTCAAAAAATTATTGTTTAAACGGGCGTGTAAGCTGTAGAATTTCCATGATGAAGAGTATATGATGATTTCGATTGCTTTTTGGAAATTCATCAATTAATTCTGGTAAATAAATTGTCGCATACCATCAAAACTATAGAACGCTGCAATAATTCTTCGGAAATCACTGTGTGAACCAAATCAAATAATTTTATTTGAATTTGAGCCACTTTCAATCACCTACCCCATGATCCACCATTTTGTTTCGGGTTCATGCGATTACATGCAAGTTTTGTCGGCAAGTAACGGCAATGATAATGTACGGCATCAAATTTGTAGATCCTGGGCAAAACCATATGAGCATTTGATTGTATTAATTGACGCAAATTTTTGTGAGTTTTCGTATAATTGTGAGTTGAATTGTGATATAATTGAAAGTCTATTGACAATTAAGCCTTTCATTTACACCCAAATGATCATGTAATATTTCATGCATTTTTATTACAGCAATGCCTTAAACCCATAGATCAGTTTCTATCATTTCTGTTACAACGTCAATGTTAACAAGAGATGAGTTGGAATGGAGTTTCACGAAATGCATTACTGAGATTTGTCCGGCCACGCTAAAATTCTATAAACTAACCAATAAATACTTCCATTAAATAGTCATTTATCAGCAAAAGCCGAATAAAGACATTCGATAAATTATTATTAATTTAGACCACATTTAAAAACGAAAAAAAAACAGCTTTTCTTAAGCTTTGTAAACTAAGCAATATAGTTTCTTTTTGATCTCTTAATAATATTTACAACACAATTTTAAAAGTTTACGATGGTGACAAAAGCAAAGTCTGAAACATCAGATTTGGCCAATAGCAGAAATTTTTACGGTAACTTGCGTTGATGACTTAACAATAATGATCTCTATTTCGAATATAAAACATGTATTAGATATTTTTATTTGAATGAACTGCTATTAAATACTTATTAAATAAATAAGATTTTTTTCTGAAATAAATCAACAAAAGAAAGCTTCAATACTAGAGTCGAATGAAAATTATAATCCAGGCTAGTGAACTTTTCCTATGTAGTCTTGGTTCAAAAACTCAAGGAAATATTAAATATGTTATCTATCATTTGATAATTTCACATGATCAGTGCTTATTGATACTTCGTTCCGTTTTTGGCACTAGGTGGCATTGCATCGGAAAACCGAAGTAGTTTCAGCGAGTACTTCGGAAAAAAATTGTGTTATTTGGTCATGTGGTTTAAATTTTATTAAGCATTAAAGAAGATATGTGATGTGTATGGTAACGGCACCGTTGTCAATTCCACGTGTTTAAATGGTTCGGGAAGTTTGAAAACGATCGGTATAGAAAAAAAACTAGTAGTCAACTAGGAGAATTAAAGTGAGCAATCGACCAGAAGTGGCCTGAATTAGTAAACGAAGTTATGAGAGCGGGATTATGCAGTTGTTATAGAAATGGACAAAGATCATCGAACAGAACGGCACATACTCTATTGAATAAAATGTTGTGGAAGAATCATCTTCAAGATCGTCATGGTCTATGGTTCTTAACAACCCTTAAAGAGTATTGGCCTGTCGTAGAATGTTGTGCTATTTGTTCCAGTTCCTAGTTTTCGTTATCCAATTTGCTGTTGTAAGTGTATTCATGTCGCTTAATCTGTGGTACATAAAACGTGTTTTAGGTATTCCTTTGGGGTCTTTTGCCTATTGGGATTACGTAAATTATTTGCTTCGTTGGGTTACTGTCACTAGATCTTTCAACATTTTTCATCAAAACGTTGTTGTTTTTTTGTCCGCTGTGAGCAAACGTGATACCCATTTCGATAGGAATTTATGAATTCAAAAATGTTCATGCAAAATGGAGTAAACACTGCCTTTCGATATCGTCGTGATATCACCTATATCCCGCAGCTTTACTTTACGGTATTGCAAAACCATTTTGTTTGTTTTTCTGATGTTAAAGCAGTGTTACGCAGTATACTACTCAGAAATTAGTAGACAGATTGCCATGAAATTCTGATATATGACGTGTGCAGGTTGGCACAATAGATCACTGGTAAGAATTTTTAGTAAGTGACGCTATCTATATGTCAGTCCGGAGACTTATGGACCAATGTGTTGAATATATCGTCCACGTCACTTCCCGGTCACCTAGATTCCTCCGTAAATATGCCTGATCAGTGGCACTTTTCTCTCGAATGTGCCGTATTTTTTCATGTACCAGCACATTTTCATCGATTTTCTGTCGTTACCCACCTTTCCAAAATACAAGTTAGCACAGTGTCTTATATAAATTTTATATTTGTTAGGTTTTTTTAATGCTTGCTTAGTCGAAACCTTGCTTGTTGGTATATTCTTCTCTATATTTCTGCATTGATGTAGTTGTTGTTTATACCTTGGGAGCCTAGATATACAAATTAATCCACGCACTCAATATTGTGTGTATCAATGATTCTGGAGCGGGAATATTTCATGTGGAATGATTCTGTAAAACAATACCAACCATTGGAACATTGTTCAAAATACTCATATTGATCTCAGGAGTGATTATACTAAGAAATAATCCTAGGTAATTAAAGTTTCTTAGATTTTTTCAGGCAATCCTCGTATTGAATATTAAATAATGGTCGGGTCAGAAAAGCGGCATATTCGAACTCACGGGAATATCTAGACGAATTTATATTTAAACAATATGATACATAATAAACCGCAAATTACCCTACGCCTTGCGTAACAAAGTTACGAGCCTACTAAGCAGGCACCGCTTTCTAAAATATGCATGGGCAACACCTAATTATTGCCAGGGCCATAAACGTAATCCCCGGCCGGAATGCGAAATTCGGAACCGGCCAGAATTTAGTGCGCGGAGGACAGCGGGCCCGCTTTATGCGTTTGAGGCTTTAAAATTTCATTAAGCGGAATTAATGTTGGCCCCGCCATTTTTTTGTTCCTCCTCTGTCCCGCAGTTGAAGATGGGGACGTGGGGGAATTATAGGGAGAAAGCGACGATATCGCCCACCAATAGACAATAATTACGGCTATTATTTTTTCTTGGACGTTGTTTTTTTTTGTGGACCAGATATAAATCGTCGTTAATGTTTCCGCCCTTTACGCCTGCTGGTGAATGTTCGGTAAATTTATTTTTCTCAGTATGAGCCAACTTTATTGTGACGCTTGAGGATAAACAAGTTTACGTAGATATTCTCTTTAAATATATACATAATTATATTTAACGTATACAATAAATTATCATGTAACCAAGTTCACCCAAATTAAATATGAGCAAAAAAAATCTTTTTTATAAAGTGTAAAACCACAACTGTATAATGATTACGATGCGGTACCTTCTTATATAAAATATCGATATGGCACACGCTACTATTTTATTTTGGAACTATTTTTTTTCGTGATATTTGTGACAGTTGGGCTTTGGCCGTTGTGTAGTGCAGATATGTAGTTTTATTCTAAAATTTGTACTATTGGTTCTGGATCAAAGTAATGGAAGGGGATTTTGTAGATACAGTTATCTTAGTCAAACTTAACAACACTGTTGTAAAGTTTGTGTATCGTCCATGGAATGCTGTATTTCATCACCGGTTACTGTTGTCAACGACAATGGCAATAATTCTCACGTAGTTGTTTCATAGTCGAGATGTTCATGTGGAAGAAAGCGAACATAAGTTTTTCGGTGGTCTAAATCGTCATGAATAATTATTAACCTAGCAATATTATATAAATCATCATTCGTTTACAACTTGTATCAGTTTTTGTTAGGTATGATGTTGTTGCACTTTGACCACACAAAAAAAACAAACAATTATCGTGCTGCTCAACAAATTATCTCATATTAAAGACATTTACATACATGATGAATTAAGTTCCATATTTAGAAGACAGCGTTACTTAAGACATACAACGTACCATAACGTTCAGAAACCCGCAGAGTTAGAATGTTTTAGGCTTATTGTTGAGATTAATGATAAATTAACAATTCCTTCACAGAACACATAAAAAATAAAAAATGGTCGTATCAGAAAATAAGCAAAAGTATTGAGTTTTTCGGAAAGTTTTGCCAACCTAGTGGTAGGTCCATAATATATTTTTGTCAAAAATTAGCACCTTTATAGCCAAAAAATATACACAGGTTGTTTTTCACCTCTTCCGTTTTTAAAGATTTCTCATGTAAAGATTTTTGGAGGGAGCGGAATAGTTGGTAGTGTAAGGGTGCGATGTCCCGTGAGTATGGTGGATGTGGCTAAACATCCCAATTTAAGCTAAACAATTTTTACCGTACTAATTGAAACGTATGATTCTGTATTGCAATCATGAAACACGATGTTTGCTAATACTGGCCGTTTTTCTTCAACTGCTGCCTTTAGTCGATCTCATTTTGAATACAAGAAGTCGGTATTTATGGTTTGGTTGTATGGAAGAAGTTCAAAGTATATGGGTCCCTTCCAATCTCACCTAAAGGAAAGCATAATTTTCTTTGGAAGAAAATCGTCTTTAGCCGTATTTAAAACCGATGAGCTTGGTAACCTCCATTATTTTTTTCGTTGCCATCCTTTAGTCACCATTAGTCGTTTTTTTTTTCAGCAAAAGATGGCACGAAGAGATTCGGTCTAGCAGATTTCGCTCATTAACTTCACGAGGAATCGAATCATCGTATCGGCAGACATATACATTTTTTGTCTGCTTTATTTTGCTTGCCTACTATCTCATAGGCCGTTGTGCAACTGTGGCCGTTATTTTCTCGGCATCAGTGTTTGAAGGTTGGTTTGAACCGACTAAACCAGTTTTGCACCGTGGTTTCCCCAACAGAACTCCCTTCGTAATCGGCACAAATCTTGGTTTTTGTTTGGACAGCGTTCTTAACCTTTTTGAAATAAAAGAAGCATTGTATGGCGTAAATGTAAGTTACCGATCGACATTTACAAACCAATATCCGGATCTTCGATCGGCTATTCGACCTATTCCACATTCAGATAGATTACTAGTTCCTACTCCAGCCCAAAATGATGAGCTTGAAGTAGGAAATAAAGATAGTGTGGAAGAAGAAGAACCCGACAAGTCTTATACATCCCATGACTCTGATTTTTCCCTCCTAGTTGTGGAGATGGCAGTGATCAACAGAGAGAAAGATTTCATCAGGATATTTCTGCGATGGAACAAAGATATCAGAGCCGTTGGAATTAACCAATACTTGTGGATTAATGCTGATCTGGGTATAGGGATGCTACGGAACTCACTTACAAGTGGCAAGCCAAAAGAAAACGATCTCACGAGGCCACCACATGATCCTCTTTAGACCCAACAACCTGCCAGGTATTCTCCCATCAATTTTGAACTCTTATAATGTAAATGTCATAAAAAAAATCAAATGGACTTTCAATGTGGTTGGCATGTGCAGTTAAAATGTATCGTTTTCTCTTAATTCGTTAAAATAAAATACTTCCACCTATTGTATATAACAGAAAATAGAATCATATTCGTTTTTCTCAACCCAAAATTAGTGGGATTTAACTGATGAAGTGAAGGAAACATTATTGTGAAGGAAACAAAATTCTTGTAGGTCAGTGTAATACTAAGCTAATTGAAAAGTTCGCGGAGTGGAAATGATAAAACAAGTTTATAGTTAAAAAAATGACTTTATTCTTCCGTATATTTCCCTTAAGCTCAATATATTTTTTCCAGCGGTTCTTCAATTCATTTATTCCATCTCTGAAGTGATTTTATGGTGAAGTAAAGTCCCTTAAGATACTCATCTACGGCTGCTATAACTTCTTCATTTGATAAAACACGTTTGCCAGGTAGGAATTTTATGAGGTTTGGGAATAGATGTAAGTCAGACGGGACCACCAGATCTGATAAATATGGTATGGTATGGTAAATATGGTAACTTCTTCAATTTGACCATTATTTTTTCTTCACTAAACCAGGTCTTTTCTCACAAATTTTTGCATCCAATTGATTCAAACTTTTTAGTCGATTTTAACCACTATGGCTGTTTCGGAGCTGAACAACCGGGCTCAGTCCACTCAGCGGTTTTGTTGTCGCAGTCCAGAATCATAGTGGCAAACCCAACCCGCAGTTACAAAACGACGTTTAAAATCTATTTTATTCTTTCAAAAAGATCCAAAAGTTGGTTAGAAAGTTTTACTCCCAGTCGTTTTTGATCAGAATTTAACAAATCATCTCAAGTACTCATCTTGCACATCAGCTTTCTCAAACCCAATTATTTTTAAAAAGATAAAACACCCGTTCAGTTGAGATGTCCATGGCCTTAATAATTTTACACAAATTCAGTTGTTTGTCATCCATAACCATATCATGTATAGAATTAATTATTTGTTGAGTAGTTGCACTCATTGGACGTCCAAAACAAGGATCATCATCCAGGCTTGTACAACCACGTTGAAACTCACCTGCCGACTTACAAACAATTGTTTTTGAAGATGCAGACTCCCCTAATACATTTACCATTTCACTATGAATTTCCATTGCCTTTAAACCTTTTAAGAACACTGATACGTTTACTTTAAGCTGCTGTTTTTGTACGAATGAATTGACAGATCGACTTGAAACTTTACATATCTTCATATCAAGGATAAAACTTCAAAAAATAGTAGATTATATAGTTCTTTTATAGCTCCATAGATATCAGTCCGCGAACTTTTCAAGAACTTTTAGTCAAGTACATAAATCTATAAATATATATTAATAATATATAATACTAATCCAACACAGATTTTTTTACAAGTTTTAAAAACAACCCGGTAAATGATATCAAGAAAGTCAAAATAATCATAGTTCATGGATAGTTCAGGGTGCTACTCCATAAATTATGTAAAAAAATATATTGACAATAAATATATTATATTATCAAGGATGATGTTCATCTAGTACTGAATTGACAGTGTATAAAATGATGATGATAAAACATTATAAATTTAAAGCAATCCGTTTAATTAGACTAGTTCTAAAGAAAATAATAAAATGTAATATATGAGGAACACAGAAGCTAAACAGAATTACGGCACACCTGGTGACACACCTAGAAAACAACTTAGATATTTTAAATACGGAATTACGCTGCACACATTAAATCGACCATTAAATTCTGTTTTTCTAACTAATGATCTAAGTAGTCACAGAACAAACGGAAAGAAAAACAAATATCGGTATTAGCGCTACACGCAACAGTAATAAAAATCTATTTTAAAATGCATAATGGCGTTGAGAAAAACCTTCTCAGTTTAGTCAAGTTAAAGATAATACATCTAATTACGTTGATCGATCGGTTGGCTGAAAAGTCGCTCCGGGGGTTGATTCTGAGTTTACGACTAAGTTGGGAGCTCCGGGTGCACTAAACGTGTTGCGAAGATAAATAACGTGATATGTCATCAGTCATAAGCGTTAAGAGAGTTTGGAGCACAAAGTTTATGTTTTAGTTTAAGAAAATGACCTTTGTACATTAGGTTAGGGGGTGCTCTTGCACTGGATGGTTTAATGGAAGATGTTTCGGTGAACATTTGTTGTCAATGTGGGAATAGCAGATTTAAATTTATTTAAGAATAATTTTGCGTGGTGATGAATTTATATAACATACGAAATTACAATTCTATATTGAAATTACAATTCTACATTGTCTTATTCAAAGTATTTGCCTTGGGAAGCCACACAAGTATTATAGATGCCTTGGGAGACGAATTGTCTACTCTGGTACTTCAAATAATGTAATCGTCTTCAGTTCGTCGGCTACGGCCTTTTCACTGGTCTCGAATGTCGCAAAATTGTGTTCTTTGAGTTAAATTTCCAACAGTAGGAAAAGGAAGTAGTCAAAAGGACTAAAGTCAAGTGAATAAGGGGGTTACGAAGTCACAGTCATGGGTTTTTATCTGCTAAAATCTCGGTAACTGAAATCACTGTGTGATTTGAGCGATGCATCACCTAGGTGTTCTGGATGTTCGGCATCACACGAATGACCCCATTTTTCGAAGTTTTTCAAGAATATCTTGATAAAAATGCTGGTTTACACTTTGGCTGTGAGGCAGAAATACCTCTGGCTATCAAAAAAGCAAATCAGGATACTTTTGTTCTTTGATTTGCTGATTCTGGCTTTTTTTTTGGCGGTGGTGAGATTGGAGTGTGCCATTCCTGGATCTGGTACTTTATTTTCAGGCCGTATTAAAAAATTTAATAAGTAATTTTCAATCCCCCCTAAAAAGTCAAGCCGAGGTTCCATCTGTTCCATCTCGAATTGTATGGACATTTTCATCATTTATTTCAATTGAAGGCCTTCTGTTGCGAGGTTCATCTTCAATCGATTCTCAGCCTTTTAAAAATGCCTTAAACCACCTGAAAATCTAGATACTTGACAGAACACTGTTTCCATAGGCCTATTGCAGTTTTGCAAAATTTTGTTTTGCACTGTGCCAAATCTGGAACTTGTTAGTGTATCGTTGCTCGAAATTATTATCACTCATTTTCAGAACGCACTCAAAAAATACGGTTGGCGAAAATAATTGCTATGGATCACCAAGTAACTGTAGGGAGTTTAAACTTATACCGAAGACGCAACAAATGTTTGCCTACCTTCCCTCCAAAGGAAAGCCAACAGTGTCGTCAGTCTCTCATAACTGTTTTAGACATCTCGTGAGATAAAGATATTTTACGCAATTTTTTAGAAAAAAACCGTCCAAATATTATGTATGTTTTATAATATATAGATAAGAACCCATTGTATGAAAAATAATTTACCATATCATGTATATATATTACGCAAAATTACAGTATATGTTTAGTACAATAATGTACATATATAGGGTGTTACAATAAGAGTACAATATGTCAATTTTAAATAAAACATGGTTTTCTGTAACAAAGTATTAAAATATTTATTGATTTATAACATAGATATGTGGAAATTATGTATGGTACAGCACATCCAGTAAATGGCCGTCACGGCTTTGGAGGCGTACTCGTACTCTTCCGGCGAAATTATCAATAACGGGTTTTTCGCGGTATTTCACTGATACAGGGTTAAATTTCAGCCATCAGTGCTTGGGTGGTCGTGGGGTTGTTGGCGTAAACCTGAGACTTCAGAAAACCCCACAAAAAGAAGTCCATAGGTGTTAAATCGCAAAATCGTTGCGGCCAATTGTGGTTATCAAAACACTGTAAATTAAAGTGTGTTACAAACCGTGTTATTTCGACGCGTGTAAGTTTGCTTATTGTTTTTACCGTGTTAAAAAATACAATTTTAGTACATAACATGTTATATTGACACGTGTAATGTACAATATTGACACAGATATGTGTGTTAGAAACAAAACACATTTGGTGGCACGGCAAGAGAATAACACGCTTATCACAAATACATAGGTAGATGTGTTAAAACAAAGCATGTAAAAATATTGTACACTTTTAAGTGTGTCTCGAGAACTAAAAAAATTAAAATAAGCCGTGTTTAAATCAGCATAATAGTTGCTGATAGAATAGAATTTTTCAATTCCAAGGATAAAAATAAGAAATTTATTAAATAACTAATATTACATTCATTTACATTGGATAAGTTATAAATATAACAATTATTTTAACCATAAAATTCTGTAAACTGGTGGTTAATTAATGGAACATACTTTGCTCTCACATTAAAAGAAGATAAATTATGTGGGAAAATTAAATATTTTAAATTACCCACGATTCTTTTATTACTGAAATCTTTGGAAATACGATAAACATTGGTGAAATGAAATGAAAAAAGAAAATGTTGAAGTTTCCAGAATGTCAACAATTATAAGATTAAATAAGTCATTGACAAGTAAGAAAGATGTTAAAAATAAGAACAACATGTCACTATTTATTATGAAAAGATTTTTTTTTAACTTGATGCACTTATTATGATGTGTCTTATCTGATGTTGAACTATATTTATTGATTTTTTATATTTTTTATATTTTATATATTTTTAGAGTGTATTTTATATTTTATATATTTTTATAGTTTATTTTATAATTTATAACTTTTTGTGTTTTACAATTTAATCTGTTTATGTGTTATATTTTAATATATATACCTGATTCAAATCCATGTGAGCCATACGCTAAATAAATAAATGAAAAAGATAATTTAGTAGACTAAAAGAAGTAGTAATTCTTTAGCAACAATAAAAATTTATATGTGTATCTTATGATAGGTTACGAGTTCAACAGCATTTCTAACTATTAAACCAGGAGATGTACCACGAGCTGTGGTTTATATTGATAAAAATAAAATTTGATGTGCTTATATATTGACCGATGAAGAAATCAGAATAGAGATCAAGAATTCAACAACCACAAAAATTACTTGTAGACTGATAGCCACTTATTTCGTTTGACACCGTGAATATTCAACTAATTATTCTAATGCACTCCAGTACATTGGAATATAAATAAAAATTCATTTTTATTTTCAATGTTTAGGAATATTTATTTCCACAAGCTACACGTAGTACATTATGAGAAACATTGTAACACGTGTTACGAATTTAACACGCATTTTTGTGTGTATAAAACGACTACAAGAAAAACATGTGTTAGTGTGTAAATTTAACACAATTCGATTTGAAATGAACGGGGGATGACACGGCCACAAAAAGAATCATTATGCATGGTCTGTTGGCAGAAGTTGTTGAGTTAATTGGACTTTGTAAGCATAGAGATGGAAATATTTAGTAAGAATACGGTGAAGAGTGGCTGTCGAAATGTCTAATTCTTGTGCACGATAACCAATCAAGGACCCTGGACTCGGCCACACTCTCACGAACTGCCGTGATGTTCTGTTCGACCACTACAAGGTCGTGTCGTGTGTTTTACATCAATAATTGAACCAGTACTTTTGAATTTTTCGATTATACTTTTCACAGTTAATAAACTTGGAACATTAATTTTATCGAAAATCGGACGCACTTTACGAATCGTAGCAACCAAACTTTCACCATATTGATAGTAATGTTTAACAATGAGGGCGCGTTGCTGTATTGTGTAGGGCTCCATATTTATTAATTCCTATCTGTCTCTTATCGACCTATCAAAATTCTTGACCTATCGCATCATGACAGCCAAAATGGTGCGTAATACAAATTTTGTGCTCTTATTATAACACATAATATTTAGGGAATTAAGAGAGCATTGTGTCAATGGTAAATACAACTAATATCTAGAAATGCACTGTTCTTGATTTAAATCATCGTATTGATTTATATCTTAGACCTTGTTTATAGTAGATACAAAGTTTTATTTACTCCAGTTTATAGATCGATTACTGAATCTATCTGCTAGTCGGTTAGACCACTAAAACTTTATATAACTTTTATAAACTTATAATTAGAAATAAATACATTTATTACTATTGCTGCAATTATTAATAAAGTTTATCATTTAATAATAAGTTCATTTCCTTTTATTATTGTAATCTAAACCAAACTATCGTGCAACGAAAAGTGGACTTTCTTTGGGACAATATTTCATTTTTATATGGATTATATATCCGAATATTTTTGGAAGCATTTTGCCAGGATATAGTAGAGTAAATCTTAATAAAAACACAAATATCAGTAACTATTTAATGTTTATGTTATTGTTTAAATATATATATATATATATATATACATTATTATTATTATTATTAGGTGCGTATAGACCCGGTGGGATCACCACTCTCCCATCTTTTCTCCGTGGATTCTCTTTCTCTCCTCCGTCCACCTTGTCCCCGATCTCCTCGAAACTTCACTCTCTGATGCAACGCTCCACATATGTATTTTGTTTCTGTTCGTTCTTCTATCCTCAATCTCTGTCGGACCCATTTGTGCCTTTCTCAGATCAGCTCGGACGTGTGCGATCCATGGTACTGTTGACTTGACTCCTTGTATGTATGTAAGAAATCTGTTGGTGAGTCTTGTCGGTGGGAGTCTAGTGATATGTCCATAGAATTTCAACCTTCTTTTTGTATCCTTGCTCTGTCAGTTTTGGGCCGATTTTCCTCGTAATTTTGCGTTCTTCTAGCGTTCTTCTAGTGTGTTTTCTACGCCGCTTTCTGTGTAGAGTGTAAGTATCTCGCTTGCGTATAGTACCTCTGCTTTGATTACTGTGTTGTAGTGTCTTATTTTTGCGTGTGTGGATACGCATTTCTTTCCTTTATTTGGGTTTTTCGCCACTATCTAAAACTCAAAAAATATCAAAAATACCTGTTAAAATCCTGTTAAATACCTGTTAAATACCTGTTAAAATCAAAAATACCTGTGTAAAGGAAGAATCACTGGGTAAAAACAAAAAACCAAACGGAGACAAATTTCTCAGTGTTTCTTTTTAAAAAAATTTTTACAAACTTTTAACGTTAACGTTTTGGAGGGTACTCTCCCTCTGTTTTCAAAACTAAACTAAAAATAAATTATATTAATTTGTAATATATAAAGCAACGAGTGAAAGTAAATATATTTTTTGTGTATGTTAACGATACTTACGTTGACAACAATAGATTTTTATGACAGTGACATACTACCAAAAAATATATATAAGTAATGTTTACTGTGTGATTGTTTATTGTACTGATTGTGTATTCAAATATTTAAATGTGTTTAATTGTATTCTTAAGAATCGGGAACCATATTGAATTTATATCTACCGAAGACATTGCTATACAGTTATTTTTATTTATATTAATTATAGCGGTTTCTTTTAATTTTCTGTATTTTGTTACCGATTCTTTTAATACCGTTTTGGAATTATTCCAGTTGATTTTATGACCCGACTCCCATGCGTGATGACAAATTCTAGATTTATTAAAATCGCCCTTTCTAAGAAGGTTTTTACTCTAACATCGAGAAATAAGTCTCATACAACGAGAAATAAGTTTATTTATGCCGGTTCGGTTGCGTAAAAGGTTGCCGGTTCATTGAAGGCAGTTTTTGCATCCTGTTGATTTTTAAAGCATTTCTCATGCAGGAAGTTTGAAACATTTCTTAAGCGAGATGCTTGAAAAAGTGATAGTCGGCAGACGAGAGGTCTGGCGAGTATGGCGAATGATCGAGAGTTTTCGTAACCCAATTCATGCAGCTTTTGTCGTGTGGCCGAGCGTTGTCATAGAGGGGAATTGGTCCCTTCCTGTTGACCAATGCCGGGGACATACGCCGCAGTTTTTGGTGCATTTTATCGATATACTAGCAGTACGTCTCCGGTGTAATCGTTTCGCCCGGGTATAGGAAGCTGTCATGAATCAGACCGGCCGCAGACCACCAAACAGTCACCATGATCTTATTTTGGTGTATTTTCGGCTTTAGTAAGTGTTCTGGGGCTTCGTCGCGGTCCAACCACTGAGCCGATCGTCACGGATTGTCGTAAAGAATCCACTTTTCATCGTCACATTCGGTTCGAGAAACGGATCATTTTTATTCCGCAAAAGAAGAGCAGTGTAATCTCCTGCATATGGTTAAAAATCGTCACATACATTACGCCTAATTCAGAGATAAGCTCCCTTAACAGTTGTACGCGGATTGGCGTCGACTAAAGCCCTCATTTGGTCCCTGTCAATATCCGATGGCCGACCACTACGCTCATCATCTTCAAGACTCTCATCAACGTTATGAAAATTTTTAAACCACTATTGCGCGGTACGTTCATTTGTGGTATCTAGGCCACACGCATCGTTGATACCGCGAGCTGTTTTGGCAGTTTTTCGGCCTAGTTTGAACTGGAATAAGAAAATTAGGCGGATTTGTTTTTTGTCCATATTGCTTCTAGCTCTGAAAAATTTGCCCAAAATTATTTTAGAACAAAACTAATACCACAGTTAGAGCGAAAAAGGTATTTTAAAATAATATATAAATATATAGCACTTTTCACTTTTTCCCATATTTGCTGTTTATACCTCAAAATCGACTGGCTTTAAGTAAATTTTATTCAAATAAGTTCCTATAGTTTATCTTTTAGTGTATGTTCTGTCTAATTTGTTCTTATTTGAGGTGCGAAACGGGCGATTTCTAAACTAGTATACCAAGTTACAGAAGAAAAAGGAGGCATTTTATGTTTCAAAGATAGCCTCCAAAAAGTAACCTTTATTTTTTCGTAAACAATCTACCAATGGGAGCCGAACAGTATTAATTAAATGATGCAATATTTCTGCTGGAATTAGGCTTATTTATTGGCTCCGCAATATTTTGTGGGGGATCATCCTATATCTTTTTCTTCAAATAACTTCAAGTAACTTGTAATCGGTAGCTAGGAATATCCCCTATCAGGAGATGATGAAATTATATAAAAATAGCGGGTTGATGGAACTATTAGTTGCCTTTTTATTAATATTTTCAAAAAATATAAATCAATAATAAGATAAAATATATTTCACCCTCAATTGTGTTTTTTATAAGTTGGAAGCACTTTCGTCAGATATAATATCGTGTATTTACTATCCAGACAGGTGAAAATGTGCATCAGATATGAACAAATTATAAATAAGGTTGTAGTTAATTAATTGATTTGTCCGTTGCTTTGCGATAGTTCATTTTTAAATCAAATAAATCTAGATGGGTCTTTTCACCCAAAAGAGCCGATAATTGACGATCAAAATGTATGTGAATAATTTTAATTTCTTTCATTTTTCATTCATTGTATGGGTGAAATATCAAATATCCAAATATGTAGTAAACTTCTGTCAGAAACGTTCAATAAAACTACATGACTAGGAGGAGAATGTAGTGGATTATCTCAAACAATGGTTCGGATGTCGCTGTTTGTACACATATGTACTGTTTGTTCTCTCTCTGAATGCGTCTTTTTTTTCAGATCAACACCAGTTTCTTCAAAGTTTTCAACACACGATTTGTTAACAAAACCAGACAGGCCGGATTATTATGGTTAATATTTAATTGGTGACGAAATATCCGTAGAGTTCTCACAATACAATTATTACTTTTGTAATATGCATAAAGCGCGCACGAATGTTATGCCCTTGTTCCACTGATTCATGGTTACTAATGCTATAATGCCGCAAATACAGTGAATATAGTCGATTTATACGTACAGGAGAGATTTGTGCGAAATTTGATATTGAAAATCATGTGTTTTCAGTAGCTAGAAACACAGAATGAAATAATATGCACTATCTTCATCGTCAAATAAGATATAACCTTTGTGCAAATGATAATATCTTAATAGAATCCGTGTTAAAAATGGTCTTAAATCTGTTTTGAAATGATTCAATCAAGACTGACTCTTCTGTTTTGAATTATTCTGATTTGTTGCAAGAAGTATTGCAAGTTTCCTGGACGCGTTATTTCGCGAAATGGTAATGTGAACTGGCCACCATATCATGCGGTATCACGCCCTTTAATTATTTTTGTGGGGTTATGTTAAATCTGTAGATTACGAAAATAAGAAATAAACTCAGGCCACCATTGAAAATATGTGAAAGGAAAATCTAAAATTGGGTTCCCAGAATGCATTCCACCAAAAGAACTCGATGGGGGCATTTGAACAGCATTATTTTCAAAACATTATGCCGATGTTTGCTTTTCAAGACAAAATAAAAATATCGGATTATCATTTATATTTCATCATTGTGCCTGACGAAGTTCTGACACTCTTATTGGACAACCGGTCATAAATATTTATAAACCTCTATAATAAAGTGCGATTATAGAAACGAGTTGTCGCTAATATCTTCGAGGACGAGATTTTATTCCAATATATATTTGTATATATTTATATATATAATATATAAATATATACAAATATAATATATATATATATATATATATATATATATATATATATATATATATATATATATATATATATATATATATATATATATATATATATATATATATATATATATATATATATATATATATATATTCGCGAGAAATAGAATTATAAAGTGTTTTACTCTTATGAAGTGTTAGTGTCAAGTAGAATAATCAGTTCTGTCGCCACAACACAGCACAGCAAACGACATCAAATTAACTTGAAGAATTGGCATCATAATAAGCAAAATTGTTGTATTTCATCACAGTAAAAAACACTAGACACCATTAACTATCTGGAGAAAATTGTTGTATTCGCTGGACTTGACATACTCCACTTATTACGAAATTCGATCGGTACAGAACTCTCTGAAAGGGGAAAACTGATGAACTTAACAAAAATATAGCAATTGCGTAAATTTACAAGGGATATGCCTCAAACCACTTATGTGGGTTTTTTTAGTAAGACATTCGAGGAACTCAACAAAATTTCCCATCTATACTTCAGTAAATCTATTTCGGAGTTTACAAATAAATAATTCATTTACATAGATTCAAATTAATTCTAATTAATTGTATTAAAATTTTACTTCATAATATTATGTAATTTCTTGATGAATTTTACAATTTTTCACTTGACTTTATTAACTTAATGGAACTTTTAGAGTCTTCCATCTCTAAGGCAAATAGTCCTTAATAGTTTTATTGAGTAGCTAAAGGTGTGAGTTGAAAGAAAAAAATGAGGGTCAATTTTCTAGCACATCGCCAAGCTAAATTGCCTTTCAGCCGCAGTATTTCAAAAAAGGAAAAAAATTACCTCCATCACGGTACGAAATCTCCACCCTTCGACAAGCCCATTAAAATTCTTAGAGAAATCTGAGTGTCGCTGTCCTTTTCATTGACATTATTATCACGTGAAGTGGGTTTCCATTACTACGTAATGTAGCGCGTGCAAGAAAAGGATCGATAGTGAAACGACACTGTTTCTCCCTCTCGCGTTTTGTTATTCATGAAGGGTGAAGGGTTGTTGTGCTACGTGGTGCTGAACGCGATCCGGAGGGATTGATTTTTTTGTGTCAGAATAGAGGAAAAAACAAACAAGGCGGCGAATAGGAAAGTAAATTTATGCGATTCCTTCGGAGAGCGTTTCAGTTTTTCCGCTGTTTTTTAAAATTTGCCGGATAGGGTGTAAAAAACGTTTTTGCGGGGCTGTTATTAGATCTCGAAGGACGCAGACGGCACCATAACGATTTCAACAAAATGAAACTTTCTATATTATGCTATTCATTTTTTACAGTTGCTTTCAGTAATTCATTTAATGTTGTATATATTCTTCAGAGAAACTCATATTTCCTGAAGATGTATGTACGTACGTATTATATATATATATATATATATATATATATATATATATATATATATATATATATATATATATATATATATATATATATATATATATATATAACGTACGTAAGGAGAATTTGTCAGAAGAAGGCACACCTATAGAAATTCGATACGAAAACGATCAAGGAATCCAGCATAACAGAGGAATGGGAAAAGGAACAGGCAGATACATGGGAAAAATGCCACAAAAAAATTACACAAAAAGCACACGAACTGTTGACAAAGAACACAAAACACCCGTGGTGGGACTCGGAATGCGAAAGTGCATTGCAGGGACGCAAACGAGCATTTCAGGAGTACAACAGTAAAAAATCCCCAGAAAACAGACTGCCAAAATTATTAGACAAACTAAGAGGAAGTACATGAAGGAACAACTAGACTCTACAGATGAGAATTTCCACAATTATAACACGAGAGACTTTTATAGGACTTTCTCAAGAGAAATTCGTGGGTACACACCACAAAATCTTTGCTTTAGAAAGCGGAATGGGAGATTAGCGCTAAACAATCAGGAAAATTGTCAGGAGCTGGCACACTATTTCTCTGATCTCCTCAATTGCCCCGAACGCGACACAAGATTCCCCAAGGAAAATTGTATCTATACCCACTCAGAATCACTACCATCAACACAGGTAGAGATTCACAGGCATATACAAAAACTGAAGAATAACAGGACATTTGGTGAAGATGGTATCACCGCGGAACTATTGAAAAACCTCGGACCAAACTCACTGCGGAAACTCACGCAAATTATCACGAACATCTGGCAAACAGAAAAATTACCAGATGAATGGAAATGTGCTCTTATACGCCCGCTGCACAAGAAAGGAGAGAGAACATATGTGAATAACTACAGGAATCTCCTTACTATAATTCACTTACAAAATCTTCTCAGCATGCCTTCTCCAAAGAACACAGGAACAACTAGAACACAAAATTGGCGAGTACCAGGCAGGCTTTCGCCCTGGTCGTTCATGCACTGAACAAATCTTTAACTCAAAAACAATACTAAAATATAAAGCTCAGGAATCAGGAACGTCCCAATCATTTGCACGTTCGTTGACTTCAAGAAAGCATACAACTGCATTGACCGAAAATCTCTGTTCAACATCCTAGAAGAACAAGGACTCGACCCTAAAACACTACGATTGATCAAGCAGACACTGACCGATACAATCTCTAAAGTGAAATTTATGGGATAAATTTCCGAACCCTTCCTGATTAAAACCGGAGTACGCCAAGGAGATGGGTTATCCCCACTCCTCTTTAACCTGGTCCTGGACAAAGTTATAAGGGAATAGGAAAATGAACTAAAAAATCAAGGACACTGGAAACCAATACGACTTGGACGAACCAAAAACAACATAGAAATATCATGCCTAGCCTTCGCAGACGACCTCGAGACGAGACGACCGCAGACGACGACGAGATACTCGCAGACAATGAAAAAAGGGCAACCAAATAGATCGAACTCCTCAAGAAATGTGCAGAGAAAGTTGGCCTACAAATATCCTTTCAAAAAACCGAATTCTTCTGCTCAAAATTGAATGTCCAAAATTTGAACACCAAATACGGCAAAATAAATAGGGTCACTCACTTCACCTGGGCGAGATCCTCGAACCCACAGGAGGAGAAAAGATAGCACAGAAGACTCGATTGCAGAAGATGAAGAGGGCATACGGCAAGACACACAATATCTACAATAAGAAATGACTATCCACACACGCAAAAATAAGGCACTACAACACAGTAATCAAACCAGAGGTACTATACGCAAGCGAGACACTTACACTCCATACAAAAAGCGGCATAGAAAACATACTAAAAGAAGAACGCAAAATTATGAGGAAAATTCTCGGCCCAAAACTGACGGAGGAAGGATACAGACTACATTCTAGAAAGACCACAGGGAGAATGTCCAACATAGCGGCGAATATAATAAAAAGAAAGGTTGAAATACTATGGACATATCAGTAGACTCCCACCGATAAGACTCACTAACAGAATTCTTATGTACATACAAGGAGTCAAGTCAACAGTACCATGGATCGCACAAATCAGAGCGATCAACAAAGAAATAATTAGTTATTTTACACACATTAAGTACTTCTTATTCTTAATACATCCCTTCTACATCAATCGATTTTTAAGTTGTAATTTCGGAATCGCCTCAATGACTTTTGTCACAGCTTCTTGGACTCCATAAAACGTTCCTTTCACGGCCAATTTGAGTTTCGGGAACATAAAATAGTCACATTGTGATAAATTAGACGAATCGGATGATGTTAATGCCCACAGACTTGTTTCTTCGCCAAAAATTCACGAACAGCGACAGGGCGTGAGGAATAAACCGAGCACAAATTTTCCCTTTGAGGGAGTAGTGATTCTTAATATTATTCGTTATTTTCTGACATTTCATTCAAAACTCATACATCAGTTTATATTATCTGTTTAGCTCTTCTTAGATTTATTTTTCATAACATACCTACTATCAGTTTTTGTAACGAGTTTTTAGGTTGTACATGGCTGAAATATCACAGATTTTGTTCTTGTGCAATATTGAAAAATCTCACTGGTTTCTTAAAATTCAGGTCCCTTTCCTAAGATTACGTTTTAGTTTGCGCCAGTTTTTGTGCTCAAACTTAACAGGAAACCATGACAGATAGTTAACAATATTTCTATATAAAGTACATTTTTCTATATAAAGTACTATCAAATACATATGAATAAAATCACATAAACACTGTAAAAACTCGACAACAAATCTGAATTTTTTGCCTCTAATTAAATGAATGTGGATTAAATTCCAAAAGTTACAGGCTATGTGAAGACAGAATTCTAATGTAATTTTTATTTAATACTTTGTTCATATTCTTACGATGATCAGTTCTTGGCCTGAAAAAGAACACTTTCACGCTCACTTTCAACAACAACACACACAAAATTTTCAACGCTTCAGTTTTTTTTTCCAGTTGTCTTCCAGTTTTATATTTAGACCAACCACATTCCTATACATGTAGACCAACAATATTCTAATTTTTTAATATTCTCATTATAAAGTGATTTGTCCACCTCTGCAAAATAGGCGTCATTCTTAGCATTCGCGTCTTTCTTAGTCATCAGGTTCACAGTATTTAAAGCGCATCTACATCTAGTGAGCAATTTCTTCAGGTTTGGAAAGAGGTAGTAATCGCTGGAGGCGAGATCCGGTGCATAGAAATATGGAATGCATGAACTACCCAGTATGCGAGTATGCGCAAACGCATTATCGTAATGAAGGAGCATTTTGTTATTATTAATCAAATCATGAGCAGAAACATATATCTTCGGTCTTAAAGTTATAATATGTATAATAAAATATAGTCATAAAATTGCCTGATATATAAATAATATAAACAATACTCTTTTTAAACGAAACGACATTTTTTTATGAATGATTAACATGGTTCTAGGTTAACATGGTCTTAGATTTTATCAAACCCTCAGTCTTTTTCTTTCCCAGATATTACTGAAAATGTTCCGTCCTCAGTAAACTTCATTCGTCATTCGTGTGGTTATTAAGATTATGCTCTATAATCCTCATCTTTTTTTTATTATAATAATCGAAACCAAAGAGATATCTTTCTTTCTTTCGCCAAATTATTTTTATGCTCCTTTATCCGCCTTTATTTCTTTCTAATACGAATTGCAATCCAAAAAGAAAACCAACCCTCTAGAAAATACACATAATAGAGAGGGTTTTTATCTGAGATTTCTGGAAACTGAAAACAATGGATTGATTCTGCAAATTGAGTAATTTACCAGAAAATATATACAATGATTTCGAGTGTATCTGATAGATAAAATAAGTCGGGCTGGAGGAATGGTTTTTTAAGCGAGACGAATCTGAAAGGCCTGTTTCGGCTTGGTTAACAACTTGAAGAGGGTTGATTTCGAAAACGTTTAGGAACGATTCTTTGTTTCTCTATTTGTATGGATGAGGTTATTTGCACGAAAACCTACGGCTGAAATGTTTTTGGCAAGAAGAA
Source organism: Cosmopolites sordidus (assembly GCA_031761425.1). NCBI lineage: Eukaryota > Metazoa > Arthropoda > Insecta > Coleoptera > Curculionidae > Cosmopolites > Cosmopolites sordidus. The sequence goes on from JARFXV010000058.1 coordinate 331,627, forward strand.
ATATAAGAACATATTAATGTTATATGAGTATGTTAAGCCCAGCTGAATGGAAATCATTTATTTTAATTGTTTAGCAGAAGCAAACGAATTGTTTTTTGGACTGTTACAGTGATACAGTGTTCCTGATGAAAAAAATATTGTAAAGTTATTATATTACCTACTGAAAAACTATGATGAGTTAATAGTTAAGGAAATATGTCTAAAAGCAGATTTGGTAAATATTAGATGTTTATTACATAACAAATAAACTAATGAACATTGTTAAAATATTTTTGTTTTAATTAGGAATCATGCCATACATCAGCCAAGAACGATGTCATAACACCTCTATCACAAAAAATGTTATATCAAAATTGTGACAAATTATTTCAGTGTAGGTCAGTGAGCGCACTTAAGTTCGATTTAAAACCAAAACTATATGTTGTACGCGAATATCACGATATGCTTCTTATTTACGAAAAAACTAAAGGGGTTAAGCGTATTTAATGGCAACGATACCAAGAAAAGCGGTTTCACCTTGGCAAATGTTTGTCCAAGTTTCTCAAAGACCTTTGGATACGGGTTTTGGGATACGACTTTTTGATACGGTCAAAATTTCAAGAATGGGGGCGGCACCGACATATCGGTCCTGAAGATGAAGAACAAATTTTACATCTTGCTGAAGATGATTCTACCAAAAATTCTTGGTAGTGTGCTGCGGGATAAGTTGGAGTTTCCCATTGGATTGTACATAGAATACTAAAAGGGCAATTACTATGCCGTTATCATGTATCAAAGAAGGGTATGAGTATAAGATAATGGTTTAGTTGCCAAAATCAATGAAACCTAAATTTATCGCTTAATATTTTACCAACCGACTAAACATAGACTCAGCTGGTGTGCATTTTGAACATTTTATTTAATAAATCAATTAATCATCGTTTAAAACATATTATGGTATAAAAAACTTTCCTTTTTTGTAACAAAACCAACCAAAAAATGTTGAATCGCAAGGAATGATTGGCTATAAAATAATAATATTTTACTATCAAATTAAACGATCTGACCTTTTTTGCATTTTGGATTCATGTTGTAAGGAAACTTTTAAAAAAGTAGGTAATTTTCTTTTCTTGACGTGGGTAATCTTCCAAAACGAGGGTGATGATAAAGAGCATCTCTTCATTAAATGTTCGTAATATTTGTAGATTAAGAACATCTACACACACAAAAATCACTGGTTGGTGTGCTTCGAATATGATTCTCAAAATGCTGTTAGAGTGAATACTGAGCGATACCAATCAATAGTTAGTGACCTTTTATGACCATAACTGCATATAATGTATTTGAAGATTACTTTCACCGAGATGATGCTACATGTCATATAATTTGAGAAAACATACACTTTTTACAATTGAATTTCCGTCAATGTGTGACCTCGAAAAAAATGGTAAATTCAATTGCTTCCTACGTCATTAGATTTAATGTAACTTTTTTGTGAGATTTTTTGATAACTCAAGTTAATGCCAATAAACCACACACTCTATGGGTAGTTAGTAGAAGTATATGTAGTTACGTATTGCGTAACTAACAACATTCAAGATGCAATTCGTGTATATAACTTCAACAACATTCCGATGTTTGATTTCATGCCTAAAAGCACAGTCATGTTTTATATCATGTGCATATTTTAATGTATGATCATATATATATATATATATATATATATATATATATATATATATATATATATATATATATATCTATATGTATGTATATATATATATATATATATATATATATATATATATATATATATATATATATATATATATATATATATCTATATGTATGTATATATATATATATATATATATATATATATATATATATATATATATATATATATATATATATATATATATATACATATACACGTATATAGATATACATCCATTACTTTCAGAAATGATACTGATAATTTAAGTTGTGTATATAATGACATAATTAAATAATACATTTTCATTAATATTTTTTTTATACCATTGCAAGTAAAACATCCAAAATTGTTAAGTTATAATATAAAAACAAAAAATATAAAGGTCACGTGTGTTAAAAATGTGTCAACTGAAGATTAGACAAAGAATGTCATATTTCATGTAAAACATTTTAGGAAGTTAATTATTCAATAAGACATACTTGGTAGATTTTTTAAATATAAATTTAGATTTATATATATAAATATATATATATATATATATATATATATATATATATATATATATATATATATATATATATATATATATATATATATATATATATATATATATATATATATAAAAAAGTAAAGTTTTGGGGTTAGACGCGCATCAGCAACTGAAAAGGCTATTTAGCGACTGGACCTACAGCTTAACGTGGGTTCCGAACCACGGTCATCAGCTACCGAAAACCCCGGTCAGCACCCCCTCGGGCTATTAACCCTTGGTTTTGTGCTTAACCGAAAGTATCTCGAGAAGCCTACCGACTGGCGAGTGACCAACGTAGAAAACCTATCAGAAGGCATCTGGCCTTACCCAGCCTCGAACTGGCGTGACTGAGGGGTGATTCCTTGTCTGATTTTACACTCTTACCTAGAAACATTCACAAGAATTTTAGAAAAACTTTTTTGCCTAGTACGGGAATCGAACCCGGTCCACATTAACTGCTGTAACGTAAGGCTAGCGCCTTAGACACCTCAGCTAATGTGGCCCCTCTATATATATATATATATATATATATATATATATATATATATATATATATATATATATATATATATATATATATATATATATATATATATATATATATATATATATATATATATATATATATATATATATTATTATTATTATTATTCACGCATGGGCCCTGGTGGACCACGCGAAGTACATTTAGAGGCGTTTGTTGTTGTTAGCCTTCCTTTGCGCCCATACTAATTTCATTCTTTCGCTATGAGCTTTTTTCGTTTCGTCAGATCAAGTTGTTCCAGTCTTCCTACATTTTTCTCTCTGGCCAACCTTCCAAATGTCCAAAAACCTTCCAACCGAAACAGCCTCTATCCTGAATTTCACTTTGTGTAATTATTATTATTCACGTATGGGCCCTGGTGGACCACGCGAAGTACATTTAGAGGCGTTTGTTGTTGTTAGCAACCTTCCAAACGTCAACCTTGTGTCTGAAACAGATTCTATCCTGAATTTCACTTTGTGTAATATTGGCTGATCTTAGGTCCTCTTTAATTGCAGCGTTCCATTTAATTATTTCTACTTTAGCTCTACTCCTGTTTTCATAAAATTCGACTATTTGTCTAGTTAGCCTACTCGGACTCATCCGTTTTATGTGTCCGTAAAACTTAAGCCTTCTTTTCTCATATCGCTATGTATATCTGTGTATTGTTTGATTTCTTGGTTTTTTCGAAGTCGGTATGTTGTTGTATTTCTTTGTTTGGAGATTTTTCTTATGATTTTTCTTTCCTTCTTTTCAATGTCCTCGATGTCTCTCTTTCTATTCAAAATGAGCGTTTCTGCCTCATATAGACATTCTGGCTTAATAACTGTGTTGTAATGTCTCAGTTTTGTGTTTTTAGATAGGTATTTTTTGTTGTAAATATTTTGTGTAAGTCACAATGCCGTTTCCATCTTTTGACATCTATCCTTATTGGCCGCTTTTTCCAACCCATTTTCCATGATTATTTTACCTAAATATTTGAATTGAGAGACTCGTCTGATGTTACCATATTTTGTTTTTAGAAATGGTGTTCTTAGTCTGTTGCAGGTCATGTATTATCTTTTCAAACGAAATTTGGAGTCCTAGCTTTTCTGCTGTTTCTTTTAGGATTTCAATCTGTTTCTGTGCCGTTAATACATCTTGAGCCAAAATTGCTAGATCATCAGCAAACGCCAGACAATCAATGTTGATGTTGGTTCTCCCCAGTTTAATGGGCTGGTCAATATTCAGGGACTTATTATGACTTAATTGAATTAATATATGTAATTATGTATTATATATGTAATATGTAATAAATTTAATTAATATATATATGAATTAATTCAAGGGACTTATTATGGGACTATTATGAGATTAATAAATCACATATCACGGTATGCAATTATGCATAATGATTGTAATAGATCTACAATGCATTACATATTTCTATAATGTTTAGATAATGTTAGAATTTTATGTAAACCATTGTAAACCCTAAGTAAGACAGAACCAACATAATAAAAAAAACCTATTTTAAATCATATTACTTATTTTCTTATCACGGCAGATATTTATTTACAAAGCATGTGACAAAAATGGAGTAACTGAAAGAAAATGCCAAATTTGTATAATTTTAATTAATAATTTATTAAATAGCCTTTATTTCTAATGGTTTCCTGATATTCTTTTGGTATTGAGTCAATTAAGTTATGGAGAGCTGAAAAATGTATTGATTTGCTTTGTGTTCCATGTATTCCAAAGGGGTTCTAAATTTGTCGTCCATGATTTTCCATACATTTTCTGTCGATTTAAATCCGAGGATTGAGTTGGTTATAATTCAATATTGTGCTGTTTCAACCAACGTTTCACATGCTTTGAAGTAAGTTTCGGATCATTATCGTGCTGGTAAAACCACTTTAGAGGCATATTCCACTTATCCGTAATGATTCTATGAATTGGAAAAATACCATTATGAGAAGCAACCCCCATACTTTACGTTACTGATTAATAAAAACTTCGATTCGTCACTAGATAAAATGTTCCTCCACTGCTTCTTGTTGCAATGCCCATGTTCTATGGCGAACTCCAATTGGGAGTTTCTATACTTTTTAAAGAATAGTGGTTTTTTGGCTAGTCTCCGTTTAAACAACCCTCTCTCGCATAATCTTCGTTCGAATCGTTCTTGTAGAAACATTCACGCCACCCAAATGTGCTTTTGTACACAGCGGGTTCGGGTAACCTATAGTTATGATTTTTTATCTATTTGTGAAGTAGTTTTTCTCAGTCTTCCCGGTTTCGTCAGATTCAGTACGACCCCACGACGAAAAAAAAATTTAATACTTCGCGAAACTACTGACTTAGAGAGCATTGGACGTTTGGAAATGGAACATTGCTTCTCACCACTTCTATATGCTTGCACTACTCGATTTTTGAGATCCACGGATATATGGATGTCACGAGCCATCTTGCAACTTGTAATTGCAACTAATTATAATATTTATGAATACGTCGATAAAAGTTACTGGATAGTTTTTTGAGAACAATTTTTGTCACTCCTTTTTTATACACATTATTCAGGGATAAAATAAAATTATTAAAAGCATAAAAAATTATCCTGTAAGTTGTTTACCATTAGGGGATTCAATAAGGTACGGTTATATATATTTTCCACTAATACGTGGGATTGTTCTTCTACAAATCAACGAATATTATTTGTTGTTCCACTTATGTTCGATATATATATATATATATATATATATATATATATATATATATATATATATATATATATATATGTATATATATATATATATATATATATATATATATATATATATATATATATATATATATATATGTGTTTGTAAAACCCAAAAGCGATCATTATTTTTATAAAGGACACAATAATTTTACATTATTCATTTTGAACCAAAAGAATAGAACAACTAAAATAGATTTTACTTTGTAAGTAACTTTTTCCTTTTACTTCTTTGTTCACTGTCCCAAATATGAAACTTTTATTCAAGAAAAAATGATTTGAAAGAGATTAGGGATTTCGTTAACTCTGAGGAACGATAATCCACAGCCAAAAAAAAAAAAACGAGAGAGCATAAAAAGAACTTACTTCCATTCGCATTTAATATTTTCATCCTCGGCAGACCGAGAGCCAATAAACCATCGAAATCGGTAACAATGCCCGTCCCTTTTATCTTTTTTATGTAGTAATAAGCGGCAGATAAATTGCGTTTAATTTCCATAAAAATACAGCCGAGCAGCGCCTCGGGCTCGCCGCGGTCGATATCGGAACTAAACGTGTCAGATTATGTTAAGCTACGAGCGCCGATTTGCATAATTTTGTTTTTCGACGTTTGGCAACGTTGTTCCGCTGTTTTTGCCATGCCAGAAGTCGCATTTGGTGTCATTCAAAATAGATTACTGGAAATTGAAACGGTGCGGTGATGAAGCATTATTAGGTAAGATGAAACAAAAAGGCACCTTTTTTAGAATACGCATGCTTTACTTTCTGGATTAAGATTCTTATTGAAACTTTCATTTTAGTTTTTTTTTTACATTATGGTTCGAATCTAATTGTTTAATTAGAATCGTATGAGAGGTTCTGTGTGCTTGGATTTCAGATACTATAAATACTATTGTTACCAGGTATGTTAAATTAAAAAGCAAATTAAAATATTTTTAATAGCATTAAGTGTCTAACTTTGGTGTGAGTTTATTAACGGGCTTTATTCATTCTTGTAAATCGTTCTTATATGTAATCTATTTTTTAGATTATATTTGTTTTATTATATTGTGATTTAGATTATATATTGTCTGATTTGATTTGAGAGCTGAATGTGTTTGAGCTGTGGTTGAACTTGATAAAACGTTAAAAAACCTGCCATAAGAAACTAAATGTCCAAGACACGCACAGTAGAGATAATAGAAAATTTAGCACTTTTGATCTTTCATTTTAAGAATGGAAATTATTTTATTAGCAATTTTCTTCAATAAAAGTTTTTGTATATTTAAATTTTAAATGTTCTTCAGTTATAATTTGGTAGGCATAACTTTCTTCTGTTTTCCTTAAAATATTAAATATTAAATGTTTAAAGTTGGTGGTTTTCTAATACAATCAGTTATTTCTCAGCCGAGAACGAGCTGGTGTATCAAATATACTCACTCTTCTTTCAAAAGTTTTAAAATTAGTCTAAGATTTTAAATTGAAGTTGAATCAATTCAGACGCCAAGAACTTTTAAAATTAAATGCTTGGCTGATTATTCTGCATTTTATGATAATTTGTCAAGTTTAAAAAAATTTAAATAAGAAAATTACAAGAATATTGAAAAAGCTCTTTATACCTTTTGTAAATGTATACGCGGGAAGGTGTAGACACCCCAAACTGTAGTTTTAGATATTATGTGCATGGTGCGGCGCCAAAATCCGAACAAATTAAATATTTTTTAAACATAATTTTTATTCGAAACACGGAAAAGTTTACAATTTTTTTTACTAAATTGATTGTAAGGCTATAAAGAAGAAATCTACTCAATATATCCTCTTCCTTTTTGAATGACCGTCTCCATTCTCGGTCTGAAGCGCTCGCAGGCTTGTTTTAATGCGCCACAGTCCATATCGGCGAAATCCGATAGCGGCTCTGAATGATACGACGTTTGGATATGTGGGCCCTTTCAACCACTCTCCATACCTCGAAGTTCAAAGGATTTATATCTGGGCTTCTAGGAGTCCACAATTCTTTGGACCAAAACATGTCGACCATAACCAATTTTGAACCAAATGACCTGAGTGGGCGGACGTACCATCCTGCTGGAAAACATACGGCTCCCCAGAGGACATAATTTCTATCCGCGGCTTCACTATATTTGTCGAAAATACGCAAATACGCTTTTTGTGACGTTTTCCCCCTTTATTAAAGAAATGCGGTGGCATCACATCACCCTCACTAGACATAACATTTAGCACGTGACCATTGGCCGGAAATTTTGTTCTGAAAACAATAGGAACATCTTTAGGGCAAATTCTTTAAAATTATGTGATAGCATATTGATTAATACATCTGCATATTGACAGCTTATATATCCTATATACACAGCTAATCTAAAAAAAGATTGAAATATTGCTAAGATATTAGGACACGTATTTAAAAATACAATATGGTTTTCGAAGCCCCCTCTGCAGTAACTTTTGGGAAGAGAAAATGTGAAGGGACTACATATCGATCTGCAAAACAAGGTCTACCACAGTATTCAGCTTCCATAATCTCGATGTTTGCATAAAATTTGACTTCCAAGAACATTCTGGACATTTGGAATTCACATGATAGCCATGATACTGGCACACGGTTTTTCAAGAGATTTATTTTTTCTTATGTGGTGTCATCTGATTTTGTGAAACTAAATGCTAGCTTTAGTTTAAACACCATTTAGTTGTAGAATTAAAAAACAGTTAGACTTAAGGCCACACGAAGGATTTTTATGAAATAATTCTATTACAATTGTTCCTAATCGATATTATGATCAAAATATTAAATAGTACATATTAAAGCTACGTAAGTATTATACATTATCCTGAAGATTTCTCGAGAAAAAGTAATTTAAACCAAGTATTTAATTAAACATATTTATTTATTTTATTTGAAAGTGGAGTGGTTTTTATTTATGTCAATATAAAAGTAATAAAACATATGTATTAGAACAATTATCAAAACAATTTGTTATTGAAAGACCGCTAAGATGTCACGACTAGTACCACTTAGAGGACAAAGATTCTCTTCCTCGATCTTTTGGACAACCTATAATCTCAGAATCTTTACGTGTCTTTACTTATTGTTTTTTTTTGTTAAAATATTTCAAGAACATTGTTAAACTTTACCACACTTTCCCACTCTCAGTTTTTTGCTTAGTATGCCTATTACACTAGTCAATCCGACGGTTTTTTATGCTCTTCATTTTCTCACTTTCTTCTATGCATTCTTTAGTAATGTTATCTCTGGCATCCATACTAGGATCCCAGAGATTCTACTTCCAATATCTTACTAATATCGACATTTCTTTCTTTGTCCAGACTCAGCACTTCTAAGAAATTTCATCTCTTGTGTCAATGTATGTTCATCAAATTCGACAATTCGGTTCCATGTAGCAAAATACGATTTATTGTCTTGAAAACTTTTATTTTAGTTTTCTTGAATCAATTTTCATTAATTAATGTCGTTAGAAGGACATCGAAGATCTTGTTCACCGCTCCAAGTGAACCTCTACTTCCTTCCATTAGTGATCCCAAATACTTAGTGTGATGAATGTTAATCTATATCCCATATTTATTCGTTTGGTTTTCACTCCTATTATTTTAGTTATTTTATCTGTTGATATAATGAATACTAGAGGTCTGACCAAACTTCCATGTGTTACATCTCTTTCCAATGGTTAATTCGGATGAACAAAACATCTACGTTTGTCTAATATTCTTTAATAAATTGGACAGACTGCATTTTATCAATGAAATTCTTTCTTATATTCCTTTTCTCTAATGTTTTTCAAATCTGTCTGTTCATAGAATCTTATTAGAGGGTCGATACTATGTATGGAAATGGTGAAATATCTCGAAAATGCTTTGAGATTACTTAATGAAATTTTGTACAAAAACACCAGAAAATATTTGCCATTTTTGGGTATATTTTTTTTTATTGCATATTTGAAATCAAAGACTAACTTGATTTTTTTTAACGACAGCAGTACTTGAATATGAAATTGCTGGAAAAAGCATTTTTTTCTGAATTCAACGAAGTAGATATAGTGTGCTTTTTTTTAAATAGATTTTAATAAATGACTAGAAGGTGTTTCGGTCTGTTTTAGGGTAAATATATTTTTCATTTAGTAGGCTATGAAATAATGGATGATAGATGAAGTATTTGATTACACTTGACAACTGTTAATGTCAATTTGTAAATTTCAAATTTCGTTCAATTTTTATGTGGAATTAATAAGTATTTATCTGAAAGAGAAATTATTGAAATCCTAACAATTGTTGGATACGGTGACAGAAACTTATGCTGAAGTTTGTCGAGTATTTAATGAAGTCCATCGGAATAAAAACATCACTCAGTCAACAGTTTTAAAAACGATGAAAAGATTCAATGATACAGACAACATTAAAAGTCATCCAAAACTAGGAAGACAAAAAACAAAATCTAATAACGAAAATTCGTAGAATGTTTTAATTGATGTAATAGACAATAGTAAGGTTTCCGTGCTTTTTTTTTCATCATAAAATCATCATCACTATTTTTTTAGTGTTTGTGTACAAAATTTCATTACGAAATCTCAAAGCGTTCTCGAGGTATTTGACCATTTCCATACATAATAGCGACCCTGTATAGTCGATTGCATATTCTCTGCTTTATTGAAGTTTAACAGATTTGCATTAATAAAAATTCCATCATGCGTGCTCCTTCCTTTCCTAAAATAACGTATGCATTTTTTAGTATTGTCTTGGTATTTTCTAATAATTTCTTAAGCTTTTCTTGCTTGTTCAACTTTAACAAATATATAAAGAATATGATTTATTTTACTAGATTAATAAACAATACATGTTAGGCGATATAACGAAATAACCATGTTAAAAGTATAAGAAAAGCTTAGTCGTTCAACTTATCACCTACTAAAAATAATTTAATTTAAAATATATTTACTTTAAGGGAGGAAACTTTTGAGATAATCTGGTAAACCATATTTTAAAGTATAAAGTGATGCCATAAAAGTTTTATGACTGATGCATATTAGAGTTTTAGAATACATTTTCTGAAAATAAAAATAATACCTGCAGCAATAACTCCCGCGTGTGTTACATAAAAATAAAATACATGCCATAATATTTTTGTTGACCGGTATATATATATATATATATATATATATATATATATATATATATATATATATATATATATATATATATATATAGTATATTATTGTATAGTTATTTAGATGAAATAAATGCTAAGTATTATATAATTATTTCAATAAAAAAGTGTGAAAAAAAGTTTCGACGATGAGAATATGTCAGAATCAAAAGTTGTTAAAGACTGAACACTATTTGGAGTTGTCCGAGAATGCGCTGAAGGCGAGGATAGCTCTGAAACATTTTTCAAGTCTAGAGAGGACAAAATGGATATACAGTTATTCCATAGCACAAAAATTATTTCATTTACATATTTTTTCGTCAATTTTTGGGCAAATATTGATTGCATGACATTCTACAAGCTCAAATTCATTAAATATCTTGGCGATGGCGATGATTCCCATATATGAAATTACCACTTCACATAATTGCTTTGTGTTTAAAAGCTTTTGAGTTACCGCGTCACATAATTAGTTTGTGTTTAAAAGCTATTTACAATAGAATATTATCTTGTTTTAAACGATAACTAAGTTTAAATAATGGTGAACAATAAAAATACAGCCAGTATAAATATTTGAATCAAAGTGGAAGTATGTTCAGTGGAAAGTATTTCTTGAATTGTTTTATTATGTTTTTATATTTCTTTATGCGACTGCAAAAAATGTTATTCAACTAAGCGGTATGCGGTTTAAGTAAAAGTGTTAAAATGCCAGAGTTCATATAACTCGCCGTTTCAGGCAACTATCTGAATTTGAAAAAGAAGTTATTCCACCCAAGCCTACTTTAACTCATGTGTTTTAATTCTCGATCTCTCTAGTTTATGTTCAAATTTTTATACACATTTTAGAAGCTTTCCGGTTTCTGATGGATCTGCTTTTTTTGAGACCTACTATTTCGCTTGACTTTACGTAGATATAGGTTATGCAGGTGACCTGGCATTGAGAGTGAGAGATATACTGGATCTGGAAATACATATTACTGTGGCTAGCAAAAGAAGCTGCAACTACAAGGTGTCCCATAAAATAGTTTCAATTTCATTGGCTCATTGCGCAAACCCAACTGCTGTGAGGGACGACGGGCACATGTCAATGGATAGCCTCGCGTTTAAGAATTTAGTTAGTATGGAGCTTTTCGCGGGAGCAGACGGTGCTTTGTGTATGCGAGAATTTAACAAAAACAATAATTTGAGGCTCATTTTCATCTCTACGGTCATGTAAATAAGCCGAACTGTCATTACTGGAGTGCAATGAACCCGAAGCACAAGCAGCAAAAACCCCTACATTCGCTTAAAGTCACTGTATAGACTGCAATCAGCGCAAGGCGGCTAGGCGGAATTTAGCTTTGAACTTCTCTCTTGCCTAGCCCCGATCTCGCTCTGCCGGATTATCATTTGTTCCATTCCATGGCTTACTTTTTCTTTCAGAACTGAAGAAAAGGTCCTGCTTTTCGCCTACAAAGATTTCTGCGTGGTATCGCAGAGGAATAGAGATATTGACTCAAAGATGGGTTGATATTATCGAAATTAACGACCTATATTTCGAGGCATAATCTCCAGGTATACATTTTTTAAAAAGTCAATACCTTACGTTAAAAACGTAAATACTTTTACTATACCCTCGTTTTTCTTGTATTCTTTTAGATATAGAGGATTATAGCCTTTATAGCCTTTATAAAGTTATTTTAAACTGATTGTGTATTAAATTTGTTGAGTTGAGTTTCGTAAGGATGAATTCTATGTTGCGAATAACACTGCTTGGTTACAACAAATGGTAGGGAACATTTTCAACCGAAATGTAAACAAATCGAAAAGACTTAGTTCATTTTCGCCCAAATTTACCACGTCTTAGTACTAAAGTTTGTGTTTGTTTCTCGTCGTTTGTACACGCCTCAACTTTAATGTAAACCTGAAAATTTGACATAAGAGGTTTTGTTGCTAGGAAAGCTTAAAAGCAAACTTTTACATGTATAGCTGTACTAATTAAGGAAATTAATTCCCCTATTTTGATGTTTGCTAATAGCGCTGTTAATAAATTACATCTTTTTTAAATTCCCAAAACTCTAAAAGACAGCTTTTGGATTACCTAAAGAATAACAAAATAAAATAGCAAAACAATAAATATACATCTTAAATTCCTTCTCAATATCTTAGAACGTGTCTTTTAATATTGGTTTTTCGACAGCTGTTTTGACATTTTTATTATATCTATCATAAACAAGAATAGTCTTAATGTTAATTTATTTGATTCTACTCTCTAGAAACAATTGGATATCCAAAAAAAATCCCTTTAAGGCTGAGGGATATTCTTATATAAACAGATAAGCAATCAAACAAAATTGCTGATTAAAAAACCTAGGAAATAATAAAATGCTTACTATATTTTGAAAATGTTATTTGTTTGATGTTATTTATAATCCGGAGTAATTATTGGGCTGTATTTTTTCGAGGAGTTTGGCATAAAAGAATAATGTTACTGTGAAATGATATCAAATTTTTGTCAGTGGAATTGGAGCATGTTAGAAGACACGTGCTGAAACAAATGATTCCCCAAATTTCCTGAAAGTGTCCATTCATTAAATGGTGATAAGCGGTGAATCCCGCAACGACGGGGCTATATTACAAGAAAGGTTTATAAGAATAATACAGGTCGACATGAATTTTGGGTTTCATTTAGGTAGTCATTAAAACACCTCTTCACAGAAATGGCCTAGCACGTCCCATTTTCAAGTATCTGCTTCTCCTTTATATCATGGGATTATTGAAATTATTTGTACCTGACTTCGGGCTGCACAATGTATGAATTACCACAAAACCGTAGAAGGGGTATTTCCACAGTATTCTACGAACCTTTAAAAGTTGAAACTACCAGTTCCGATTGACAACACAAGTTGTTACCCAACATATTTATCAGTCAACTACCAACTAGCAGTGTATCTCACTTAATAACGCAGAATTAATTACATCATTTGGTATGTGAGTTGGGATTGTCAAAACAAAAATTTAAAAAAAAAACAAAAAAAATCTTGGTTCTAGGTTTCAACAGTGGAACCTGTTAAACAAAAATACAAGTGTTTCACTTTACCGAAAATGGAATGTAACATTTTCGATGCCTCCTTGTTATGAACATGCCCCCTTGTTAACCCAAAAAAAAATGGTTCTTCTGCCTCTCCATATTAAGTTTGGACTAATGAAAAACTTTGTCAAAGCCACAGGCAAAGAATTGTTTCAAGTCCCTAAAGGAACCTAAAAGAAATATTTCCTGAATTAAGTGAGGCAAAACTAAAAGAAACCATATTTATTGGACCTCAAATAAACACGCTTCTAGGTGATTTCCATTTTCAAGAAAAATGTAATGAAAAGGAATTAGCAGTTTGGAAGCGTTTTGTAATAGTAGTGAAAGGATTTCTGGGCAACAAGGAAGATGAAAACTATAAAAATCTCATAGATGAACTCTTCAAAGTATGTCCTTATATATGCATTTTTTACACTCCCATTTGGATTTTTTTTCAGGAAATTTAAGTGCAGTAAGCGACGAATAAGGAGAGAGGTTTCATTAGGATATCAGGACGATGGAAGCAAGATACTAGAGACGTTGGATCCATTTATGTTGGGCGACTATTTCTGATTTTTAAAAAGAGATGATACTACACAAGAGGAAAAAGTGACAGTTTTTATTGCTGTATGACATCTCATGTAATATATTTTTTATTCACATAATCCTCAGTAATGTCTTTGCATATATATAACCGTTCTACATGTTTATATCAAATAAATATTAGATTGTAAAAACGTCGTCTTTTTTTCCCCACCATCGATTTGTTGTAACAAGAATACTGTAAGTTTTACAGTAATTAGCTTATCATTTTCGGATTTAGGACTACTAAGTACTTTATATACGACTATTTTCATCAATGTTACCTCACAAACGTTTAAATTTGTTAACCTGTGTAATCGGTGGGAGCTAAAATATGATCATTGATGTGTAGCAATTAAGTGAAAAAAATATTAATACAAATGTTTTAGTTATTCAAGCAAAATTAAAAATTTGAACAAAAGGAGGCCCTTTTGCAATGAAAACAGAAAACTGGGGCGAATTTATAAGTCTTGTTTTTTTCAGCAGAGAGTATTTTGCGGTAACTCTATTAATATGTAATAGCTATTTTTTGGTCTTGATACTTGAAAAAAGAACAATCCTTTTTATAAAGAATGGAGATGAACTGTATATTTTTTATTAAGGGCAGCGCTTACAATTTGTTCAACTTTACAAGACAATAATCGTTCTGTAAAAAGTGTATTGTTTTAGCTATTTAGCAAGATGAATTTTCATACAAATGTACAAATAAGCAAACCAAATGTCACATATCTAGTGAAGAAAATCCAAGAGACATTATCGAGCTACAGTTACATCTCAAAAATATACCGTTTCGTGCGTTTAAAATCGGGAGTAGTTATAATTTCGTACATTTTTGAAAACGAAGAAAGTAAGTTGAAGAACGGTTGTTGTAAGTTAAGAGGCCGGCATTTCAGTTACATTTTTTTCAAAAAAGCATTCAAAAATGGCAACTACGCAGCCTGCAATGAATTTTTAATTCCCGTAATTAGACAAGTTGAGCACAAAGTTGAAATGAGGTATTTATAATTAAACTTCTAAAAAAGGTAATATATTCCGAGTATATACATACGATGTAGGGAGCCCCGGAAACAATAATTATTCTTATTGAAGTTTTATATGAAAAGGCTAAATCCTTAAACAGGGGATTCGCTGCACCACGATCTCCTTCTTGAGCGATCTGTCGTATGTCAACGATGTCTCTTTGGTCAAACGGTGAACCGTTTGAACAGTTGAAACTGATAGACTCTCAGTAGAAGTTAGTATAAAATGCTTAAAACTAAATATAAACAAAATTAAATCAATAGGAATCAATAACAAAACATGCCAAACCAAACCAAACCAAACTAAACCAAACCATACCAAACCAAACCAAACCAAACCAAATCAAACCAAACCGATCAAACAATAGTCGCATTGAAGACGTTGATGAATATATCTATCTTGAAAAACCCATTTCAAAAAAACGAGGGAACGGTAACTGATGTTCGTAATGGTATACGAAAAGTCCAATAAGTCTACAATTTGCTGAATCTGCATATAGCAAATTCTGCATAATTCTATACACAAACACAATTGCGAATCTCTAAGTCAAACGGTAAATCTCACTTGGAAGCTCACTGATAGAAAAACTACAAGTCTTTATTAATCTAATAAATGGTTACGAAGAATGCTTCATCTACTCTGGTCAAATCGAATCGATAATGAGGACATTTTTTTCTTGACGGGGAAAAAATACGTCGGAAGGGTAATAAAAACTAGAAAATGCGGTTGGTCACACGTTTCGTAAACATAACACCAACAGTTTTAAAATAACCATAGATTGGAGTCCCAGGGACCAAGAAAACTAGAAACATCTGCTGTTAGGGTTAGAGCTGATTTGCGAGTTATTCTTCGGGATTCGTTAGAAAAGTTTTTCATTTTTGCCGACGTTTCGCCAAGATCAGAACATCAACAATAGGTTATGCTCTCTATTCCCGAGGCAACAAAAACGCTACACTCGAGGAGACTGACATCAGTTCGAAGTTACCTACCAAGAGAGCAGAAACTTAAAATGTTAAATGAGATTTTGGCGAAACAAAATGAGATTTTGGCGCAGTCAAAAATGAACGAACGGATTGAGAACCGAAATAATCACCTTAATCTATTAGAGATTAACCCTTTAATTAATATGTATATATATATATATATATATATATATATATATATATATATATATATATATATATATATATATATATATATATATATTAATAAAAGGGTTAATCCCTAATATATATCTGACTAATCTTACCTAAGGGATTCTACTTGTTACTTATGAAACACCACAAAAAATCAGACCCTAAATAAAACATCAACCATTTAATTCGACCACAAGCTATCCTCGGCAGAGCAATCTTGGCAGCGTTTTGGGATGCTTAGCATGTTGTTCGTTAGAAAACCAGGATAAATTTTACGTAGTAGTTCTTTAAACGGCTCATATACTCCGCGAATCGTGCTCGAAACACTGAGCAATCTCGCAAACTGGTTCCGCCACTCCCGGAAAAATGTTTATTCATGCTAAAAGTGAGTGGATATGATGGCGGGATTCAGTCTTGCGAGCAGGAACTTATTTATAGAAAAAATAACAAACATGAAGTGTGGGTATTATTGAGAATCCGATTTACAGCTTTATATCAGCTGAGATAAAAAATGTATTAGATAAACTTTAAGATTTACACCGTTATTCAAAATGTTTATTATTAAATAAATCCAATACTTTTATTTCATAATGATATCTTTCATAGAACACTACAAATGTATATTCAAAATGGCCGTCCTTAGTTGAATATAAGGATTGTGTTTAATCCGTGGAATGTATAAAATATTTCACAGGTATTTTTTGATAAATCTTTGGTTGAGACTATATTATTTAATACAGCGCAAGTTAATTAAACAATTTGAAAATAATGTTAGTGTTTTGGGTCATTTGACATATATGCATCTTCGTCTAACACACGAAAACATTGTTGATATATTCAAAAGTGTGGTCGAAGAGCCAGAAATGTTGATCACTAGAAAATCCCTTTCATATGCAAATCTTTCAAATGCATCTTCATGGTGAACTGGGAATTTGAATAATTTTTTTTATCATAAATGGAAAGATTATAAATTTTAAGTTTTATAACAAAACTATTTTTATTTTTTGTTCCTTATAATTCAAAAGTTATATCAAATTGAAAATACATTTTTAAACCTAGTACCGATGACTCGCCGACAGTTCCCGAGAAAAACCCGAGCGCGTGTGACCTCACAATGGTAAAACGAACGCTAATATCGGGTCGGCTCGTAACAATTCGGAATTTACACCAATTTTTTTTTCGCGTCCTTTCTGAAAAGACGTTGGGAAAGAATCGGAATTTCAGGTAAATAAAACAATTTATCGATCTTAGTCATTGTTCTATATGTTTCACCTATATCTTTGAGTGCATTTGTTGGTTTGCTAGCGATTGGAAAATATACTTGCTTTAATTGTTATTTAGGCTTTCGTTGCTGTTTTCGACGTTATACTCATATATTTATACGATATGGAGGCTCAAAAGTAAGTTCAGAATGAAATATTGAAATTAGATTAGGATTCCTTTTTTTTGCATTCGTTTTTATCATTTTTATTTATGTTATTTAATTCATGTATTGGAAATAAATGAACGTTAATTAACGTGCCAAATTCGTAGGAAGGAATATTCCTGCGTGTGCGCAAATAATCTACATGTAGCAACACAACCGAGAGTAGTAATAATGAGAAAGCCCTACAGGATCCTTTATTTTGTAGGATGCGAATAATAATATTCAAGATAAGGGCGAATAGGCAAGAACAAAATTCGACTACCAATTTGGAAGGTAATCATATATGAAAAGCCTTATACTTATGAAAGTTTTACAGGATACTCTAATTTGTAGATGGTCGAAGAGTACAGAAATGTGTGTGAGTATAAAAGCTTTTTTTCACTAAGAAAAATGGGTTAGATGCCTTCTATTATTTGGGAAATCTCTAGCTGATCATGCATTATAGATAGTTAGCAGCAGGATTTATTCATATTTGCAAATATTATTGGAATAATAGTTTAACATGGTGGTTTGTAAAACATGTAAGGTGAAAAATAGCAATCGTTTTAAAAATACTAAAAATCTTAATTAACGTAATAAAATAGTATGGGTGAATTTATTTTTTTGAAAATATTGTTAATAGAATTGGGGGAATAGTGGCGGTTTGATGAATCAGTGTGGTTTTAAAAGTATTGCAAACTTTAATGAAAACAATCAAACTATTATGAAAACAAATATGTATGAAATTTTGAGTAGTGATTGTTTTTATTCTGAATTGATTATTATTGTAGTGCACATATTATAATCCACTGAAATATATTATCCATATTATCCTGGTTGGGGAAGCTTTTATTATGGATATTTAACTGTGTATTCAAAAACATTGTTTCGCTTCTTGAGAATAAAAATATAGAATTAATTAACTGCCTTCGGTTAGTTCTGGCATAAAGTTATCACAATCTAAGATTTTAGAAGACAAATTAATTGCTGCTCTACATATTTATATAGAATATGGAATATGTCATTGGAAGAATACGAGAGTTTGATTTTCTCAGACCTCACGCAGTTATTAATCATAATATGCTGTAGTATTCCTGATTTTACAATCACCTATAATATCAACAAAGATTTATCAATATTAATTAAAAAAATTAATAACTAATTACCTTTAAAAAACAAATTTACTTAATGTTCTTTTCATAAGTTAACATCAAGTTATTATAATAAAAATATGATTTAATATTATATATCTGTGACCAAAAAAATATCTACAGCATGTATATTATCAGAACTAGGACACTTTGTTACGCAATACTGAACTAAATTAGTAACAAACAATATTTTATTTTGCACTTAACCAACAATAATTTTGACAGTATATATACAAGTAGAAACCGTTGACAATGTGAACGTGAAAACACTTAACTAAACACAAAAACTATAACGACGTCACAAACATAACAGCCAATCGCGGCGCGGTCGTAGGCAAGTGATTTTTTTAAGTTTTGCCCAATTTTGCATAAACCCAATTTTGCATAAAGATGTACAGCGACCCTCGTATAAAATCTGGTTAACATAAAAGCTAATGTCTAGGGATAACAGGCCCCGTTACAGATTCACTGATTGAATCTTGGAAGAGTGACGATTTTTGACGATTTGATTGACGATTTTTTGCTGACGATCTTCGCTGACGAGGCACATTTTCACCCCAGTGAACCGTGTTAATAGACAAAATTCTTGTACTTGGAGCATGGAAAAATCACAAATGACTCAAAAGATGCCGTTATATACTGCAAAAGTTATTATTTGGTATTGTTTATGAACTGGAAGGGTCATAGGGACATATTTCTTCAAAAATGACAAAAGAGTGACGTTACGGAGTATGGATTCGGCTATAAGTAAATGATAACTGACTTCTTATGACTGAACTTGGAATATATTCGCTTGCTGCTTGACTGGGAAGGCATATGGTTTCAGAAGAACGCTGCAACATCTCAAGATGCCCCAGAAGTTGGATAACCACCTGTTATATGACACCATAATTATAAGTATCTATTTTACGACTATTTGTGCCTAGAAATTTTTCTCTGGCATTTTCATATAATACACCAAAATGTAGATGTTTTTGTTTTTTAATAAATCTTTCACATTGATTAATATAAAATGTTCTAAAGCATTTAGTTCGCAGATATAGGAGGTAATAATATACAGAGTATTCTGTTGGTAGTCTGTTGTGTAGAGGTAGAATAGAGTACAGGTAGAGTAGTCTGTTGTGTAGAGGTGGAACTATTGACTTATCAATTAATATTTCCCGTTCAGAAGAGGGTCTGATCTGAAAACTACATGAAATACATGAAAGACAATCGCAATCTGTTTGCACCGTTAATATTGTCGAAAACGATGTTGTAGAAACATTGTTGTAGAACCATTGAGAAAGGACAATATGGCCGATAAGAAATATTTTGGATCCAGGAAGCAAAAATATCAGCAAACCAAACTAATTACCTAAAAAAAGTCTTGGTGCGTCTTGTTCATAGAAAACTAGGCCTATTTTATAAAGGCATATCGACTTCATATAAAACTTTTTTAAAGCTCGTTGATGCTAAAATTAGAGAAGGAATATTGGTGGGTCAGGAACCTTTTCAAGAACGCGCAATTTATCTCACCTCATATTTTAAAGTGATGAAAAAATTGTTTGGGTAAAATGACTACAACAATTTTTTGGGTAATACACATTCAAATATATATATATATATATATATATATATATATATATATATATATATATATATATATATATATATATATGTATATATCATCATCAACCCGCATCAATCAACTGCAGGATGAAGGCCTCTTCAGCATCCATCCAAATCTCGCGGTCATGAGCTCTCCTTTGCCATTCGGGTCCAATATACTTAATAATATCATCAGTCCATCGTGTTTTCGGTCTTCTGCGTAGACGTTTGCGATCAAGCGGTATCCAGTCCATCTTTCGTCCCATCACCTCGCTATATGGCCTGCCCACTTCCATTTCAATTGCTTTATTCTTCCAATGATGTCACTCATTTTCGTTTGTTCTTTGATCCATGTGTAGGTCTTTCTATCCCATCTAGTAATGCCAAGCATACATCTTTCCATTCCCCTCTGTGCTACTCGAAGTTTTTAAACTGACTGAGATGTGAGTGTCCAGGTCTCACTTCCGTATGTCATAACGGGCAGGACACACTGATCAAAGACTTTTCTTTTCAGGCAAAGTGGTTGTTTGCTATTAAACACTATGTTAAGCCTGCCAAATGCTTGCCAGTCACATTTAATGCATCGTTCCACCTCCCGGACGGTATTCCCTTCCATTGAAACCCTCTGTCCAATAAATCCACAACTTCCAAATCCGTTCCTAAAATAGAAATCCTTTTGTCCTCAGCAAATTTATTGACCATGACCTGACTCTTCTTGTTTATTTTCAAGCCAAATGGTTTCCTAGCCCTTTGCAGCTCCTTTGGGTCTTGTGAGAGAAGAACTATATCATCTGCAAATCTAAGATGATTTAAGTATGCACCATTAATCCCTATTCCATCCTGTTCCCAATCGAAATTACGGAACACTTCCTCTAGGGAGGTTGAGAAAAGAAGAGGCGATATTGCGTCACCCTGCCGTACGCCCCGCTCTACATTTATTCCAACTTCAAGATCGTTAAGGTGGACTGTCGCTATAGCTTCATCATATATCGATCATAGTAGATTTGCATAGGCTTTCTCTACACTATACGATTATATCAATAGTCCTATCTGTTGATAACACGTAATAGATAACGAAATACAAACTGATGTGCGAGTGATTAAACCAAGTAATCAAGTCTCCTTCAGTTTATGAGGCATCAAACATTCAACCAATAAAAGGATCTTTGTAAGAGTAAAAGTGTTCTTAAATTTCTGTTATATAAGTGATAAAGTATTAATATATATATGTTTTTACGTTTTCATGTTGTAATATATAATGTAAATATATATATATATATATATATATATATATTCTTGTTCGCTTTCTTGTCCGGGTTACTGCTGTTTGAAAATAATAAAAATATAAATAGTTTGAAAATGCTATTTGATCATGATCGTGAAACAAAAATTTGCAAAGAAAAAGTCCTTGATAAACACAAAAAAAGTATATAGACAATGACTGACCGAAAAACATTAAAAACTGAAGACTCTCCTAAACTGTAAGCGGTCGACGGATGGTGGAGCGAGATGAGAAAAAAATTGAAAGTGTTGAGATAACTAATGAGAAACGTTTAGGTTCATTAATTTAATATTGGATATTTCTTGTGATGAATGTTATGTTATAACTAAAGTTCTGACTGTCAAAATGCATATTACCATAATAAGGTTAAACATTCAGATGCTGGTGCATAAAGCACGACGACACACAGTGTTGCCAAGCGGCCTCCCAATCCCCCCACTAGACGTCTATAATTTTAAAAAAATCAACCAATTATTAAGAAAAACTCTTGTTTATTACCAAAGTGTTCTAATTTTTCGCATAATGGATTTTCAAAAAATTCGAAAGAAAAGTTCTCAAGGTATACACGAAACGATATATTTTTTATACATTTTTGACCTATTGCATGTTAATTATGTATGCTTTAATTAATATCTTGCTTTAAACTCGGTCAAAAAATTTTTTTTTATACATAAAGGACAGTTAGCTCAATATCATATTTCAATTTCATCAAATTCGTAAGAAAAATTAATTTAGGAGTCAACTAACTTAAATTTAAAAATTTTCAGGCCCAATATTTTAGGCCAATATTTTAAAAATGATATAACGGCGATTAAAGCTTGAATATATTTCTATATTTATATTTTATATATATTATAAATTATATATATATATATATATATATATATATATATATATATATATATATATATATATATATATATATATATATATATATATATATATATATACTATAAAATTCAGCCTTTATTTAAAATTAAATTTCAATTGAAAAGAGGTTCAATAACATCAATAGATTGCCTAGCATGTGCATCTAAAATTTGGAACGTTTATTGTTGACCAATGATGCTCTTTGCCAACGTCCGAACGACACAGACGCTGAACCCTCAATAGAAAAACTGCTCACAAAGAACAAACTAGAGAAAATGTAATGGTGCATATGCCCGTTTATTCAGATCATTAAACACTTTGACTAGACTTCCAGTTGGCTTTGGCGAAAGGTTGCGTTTTACGGAGACATTGCCTAGTCATGCTATACAGAATTGGTCGACTAACAAGACGTTCGTTTCGAGAAATTCAAAGCCTATTGACCACTAACAATTGAGGTTGTCTAAGAGATTTCATTTCAACATTTGTCAAACACATACATCTATGTGTAGATATAACTAGATATTTTATTCGAAAAAATAATGGAAGTTATATACACATTATTTCATCAAGATGAAATTTTTATATAACATTGAATCAAAATACCTATTTTTTTAGTATAAAGAATCTCCAGAAGTTATACCTTCGGAGACCAGGGCAAGTATGAGGGCTGTTTGTTATCTTTGCGAAGATTTTCTCTAAAGAGTTTACTAGTACAAAATTATTATTTATATAACACTGTTAGTATGAGGTAATATTTAAACACTCATATAATTTCTTGTTGTTTTGCTAAATCGCAAGATAATAATTTTATGACGTGCTAACCGTGGCGGCCCGTGAGGGAGGGCGTTGGGGCGCCGCCCCTCCAGCATTTATAACAATAAATAATTTTTCAGAGCAAAACACCATATTTTATTTCCGTTTAGTTTCTTTCCTTTAACTCATTTAAGATATTAAAAATTAAAATCTCCAAATGTATACAATCCTCTCGTCACAATTTTCACATCGTTGGTCGGACGTTTACCTTCAGTGACCGTACGCCACAGTCATCTTATCTCGTCGTTGGCGTTACACGTTTTGTTGGTTGCCAGAATTTCTGGGTTTAAATGCTTTCTAAAACATGCGATTTGGACGTAAATTCCGTCCGAACGAGCGTATGGGTAATTAGATTTAAACGCTTATTTGACCGGTACGGAGCGTTTGATATGTCTCGCGTCGCGTATTTCGTTCGCCTCGCAAATAGTTGTTTTGATAAATATTTTACCAGTGGCAGCTCGTGAGTTTTTAAAGTGGGAGGGCGTAGAAAATAGTGCTGCCGAAGATTTTTTTTTTTGCTTTTTTTTTTGCTTTCCTCTTCCTCCTTTTTCATGCTATTGAAACCCTATACAGGAGGTGAACCAGGAAAATGAGTTAAAGGAAAGAAAGTGAACGGAAATAAAATATGGTGTTTTGATCAGAATGAAATTGATGAAATTGTTTACTGTGATAAATGCTGGATAAATGCTCCAATGCCCTCTCTCACAAGCTGCCACTATCTTTTACTTAAAATTTAATTTAATTATTTTTTTTTAATTAATATTCTCGAATAACTAAACTGAATTGTTAAAGATTTAAAATTTTTGCTAAAACGTTAGGGTTCAAAAACATTTCATGCGTTCTCATTTGTGATATAATAAGAATTATATCTTAAATACAGCATTTACGTTTTATAGCAAGTTTAGGGGAAAACGCAATTGCGCAAAAGTCGAATATTAAAGATAACTTACGTCGTCTGGCAATAAAAGTGATAAAGCATTTTCGTGATCTACAAAACGGATGACAACGTCGTTAGTCAGCATTACGCTGGCAATTTGTGAAGCGATATTTGTGTCATCTGGAGGAATAATTCTTCGCGAAACAAGCTTAGTTTCAAATATAATCCGATAAAGAATGTAATGATTAAGGCGGAGATAGAAAGGGTTAGATAAAATAATATATTGTAGGAAAGTAATATTATTTTTAAATTTCTTATACAGATATACACTTTCAGAATTTAAGAAGAAAATGAAAATGTACAGTGATGGACAAAAAAATAAGAGAACTATTTAGAAATCCTAGCAGTGGCGGCTCGTGTGATTTTAAAGTGGGAGGGCATAGAAGAAAATAGTGTTGTTGAGGAATTAGTTTTGCTTTTTCCTTCCTTCTTTTTACTTTTCGTGCTATTAAAACCCTATACAGGAGGTAAACCAGAAAATTGAGTTAAATGAAAGAAACTGAACGGAAATAAAATATGGTGTTTTACTCTGAAAAATTGTTTACTGTAATAAATGCTGGACGGGTGGTACCCCAACGCTCTCCCTCGCGAGCCGCCACTGAATCCTAGTTTATTTTGTATCAACAAATGCAATAGAATAGTATATATATATATATATATATATATATATATATATATATATATATATATATATATATATCTATATATATATATATATATATATATATATATATATATATATATATATATATATATATATATATATATATATATATATATATTTAATGTACTTTGTAATTTTTAGTACAGGCGCGACTATTTGCAATCTATAATATTTCACTGAGCCCCTTTAAACGCCAAATACCCAGACAGAATGTACCAGGAGTCGAATTGAAATCGAAAAATTATATTAATTAGAGAAAGAAAGAAATTAAAGAAAATACAAAGGAGATTATGGAATTCTTATTACATCTTAACCATTTAATATGGATAACCACCAATGTAACCATTTGGTATAGCTTATGATCTAAAAGGCCAATTGAAAATAAATTTTATGATCTGAGATTGTTCGATTTCTTTTTTTTTTGAGTAAAATAATAGTAATCTCTTGTGCTAAAAGACAACAGTTGCTGTAACCTTGATAAGGGTGAGAATCACAATTATGTGATAATGTGATATAGAACTAAAACAAAAGATTGCTTATTTGCCATGTAAAAAGATGCGAACATTTCCATGATAGTACTATCAAAACATAAATGAAAATACTAAATTTATCTGAACAAATATTTTACATGAAAATATAACTATAACCCTTGCATCGTCTTATTCTGAATACCAGTTAAATTGTGCGGATATCGTTCATACAAATCATCGAAAAAAAAATTAAATATAACCTTAAAGAAAACTGTGTAAACGAAATGCCATTATTCAAAGTTTCCAAACACTCAGTCAGCGAGATGTTTTTTATGACTTCTCAGTTTTCGATTTATATCAACTTTGTCCGAAACACGTGACAAGATGTTTGTGGAAATTTTACACCCTGCGAAGGAAATTTTTCACACACATTGAAGTTTTCTTTGTGAATCGACATCTTAATTAATAAAATACCACCCCAACAAAACGTGCTTTATTTTAGAAGTTCTCGACACTTTGATAGGAAAAAATATGCGCAGGTTTCAAAATAATATCTAAAACCAGTCAAGCTAAAAATAGCTGCAAAAATATTTCTTTAATAATTATAGTCACTTTTGTATACTCAGAATTTCATGTAATTTGCTTTTTAGTTAATTTAATTAACACTAATATAAGGAAGAAAACAAGGAGGTTTACTTTCAAACTAAATCGTCCTCCATCCTTTGTAGCTTTTTTATGAACTTTTGTAGCTCTACTGGGTCTTGTGAAAGGAGAACGATCTCCGAATTTAAGATGGTTTAACTATGCACCATTGATTTTTATTTTATTCTGTTCCCAATCCAGATTACTGATGTAGCTGTGAAAAGGCAGGCGATATTGATAAATTCATTCATACATACATACATACATACATACATACATACATACATACATACATACATACATACATACATACATACATACATACATACATACATACATACATACATACATACATACATACATACATGCATACATACATACATACATACATACATACATACATACATACATACATACATATATACATATATGCATTCATACATTGATTTTAACTTCGAAATTATCCATGTGAACTGTTGCTGTAGGTAGATGTGAACTGTATCCTAGTAAATTTACATAGCCTCTCTTTTTACCATGGTTAAGCAATTCATCCATTATTGCTTGTTTTGAGATTGAGTCAAATGTTTTTTCATAATCGATAAAGGCCAAGCACAGTGAAATGGTGTATTCATTGTTCTTTTCTG
The DNA here is from genome assembly GCA_031761425.1 of Cosmopolites sordidus. NCBI lineage: Eukaryota > Metazoa > Arthropoda > Insecta > Coleoptera > Curculionidae > Cosmopolites > Cosmopolites sordidus. The sequence goes on from JARFXV010000058.1 coordinate 358,516, forward strand.
TGATCTGCTGGACAACCTGAATGTGATCCATTGAACTCAATCCACATGCAAACCCTGCTTGCTCTCTTGCTTGTGCGCCATTCAGTGTTCTTAAAATTCTTTTATTTATTACCCTGGCGAAAATATTGTACATTACTGATATTAGGCTTCTTGTGCGACAAGTTCGGTAATTTTTTCTGTGCTTCTTCTTTATGCTGAACAATCACTTTTTGTTTTTTGAGACATTTTGAATACAATTTTCCCAGTATTTTATATACAGTTTGACCACTAGCTTCTCAACAGTTATAAAGTTTTTTTCTGGAGCCATTTTTATTTTACCGATATTATAGCCCTCATCACTTTATCCACCAGGATATCTCACATTTGCTTTTCCACGGGTATTGCAGTCTTTGACTCTGGTTTTGATCTTCATATAACATTCAACAACATCTTCTAATCTTCTGTTTTCTTCCAAAGTTTTTTGAACTAGTTGCATGTTGAACCGGTGCTTCTCCTCTTGAATATGTTTTCTTATGATCTTACAAAGCTCAACGTACACTTTGCCTTAAACACTCCTGCCTTCTTCTCTTTACGGTTTTTCATTTTAAATCAAATATTAAATATATGTATATGTATATGTATATACATATCCATAAAATGTATGTAGTAAGAGTCACGACGTTTCATCAAAATCTCATTTGGCATTTTCAAGTGTTGTCCGCTTCTACTGAAGAGTCCAACAATGATTTAGAAATATATTCTACCATTCGTGAAAATATTAGATGTAACATATATATATATATATATATATATATATATATATATATATATATATATATATATATATATATATATATATATATATATTACCTGAAATGATTACCAACTAACTCAACTTTCAACAAAACACACAAGAAATTAATAGTGATGACAGGGCGAAAAGTGGAAAACAAACGCTCCAGAGGTTAAAACCGCTAATTCAATTGGCCTCCACCCTTTATACGTCGCCGGGTGGTCTCATTCGTAAAGTTGGGAGTAGAGGAGGCCCCCCGGTTGTTTATCATAACTCTTAACGTAACATGCAGACAGTTTTAATCCAGTTTCCCCTCTCTTCCCGGATGTTTCCGGGCCCTAGGGCACATTTACTTTATCGGATGGTGAGATTTGTCGCTCCACGGATGGGAAAAGATCGCGAGAGAAGACAAAAAATAAATTGTGCATTGCGGTTTCGTCTCGACAGTGAACATTAGTTGGGGTGTGTATTGATTTGGTTAGTTACATTCAAACATTACTTGTTTTATTTTCTTGTCATACTATAGTTTGTAGAATTTTGTTTCATTTAACTTAAAAATTGTTATTTTAAAGAGTTTATATATATATATATATATATATATATATATATATATATATATATATATATATATATATATATATATATATATATACAAGACAAGGCAATACCATAAATATCACATCTGACCACCTCAAACGAATTGTTCTTAGAACTGTTCCCTCACATACAGTCGCAAGTTTGCTGCACTAGATTACTACTTGTTCTGGGGCATGGCTTACTTTTTGCGAGAACAGAAATTCATGACTGAAGAAAAGGTTTTTCGCCTCATAATAGCAACACTGACATTTGATAATATTTTATGACACTGAAAACATAATAATATTAAATATTATATTAATAATTTATTAAATATTATATTAATTATTAATAAAGTATATTAATTATTAATTAAGTATATTAATTAGTAATTAGATATATTAATTATTAATTAAATATTATATTAATAATAATATATATTAAATATAATGTTAAATAACCAAATAGAAACAAACAATTCACCTTCTTTAAACTTGTAATTTAACACTTATTTCTATCTGTAAAATAGTGTGGACTCTGGTTGAGCTAGACACAATAAAAATAAATTACAGGTATCTTCAGTGCCATAAAACATTGTCATATGGCAGTGTTATAATAAAATATTTTTGAGGAATATTGTAACCCTATTTAGATAGAAGTAATTCAGTTTACTTAAAATCTGAAGAAGCTACTGAGTTGGCGAAACATGTCAGAATAATACAATTCAGTGAACATCGTATAAAACCTTAGATTTATTTTAAAGTAATTTAAGCAATAGAGTTACTTGCTCAAAGATAGGTTGATATCAGGTATACATTTTTAAACAGTATCTTAAATTTGTCTTATTTGTAATAAGGTCATTTTCATTCGACAAAAATTAAAATAACTTTGAAAATTTTGCTGCATTATAAGTCTCAACTTTATTATATAATAATATGTTTCAATTACTTTATTGGAACCTTCGGTATGAAACACTAAACCCGAAAATATTTACCACTAAACATCAAACAAAATATTTAACTTCTCGACTCGAGCTTTCGCTAACCATGTTAACATCATCTGAAGATGTGTCAATCTCAATACAATTATTTTGTATTGAGATTGACGTGACGCACCTGTTCGCAGAACAGATGCGAACGTTTGATTGAATCATCACCTGATGGTGGTTAGCGAAACGCGCGTCGAGAAGTTAAATAAAGTGATTTGATGTTGGTAAATTTCTTTAAGTTTAGTATTTTAATGTGTATTAATAGTTAGTATATTTTTGTTATCATGGCTTATGCTGTTGATGTAGATCTGATAACACGCATATTGCAAAAGATCAAAGAGAATTTTCCAATATTTGAAGCGGCTGTTAGTTTTATGGGCCATACTCTTAATCAAGAAAAGCAATCAAAGTATATGCCTTCACAGCTCGACAAGAATGCTACAACTATCGGACATAGCAACAAACTTGATAATAGGGACTTTGGGATGGTAGACAACTGCACCTATTTGGGGTCAATCCCAATAAATCAACTTCCACAAATGATACTTCAGCTAAGTAAAAAGAAGAATTATGCTTATTAATAGATGATATTTTGAACTTAGAAAACATTTACGTAACCATAACATGTCATACAACATGAAAGTACTCATGTGCACAGCTCTGATTTTACCGGTTCTGGCATATAAGTCAGAACAATCTCTTACAAATATTTGAAGATCTTAAGGAAAATATTCAGTTCAATTAACGATAATTGTATTTGCCTGAGCTGAGGCAGACTGAAAACGAGATGGAGAGATGATGTGGTGGAAGAGGCGAAAAGGATTGGTGCATCTAACTGTCAATGCATGGCCAGAGTTAGACGGCCACGACGCCAGAGTTAGACGACTGGCGAAGAAGGCTTAGGAAGGTCAAGGCTCGACTAGGGCTATTAGTAGCATCATTAATGTTAATGACGATATTCTTGTAATCATTAAGGGGAAAGTGCACTTCCGGAGATTTTCCTCCTCTATTAGTAGGAAGAGCTACTCCGAGATATCGATATATTTCTTCTTTCTAAAGCTGAAATATATAATCAAGAAAAACGTAACTACTTCCGGAATGATAGTAAAAAGTATTAACTGATAATTATGGTAGTAATATTATATAGTAATTTATACGTTACTTAAATAATTAATTCCAAAGTTTGATAAAAATATCTCTCATAATAATAATAGTTAGTTTTACTACCAGAAAATGAAAAATAGTTGCATCAAAAAACAGAGAGTATATCAGTTACGATGTAACGTTTTACGGTGAAAAGTAACAAAAGGAAAAAAGATTAACCCGACGAGATTCTAAAACTATCATTATTTTGCCAGGCATTCGGATTTTCTATATAATAGAAAGAAAACTCATTCTTCCCTCACGCGTATATCTCGGATGCAGTTTTCTCGTCGCTCCACTGTCGTTCGAAAGGTCGACTCGTTCTTGTTGGCGCTGTTTCGCGAAACACATGTGCCCGAAACGACAATTTATTTTATTCGTACCTTGTGTACGGTGCTCTACGAGAAATTTATTTTGTTTTCGCAACGAACGGCGTGTCAGCGGCGACCATAAACCCGGAACATGGTCTCCGGAGGTTCGCTTTATATAAAAATCGAAAGTAAAGTGCCCTGGTGCACTTGTTTCTGTGAGATAATGCTCGTTTTGTATGTTTGGTACGATAGGAAATGTATCCAAAGACAGTTTAATGTATTTCCATTAAAGTATAATGGAAGTTCTGGAAAATATCTCAGTGTATGTCTTAGCCTGCCATACAACTTATGGTATTGTAGCTTAAAAAATTAACACCTTACGTCTTGTTATTAATGATGTTTTTTTACATTACTATGAGTTTCGTATTGTGGCTAGAAATAGAAAATATCTTCTTCTAGAAAACATAAAATATTAAATGTCAATAACCATGCGTAATAGGTAATAATCTAGTAGCTAGTCTAGCATATAGAGTGTTCTGATATTGGAGTCAGAACTTGCAACATGAGACTTGAAACTAAAACGTGAAACGTAATAGCGACAAGACTGAAATTTAAACGTCACTGATATACTACTATGTTCAATATATTGTGTCCATTGACCATCGAGAAATGCACGATTTAAGAGTGCGTTGGAAGGTGCTTTTGGTGGGAAAATAATCCTTTCCGACGAAGCGCACTTCTGGCTTAAGGGGTTTGTAAACAAATATAACTTCATGATTTGGGCCAATAAAAAACCTGAAGTGATTCGGGAGTTCGGGGACCCCTTTGTCCTCAAAAAGTCATAGGTATTTTTGAGCTGAAGGAGTGATAAAATATTATCTTTGGCCTGAATTGATAAATGGGAACATAAATAATGTTTTCTTTTAACAAGGCGGCATTATTTGGCAGACATCTCGCCAGACAATTGATTTATTGCAAAAGAACTTTCCTAGACGTGCTATTTCGCGAAACGGCATTGTCAACTGGCCGTCAAGATAATGCGATCTCCCGCTTTTGAATTATTTTTTGTGAGGTTATTTATATATCTGGTTTACAGAAATAAAACTCCGAAAAATTCTGAACCAAAAACGAAACATTCAGGCCATCATTAAAAATACACCACGCGATATGTATGATATGAAAGAGTAGTCGAAAATTGAGTGTCCAGAATGCATTCGCCATTATTTTTGCAATGTAATCGACATTTGAACGACATTATTTTCAAAACATAATGCCGTTATTCGTGCTTCAAAATAAAATACAAATTTCCGGATTATCACTTGTTGTTCATGTGTCATCGTGCCACATTTTAAACGTCTGACACTCTTATTGAACAACCCTTTACAACGTAATTATAAAAAAATAAGTGAACTAAAATTTGTGAAATCTCTTTAAGTGAAGAGTGAAAATCTAAGAGAGATTATTGCATTCTCAAAAAATCACTGATTGATGTGGGTCTGGTCTGGAAGTCATTTATGGATACGTTTTCGAAAATAATTTTATCAACGGTTTTATAATGAAAAGACCTCGATAAATTAAACATATTGTTTAATGCCATTCTTCCTCATTCTTGTTGAAAATTCCTGTAAATGTCCGTTCCTGTAGAAAACCGTTTCAGAAAATCAGCTCAAGCTAACCTGATGCGGAGTGGGGACTCTGAAACCCATAATAAGAGACGGCTGATTCCTTCAACATTGTAAATGTAATACTACTGCACATATTTTAGTGTATCTAGTATACCGATACTGTTAAATACTAGTAGAGCCCTTTGATATATTTCAAGTGCGAATGGGTAAAACTCCTTCATTGTTCTTTACCTTTTTAGCAGTATTAAAACATATACATTTTCGGAAGAGAAGACATAACTTAAAAGAGTGCTTATAATTTTTATTTGTTTCAGAATTACAACATATAAAGAGAGTAGCCTGAAAAGTTTCCAGCCCCAATATGAAGACGGCTTATATACACATAAATATACTATAAGTATAAATAATGTAATATTACGTTGTATTTGCTTTCTTGAATGTTATCGGTAGCGGTTGCAGTTTTTGTCCATCCCGAACGTTCATCGTCAACCAAGCTGATATGACCACATTTAAATCCAACTGTCTAAAATTCCACGGTGGTAAATGATGTCGCAGAGTTCCGGTAAAAAACAATCATCTTGGCTTTAATTTGCGTAGGTGTATTGTCTTTCACATGCAAGAATTTAATGATGCTCCGATATTCGATTTTTTTCCATCTTTACAGAAATAATAACATCCACTGACAAATGACTGTTGACAACAACAACCGAGCATCTAATATGTTTGACATTTTTCAGGTTATCTTTTAACCCACGTGCAGTTTTATTACCAGAATATGTTTGATGAGCAACGCCATTTTCATGTTGAGACTGGAAACTTAGCAGACTCGTAAGCTGTATTTTAATAGATTATAATTTTTAGAATATACAGACATTTTTTAGAATATACAGCGACAGTTTACTTACAGTAATTATTAGCAAATCAAGAGCACATAATACTTGCTAATCAAGTTCTGCAACCAAAAGGAATCCTATGTCCCCACTATTATGGTTAAAGGACTACCATATCGAGAAATTATAACCAATTTTTGTAGTCGGAATTGGAGCATGTGAACCTAGATGTTATGTGGCTTCAAGAGGATGATCTGTGAACAACTTTAAATGACGATAAATATTGTTTACCGAGATCCTTCAATTTGACACTGCAAGACTACTTTCTTTGCGACCATATTATGTGATTGGTTTATAGAAATAAAAGTCAACTAGTCTAGAATCTAAACCAATAGTTTAGTTTTCAATTCTATTCAATGAGTTATTCCTGATACGGAGCCACATGTCAAAATGTGATCCTCCAATTTGACAACTTTAGAGTACATTCCTTTTAATAAAAAAACTAAGACTTATGTCCAAATTTTCACTGTATTGAAAAAATTGTATGACAATTGCTTCGACATAGTACCTTTTTCAAATATGAAACAGTAATGTTAAAATTTTAACTAAAGAAAGTTTCTGTTTCATCGACTCACTGCGCAAAGACAACAAAAGTTTAGAAACTTAGTAGGTATGGATCATTTCTCGGGAGCAGACCGCGCGTTGTGTGTTCGAGAATTTTATAAAAACAGTGATTTGAGGCACATTTTCATCTCAAAGGTGATGTAAAAAAGCAGAATTGCCATTACTGGAGTGCAACGAACCCAAAACAATGAATGACTCAAACACTCCTACATTCACCTAAAGTCGCTGTATGGACTGTAATGTTAGCGTGATGAATAATCGGTCCGGACTATTTTAAATCACGATTTTTTCGTAAGTTAACTGCAAAATCTTTTTGATATCCTGGTCATTTTTCATGCAAAGCTTGATCATTTTTTATATAATAGATCACACCCTTTTGATCCCACCAACCACAGATCATTACCAGTTACCCATGATCTTTTACGCTTAATATTCTCAAAATATATCCACTTTTCATTGCCAGTCACAATTCGATGGAGAAACGACTTTCTTTTATATCTGGCGAAGAGCATTTCGCAAGTGGTTTTTTGTTTTTTCTGCTGTCTTTGATTCAGTTTATGTGGGACCCATTTTCCCATCTTCTAATCTTTCCCATGGCTTTCAAACGTACAGAGATGTGTCACATTTAATTGATCCACGAGTTGTTGTTGCGTTTGAGAATTATCCTCATCCAACAATACTTGCAATTCACTGTCTTCAAACTTTCTCGGTGGTTTTCTACGTTTTTCGTTTCTCACGTAAAAATCGCAATTTTTTAATTTTTTAAACCACTCAAACCACCTTTTAAACTGTGATTTGTCAAGTAATTGTGATTTATCACCGTAAACTTTGACAAGCATTCGATGGGATTCTCCCGCAGTTTTCTTCGAATTGTAATAGAACATCAATGCTGTCAGGAAATCTTATTACAAATTATGCTGTTGTATGAAACTTGTATTGTTGTGAGTTGAAAATGTTCGTCAGATATCAACAAGGACATGACGCCAATGACACGGTTTGATGGTAACTAGATTGACAGATAAGGCCATCTATGGGCAAATTCCGGTTTCATATTTACAGACCTGTGACTATATTAAATGTTTATATAATAACTGACTGATTCATGGTCTAAAGGACAAAAATATAACTCAATTTTCAAATTAAAAAGGAAAAAAAATTAAACATTTTGTGTAGCCTATTACACTATATAATATTCAACGTTAATTTAATCATAACCAATATGCTTTACAGTACATATAACTTAATATACAATCAAAATATATGGAAATATCTACAGGTAGATGTTTTTGTTGGCATTGACGATAATATTATACACATCGCAATATATCGTCCATTCGAAATCCTTTTATGTGAAACGATATCATTTATATTTACGTATTTAATATATTTGTTTTTCATTAAGTTTAATATTGTATATTTCGTTAAATATTATATAGCTTACAAACGGAAAATTTATATACAATCAGTATAAGCCTATTTAAATGTTAATTAACTAAATATTTTATAATCAATTAAATTTAGGTGTTTTTGTATAATAAAGAAAAACAATTGCGAATTTAGTTATGAGTATATTCTATATAATGATACTTGAACTCTTTGTTTGATTGAGTCTGTTAAAGCACCCTTTAATAAAGCAATTTGAGCTCTAAACTAATATTGTTATTTATTTTGCAGTAGTAAAATGTTCATACTAGAAGTACAGTTATTGTTAGTATGATATCAAATATCATTATACATTTAACACCATAAATAAATTGATCAGGTTACTAAAAATATTCGTACTGTTATTGGAAATCAAGACAACTTACAATCAAAACATTATTTTGAGAGCAAGTAAATAGAAAATATAGTATTTTTTATTACCTTTTTTATTTATTAAATTTTTTATTAATTAATTATTTTAAATTTCGATATCTTTAATATTTAAATTATATGAGTATTGTTTGAAAAGTTTTCAGCTTGATAACAACCTTATAATTGAATATATTTAGATCATACACTTTCATTATGATACGATTTGTCAAACTCTGTAACACAAGAGTTTGTCTCAGATTTGATTACATCATTTGAAGTAAATCTTCATTCATTCAGTCCAAATCTTCGTCCACCTCTATAAATATTTTATTAACAATATCCATGATACAGTTAATGCCGTGACACCCCTAAAAACAATTAATATTGGCGCAACACCGTGGATTACAAATTCCATTAAGCTTGACCTAAAAAAGAGGGATATGGCCTACAAAGGTCAAATTAACCGGAAACAACACTGACTGGAATGATTATAAGAGGAAAGGCAATAAGGTTGTGATTAGAAACAAAAAAATCACATTTTATCAACAGAATATTGATTGTAATTGAGGAAATAGTATGAAAATGTGACGAATGTTGAAGGAATTGGAGGGGAGTGGCACAAAGTCCGATGTGTTTGAGGATATTGTTTTCCGAAGGCGTGTTGGAACGTTTGAAGAGAATTTCAACAATTTTTATGATGAAAGTATCATGGAGATAGCTCGAACAATTCCAAATGAAATTCAAACATTTGACAGTACTGTTGACATCCATTCAGGTAAAGAAAGTTTGGACCAATTTGGTGTATTAACATTATCTCATTTGAGAAATATTGTAATGAATTTAAAAAATAATTCCTGATCTGATAATAAATGTAATATAAAGTATGTAAAAAGCGGATTTCAGCTACTGGGTTATCCATTACTTCATTTAATTAATACGTCGTTGTCCAGTGGTCGAGTTCCAATGAATGCGAAAGTGAACATCATTGTTCCAATACCAAAGGTTGAAAATCCTGCATTACCAGGGGATTTTTTGGGATAAATGAGCATGTGGCTATAGTGCCACTAGAGAATCGTAGAACGGTCAATTCGGAATGATACACAACCATTTGTTTTCGTAGGAAAATAATTATTAACAAAAATTGGGTCTCCTGAATGCATTCCAATAGACAAAGTTTATGGGGTCATTTGTACGGTATTATTTTATAAATATAATGGCATTGTTTGTTCTTCAAGATATTGTTTATTATAAGATAATACAAAGTATCGGATTATCATGTGTAGTTATCATTGCCCTTTATTCTAGAGTTCTGATATTCTTATTGGATAACCCTGTACTACCCATTGGTGTAATTTCAAGAAAACTGCAGTAAAAGTATACTGAATAATGTCTGAAATTTATACAATTAATCTATGTCAAGAAGAATATGTAGAGTATGGTTCGAATGAATCAGAAATGGTGGACAAAAAACTAATTTGATAGACGAAAAATGTTCCTGGTGGGAAACTATAACGTTGTTTTCAAATCTTTACATTCCACATGGAAGATACAAATAAAAAAAAAGGTAATGGATGATTCATGTAGTCATGTAGTGAATTTTTTTAACAAAATATAGTTTCTTTGTATAAAAGATTATTGTTATATTTTATTCCTTTCTATAAATATTTTGAGTACAAATTAACTTAACAATATTAATTTGTTATTATTAATAACAAAATAAAATAATTTTGAGTTACAATAAACAACAAACTTAACTACAAAATTCAAAAACTCTTTATTCCGCTGCCCTACCTTTTCCTGCTTAATTATCGAATCATCGAGTTTCAAACACGGAAGAGGAATAATTGGAATACTTGAAATATTTTGTAAGTTAATTTAATTATTTACAGATTAATTCGAATTTAAAATTAATTTTTTACATCTCCTTAATCAGTTTCGGTAAGATTTAAACTACGGAGTTATAAGTTTTTCAGTTTTTGGTTTGACTATAGTAATATTTTTCATTGATATTGTTGTAAAACTTTTGTGTGTAACTACAGTGCTTCTTTTTCAGCCCTTCAAGAAAAATATAGCGTTACGATAATTGTCTTTTAATTGTTTTCCATTTCGGACACAGGATTAGTCGGTTATCGAACCGGTCGAAGATTAATTCCCGTCGGAACCTGAAAAATTACCCTCCAACATGATTAACGATGAAAACCTTCATAAATGCATTTTTACTAGTAAGGGAAGAAATAAAAACGATCTCGATTAGATATCTAAATTGGTATTACTAAAATGTATTGGAAAAAACAAGAAAAATATTTAGAGAGAGAACGAGAAAGAAATTATTGGGGCAGAATTTCTCCGACTAGTGCAAGTCAAATTAAATAATATTAAGGATGAGAAACTCTTAGTTGTAGTTATTATTTTTCCAGACTTTAGAAGATATATAATGTATATAATGTTTCATTATACGATAATGATCTCGTATATATTTATATATACGTTAATTTAATATTGCTCATCAACGATACCGCATTAAATCAATTATTTGTTTGACAATAGTCTATAACTGCAGATCAAAGATAGAAAATGATGGCGAATTGATTGTCCATGTAGAAAATTAAAACGGAGTAACAAAAGGATGCCTCTTTATCATCATTGATCTTTATAATAACGATAGACTGGATTATATCAAATACAGCTGCTGAACAAGTTACACAGCAGCAAGTTATAAATTTGTAACATTTTTACCAAATTCCTAAAGACCTAGAATTCGCCAGTGATGTATGTTTGATAACGGGAACAAAATAACACATGCAACGAAAAATAGATAAATCGTAAATAAAATCGATAATAAGTCGGGATGAGATTGAACGCAAACAAGACAAAATTAATGATTAGATAACCCAAAGGAAAACCAAACTTGCGGATACTGAAATAGAAAAGCTATATATAGAGGCCACAGTAAAACAGACATAAAGGATGTGGCAAATATCACGCTACCATTTGGTTTGGATGCAATTGTTTTACTATTGTGTAATGCAGATGGGCAAGTTTTATTATGGATAAACACAAGCTAAAAGAACGCGGTGGATAATGTAATTATTGTAATTCAACGTGAAGTTAGACGAAAATATTCTCACCGTCCGGCGCGTCATAGAATGCCAATGTATCCTTTATTCAAGACATTTAAATAATTTGGAATAAATGGATATAGTTCCCCCATCGGAGGTCCAAGAACAATGTGAAGCCATGAAAATATTGAACAGGTGGAGCAAAAATATGGAGGGGTATTCGGAAACGTCTATTCGATGACGTAGTGTACATTTGGGAATTTCTCCACGCAGTTTAAGTCAATTTTTAAGAAGTGAGTTGTCCATGTTTTTCTACAAGATTCAAATTGTTGCCTACCGACAATAGTAAGCGATTAGAATACTGTGATGTATCATAAACCACGTCTATCAAATTCACAATTTTCATTCAAAATTGATTTAACCACTCCAGATAACTGGGGATTTTTCAAGGAAAAGATTTACATAAATAAGCTCCAAAATAAGCTCCAGATATGTTCAATTTTTCTATTGGAACCTTTGATGTGAAGCACTAAACTTGAAGAGATTTAACACTAAACACCAAATCTTTTTTTTAACTACTCGACGCACGTTTCGCTAACAATGTTAGCATCATTAGGAGATGATTTAATCCGAATCATCTTTGAGATTAAATCATCTCCTGATGATGCTAGCATGGTTTGCGAAACGTGCGTCGAGCAGTAAAAAAAAAGTGATTTGGTGTTTAGTGGTAAATCTAAAGTTTAGTATCAGATATGTTAACAAAAGTTGTACAAAATGTGTTAAAATGGGCAATAATTGATTCATCAAAGTTGAATTGCCGGTAATGGCTCAATTGCCGTTAATTTTAAAAAGTAATAAACAAAATTTAAACATGAAATAAACATATAGAAAAAAGATATGTCATTTCTTTTAAAAGTTATAAATAATTAAAATTATAGAAATAATTCAAATTCAAAAAAAAAAGAAAGAATTCAGTGCTTTAAAAAATATATACAAATTTCAGGATGATTGCCGCATCTTCTTGATGGAAGTTCATACTAAATTGTATAAATAAAACAAAGTTGTCTAATTTCAACTTATATTTTTCCTTATTGTAGTGCTTATGTGTCCGATTTTAAAATCATTATTATGTATGTTTTACTTTAATAAGATGTTCCACCTATGTTGTTCGACTGTTCGTCTTATATAAAAATAATTGCACGAACCACAATTAATTTGGTAGACGCCTGATTTATTGTCTTTCCCCGTTTTCTGTTTAGAGTTTTTTAACATTTTTCCTAAAAAATTGTTGGTTTTAAAGGCTACATTTATATTAATGCTGTTGAGAAAGTTTTTCAGATATATGTCCATAATAAAAAAGTTTTAAATCCAAATTCTTTAATTTTAATCCTAGGGTAGGCTACCGAAAGCGCTTTATTTGTCTGTATTCTGGAGACCATTTTATCAAGTATTGAAACTGGATAGCCATTGTTAATTACAATTTGCTTAATTAAATTTAATTCTGTATTGCATTTGTCTGGATTTAGAGGAACATTGATTAAACGATGAATTATGTTATTGTACGCTGCCCGTTTATATTGTTATGGGTGGTTGGATGTATTGTGAATCGTGATATCAGTGTGAGAAGGTTTATAGAAAATCAAAAACGAGTGCTTATTCGAATTTTTAGAGATCGTTAGGTTAGGAAAACAGTCTGAATAAGGGTTCTGGGAATTCCCAGAAAATAACATGTATAATTACTTTATTACTACAGTACCTAATGTTTATCACAACACAATTTCATTCTTTGTCAACAATCCGAAGAAGCTACAGTGTCTGTTTTAGAGAAAAATATAAGTGGAAATTAGACAACTTTGTTTTATTTATACAACATAAAAATCTTCACATCACTATAGAAAAAAGGATTTTTTAAATCCATGAACACATTTTTGTACGGTACGGTAAGACACATGGGGAGAAACAAATAAATAAAATACAAATATTTCAGATCCGTTCTCAAAATATACTGGCTACAAAGCCACAAAATATCGAAAAGGTAATAAAAACTCATATACTTCAATGACAAGCTCTGAAAAAGAAATTAATAAATTTATCAAGGCAAGAGTAGAGTAGAGTAGAGTAGAGTAGAGTACTCCGCCCTAGGAACAATAATAGTTGAATAACCTAGAGAAACATGGAAAAGGATTTTAGAACAACAATGATTAACATTAAATGAAACAAACATAAAAGCAAATTATATAAAAATGTAAATGTAGAAAGGAGTGAATAATACTAACAAATAAGAGCTTTTAAACCGCTTACACAAAATATGTAATCCATTAAGCTCCTCATTTGATGGTGACTATTACAGGATATTTGTTTTTATCGTGAGTTTTATGTATTAGAAATTTTCCATCTTTCTGGGTCCAGCCTTGTATATTTCTCAGTGACGATTTATTCTTTCTACCGATACCCCTTTTACCTTCGGTCTTTTCCTCAATCATTAGGCGGAGTAGTTTTTATCCCTTGCATCTTACATCATTAACGCTGAAATCCTTCATAAATATTATACATTTTTTTATTGAAAAAGAAATATAAAATCAAATTGATTTAGAGTTCATGAATACCGGTCAAGCCAAAATTTACTGAACTTTCTTGAACAGCTTGACTAACAAATTGAACCAAAATAGTGCGATGGTGTTTTAGCAATTAATGTAATTTATATAAAATGGATTTTTCAATGGCAGAAAATAATCGGAGAGAGTAGATTACGGGTTAAAGAAGAGAATAAATGAGAAAGCAAACATCAATGCAGGTTAGAAATTAAGATATAGTTATAAACAATTAGCGGCCTCATGTTCAGTTGAACGTGCTGACATAAGCCGCGGTAGGCAAAATAAAACGCATATTTTTCATTATACCAAAATTATCTCATTTATACATTTAACTTTATATTCAATTATATAAAGGAATTATGGAATATGGATATAAAGGAATTATGTCTTTAATGTTTTTGCAAATGTTTGTTTCTTCCAATTAGCGGTAGCGTACATTCAAATTATTTCTTTGTTTTGCAATGGTCTATAAGGAGCAAGTGCTTTTCAGTCATGCCAAGTTTAAAACATAAAAATATTCTTTGATAGATATTAGATTTTGATGTGTTTATTATGTTTTATATGTTTTATATATTTTATTCAGCACTATGTATCTTTAGAGTATTGCAGATATTCGATTTTATTCACCAGACTGATTTATTCAAAAATCTAATGGTTAATAATTCAAGGCCATATTGCTGATGATAATGCCTTAAACAGTCTTTTTAAGTAAGACGCAAAAAATTATTGATATTATGCATTAGATAAATAGACAGAAAGCCTGCTTTTACGAAGACATTAATTTTGTTTTTCAGCACTCTAAATTTTAAAATCCATCTCTATGGGCCTGTTTAGAAAATATAATAATCACACGATCATATTCCAGGCATTTGAACTGGCCAGGAGGCGGGATGTATCTGTTTCTAGGCCTTGGTACTTGATATTGATAAACCAGTTGACTCCACTGGACTCTGCTGGAGACAGTCACCTCATATTGATGACTAGCATTAACGCTCCTTAATGCTTCATGGAGAACATTCTTGTAACGAAGTTTTTTATCTCCTTATCTAAGTTTACCTGGTCAGCTCACCATATAAAAAACATTTTTTTAAACGATGGTCGTTTAGCCCGGCCAAATGCCCTGCTTAACGTTGACGCCCTTTTTCCACAAAAAACCTCCATCAACAAACAGTTAGCTCCATTGAGAACTTCCTTATTAAATTATATTATAGTGGGTCGCTGTTATGTATGGAAACGGCCAAATATTTCGATTACGATTTAAAATTTCTTAATGAAACTTGATACACAAACATCAGATAATGTTTGCCACTTCTTGGATATATTTTTTTTTGTCGGAAATTTGAAATCCAAGACTAATTTGATTTTTTTAATAAGAGTACTTGAATTTGGCATCGTTGGAAAGAGCTTTTTTTCTGGAATCAATGATGTAAATATTGCATTTTTTTTTCAAAATAGATTTTAAAAAATGCCTAAAAGGTGTTTCGGTATGTTTTAGGATAATATATTTATCACTTAGTACGCTATGAAACTATGGATTACAAAGGAAGTATTTGACTACACTTGACAACTGTTAAAGTCAATTTGTAAATTTCAAATTTTATATGGAATTAATATGTATTTAATTGAAAGGGTGATAATTGAAATACTAACAATTATTGGAGACGGCGACAGAAAACGTACTTATGCTGAAGTTTGTTGAATATTTAATGAAGAACATCCGAATAACAACATTACTAAGTTAACAGTTTCAAAAACGGTGAAAACATTCAATGATACAGTTCAACAATACATGTCCAAACATTTCATGTTTGTATGTGTTTTTATGTTTCATGTTTGTGTACAAAATTTCATTAAGAAATCTCAAAGCGTTCTCAAAATATTTGACTGTTTTCATACATAATAGCGTCGCTATATATAATATTGTAGATTTTTTATTGATATTATTATATTTTTATAGTGTCATATGATCTTCATTATTATTTTTAGATTACGTTGCTAGGTGCCCCCGAGACCCTTCAGGTATCTCCTGTAGAACATCCACAAATGCACAACCGTAAGAAACAAAGCACGGTAACGGCTAGATACACGGTCTCCTTTACCTTCAAGAATAAATTATGATTTCCGAAAGTTCCATAACGAAGTTTTTAAAAAACTCTAGAAGTACAGTAAATTCGGTTGCTTGTTTCCGTGTCGAGATCTGGTTAAGAATTAACGAAACTACCCAATCAGCTAAAAGATTCCACATACTCAAGTAGAGAGACAGAAGCATAAATGTTGTTGGTTTTGGTGTGATAGGATGAACTACCACGCACAGCTATAATTTTAGTTTTATTTTTATCTGTCTTAAGACTCAATGCTTCATACACCCATATATAGGAATCAAGAATTTGTTGAAGCGTAATAGGATCGTGTGCGGTTAAATCACAGTCATCCGCGTATATGAGTTCCGTGATGTAGCGTATTCGGTAGCAATCAAATTAAATTAATTTTTAAGTAAACAAAAAAAACAATTACTAACAAAACACTTTATCTTAACACTACTGTTATCAATACAAATTTTACAGTTTTTTGTATGTAAAAAAGTGAATGTAAAAAAAAATTAAATCATAAAGGACGTCAAACTTGAGTACAAAATTCAAAAATCTTCAATTTCATTATATCACCGTTTTTTTCCGTTCCCGTGCGATATTCTGTTTAATTATTGAGCCATAGAGTTTTAAAATTCGTATAGGAAACACTGTTGGATACCTGAAATAGTTCGTATATTAGATCAACAATATAAATATTAATTGGTGTTTACTATTGATTAATTAGTACGAAATTCTGATTTTTCATTTAATCTGTTTTCATTTTAATGGGCATCAAAGCATCAGCTGAATAAGATTTATATGTTTTAGATTATCAATAATTCAATTATTCATTAATATGATTTTAAAACTTTATGACACGATATAGTCTTCTATCTTAGCTATTCAATGAAATTATGAGGTTTCGATAATTGACTTTTAATTATTTTCGGTATAAGAAACGGGATTAATTGGCTAAAAATCGGTTGGAGATTAATTCTTGTCGTAACATGAAAAATTACCCTTCTCCATAATTAACGATGAAAACCTTCATAAATGCATTTTGATTTTGATAATAAAATAAAAATTATGCCGCCTTTGAATATACAGATCTTAACTTTAACGATGATTTTCAATATATAAAAAAATGCTAACGCCAATACAATATTTAATGAATGCAGCATTGAAAGGTGTATATTAAAAATTTGATTATGACAGGTTATAGTGAAAATATGACGTGATTTTTGATGTACACAGAAATGTAGCTGGTCATGTGATCAAATCTGGATTGGTTTAAGGAGCACAGAATCCATATGTCATTAAAAATAAAAGTTGTCCAGTTTATTTATGAAATGGTTTCATCAATATTTTGTCCCAGAAGAGAAAATATATTTTGGATTTACCCCATTATTTGCATTATGATTCAATAATGGAACGTACCATAAATTTTTTTATAACAGAGTCTTGGATTCTTTGCAAAATCTGTTTACTGAAACCAAAGACATAAACTACTCCAATAAAAATGTTTTTGAAAAAGTTGATAAAACTATTGATGATGGCCAGTCGTCCTCATCATTTGCTTCACACTCATGCACTGCCGACTGCCAAAGACTCGGAATATAAAGTAGCTCAAGTAGAATAATTTTGATCTCAGTTGGTCCCGCCTACTAAGAATTGTAATATAAAGCATCAGAATAATTGTTTAATATGTATATAATTTTACGTCAGAAACCCGAGTTCAAACATCAGAAGCCACGGTTTCAGATATCCGTTAAAGACGGTGGAACCACACCCATGGGGATACGGAGGGCCTATCGTATTAACAACCGTAATGCTACTTTTATAACTAGAAAATGATAATTTTTATTAAATGAGTAATGAGTTATCCAAATGTTTCTTTTTAATAATACGCAAACAATGTCACAACATAAACAATTTTGTTATTGAAGGAACATTAGTAGGTCGATTACAATTATACATGGACCAGAATATCATAAAATAATTCAACTAGCGATACTACAATGTTGCAAATGACCTTTTTTCTTTGGCCTTGAGATAAATTAATTTTGTATGCCTATAATTTTGGACTGCCGGATGAACAAATGCATTCGTTATTCAAGAAATTAATAAACCCTCAAGAATTGTTTGGCCATACTGAATGCAGGGTCGTCAATAACCTAAAAAGACTGGTACACAGACTCCAAAAAGATTAACAGATCAAATTAAGGACCTAACTGGTACATCTCTCCAACATACAACCAAGGAAGCCAGAAATAGAAGTAGTCCGAAAAGTACGCAATGAAATGAGTGGCCATAGGTAACACTTTTCTGTAAAGAAAAATGCGTTTTTTACTCAAAATTTTACCTAAAGAGCAATAACATATATGCTCTATACTTGTGAACGGTAAAAAAATGATTTTATCGTATATTACGCTCACCACAATAGGTTTAATGGAATTACTCCAATAATCTTTTAGTTGAAAACTGACGTGATCAGAAACGACAATATGATTCAAGTTTGGCGATAAAAAATGACTAAACATTGATATTCAGGACTGTATTCGAAGAAAAATGGTATAATGATGCGACATACACAAAATGTACACCAAACAGTGCTTATTAAGGAATCTATTGGGAAATTATCTTCACCGGTTACTGTTTAATTATACAACTAGCGAAATTACAACGCTGCAAATGACATCTTTGATAAAATTTTATACGCATAATTCAATTATGGATGCGCACACGCGCAAATTTTAAGGCAATATCCGCAAATTAATTTATCCAATTCAGAACCACGTGAAATAGATGTCAGTTCATTTTCCACACATTCATTGCAACAACAATTTCTTTACTTGTGCATATAGTTTCTTCCATGTTTTGATTTATCAATAACACAACCTGATTCATTCCAGTCTTCAAATTAAGGAAGACATTTCTTGAATTTGTTAACTAATCTTTTCAATAGAGTTTTCGGTACGTGTTTTTTAAAGAGGTCTCATATTAACAGCAAGTCTGAATAAGGTAAATCAGTTTGTTGCAATGTACACCTGTCTATGTTAAAATATAATATATATTATATAAATTAAATTAAAATAAAATAAAGTTAAAAGTAAAGTAAAATAAAAAAATAAAGTAATGAGACTGGTGGCGTAGAGTTCAATCTGCCAACACTATTGGTTTCTCTTTTGGAAAACAGATACGCCAACATCTGATGCGTATTCAGTGCGAAGTTTTACACTAACTGGATTTTTATACTGTATTCTAAAAAAGAGTGACAACAATGTCATGTAACGGTGCGCTATCAAGTTTATTCTCAATCTGCCCCGAAGACCAAAACATGTTTCATTCCTGTTGTCTCTTTGATCCTGGGAAAAATTTTTCGGAACCATTTTCACGCATTATATACCATTTTCACGTATTTCTTCATCCCCAATTTATTACACAAAATCTGATGAACTGTTGTGTTAGTCAAATTCAACTTTTCCCCGATCATTCTAACCGCCAACAGATGATGCACAAGATTCCGGATTCTGGGAACATTTTCACCACTGTATGCAGTTGAACGCCTTCCACAGCGAGGTTCGATTTGGTTTGGTTTGGTTTGGTTCGGTTCGGTTCGGTTCGGTTTGGTTTGGTTTGGTTTGGTTTGGTTTGGTTTGGTTTGGTTTGGTTTGGTTTGGTTCGGTTTGGTTTGGTTTGGTTTGGTTTGGTTGTTCATTAGTTAGGTTTGGTTATTCTTCTTCAATTAAGTATCAGCCTTCTAGGAATGCATTAAACCACCTGAAAACCTGGGCCCTTGACAAAACACTGCTTCCGTAATCTTATTGGGGTTTAGTAAAAGTTTTCGTCGAACTGTGCCCAAGTCTGAAACAAAACTTGATAATGCATCGTTGCTCGAAACTGTTGACACTAATTTTCAGAACGTTCTAGATAAAGCTAGTTCACGAAAAGAATTACTACGAACCATCAAGAGACTCTAGAGGGTTCAAGCTCGTATTCAAGCAGCATTAGATGTTGGCGTGTCGCATCTCCAAAGGGGAAGCCAACAGTGTTGCCAGAGCGAATACAACGTCACTAGTCCCATTACTTTATTTTCATATTAAAAATAAATATTAATATGACAAAAATTGTCAAAATTAAATATATACTTCAGAGACTCATTCTTCATACTTTCTTAGGTTAATTATCGAGCTACCGATTTATAAAACTGAATACAAATACCTTAAAATATCCAAAATATTAATTTTCAATACAGACCACTAAGGTTCAATAATTTACAGGTTAATTGACCTTTAATATTCATTTGTTTCGTATCCCTTTCTTAATCAGTTTTCGATTTCGTAAGGAACAAAGCGCCACCTATATAAGATTTATGAGTTTTTTAGATTAACAAAAACTTAATTACTCCTTAACATCGATTCAATACTTTATATAATAGGGGCATTGCCCTTCTATCTTAGCCATTCAAGGAAATTATGAGGTTTCCATGATTGTCTTTTAATTATTTTCCGTTTCGGAAACAGGAGTAATCGGTTATCGAACCGATTGAAGATTAATCCCTGTCGTTACGTGAAAAATTACCCTTCTTCATGATTAATGATGAAAACCTTCATAAGTGCATTTTTGCCATTGGAAAAGGAATTAAAAAACTAGCTGTCTTTGTTGTACCGGAATTGCAAATACGTATAGGAAATGTTGCGAATGACAGATTTGGACAATCTAGTTTCGTATTTAGTTCTCTGCATTGCTATATTTTATTTTTCAAAACATGTTTAGCTTGGGGAATATAAAATGCCGATATTTTTTGTTATATTTTCCATAGTTAAATATTAAAGTATTTAAATATTAATTAATTTAAATATAAATTAATTTAAATATCAAGTAATATAAATATTAATTAATTTAAATATTAATTAATGTAAATACTAATTATGTAGTCATGTTGAAAGTATAAATCATCCTAGAGTGGGTTTTTTTCTTCATCGACTTGGTTTTCTAAGGACTGTATTATGACTGGATCGATTTCATTTTCCAATAAGTTTAAATACAATTCACCGATTAAATCCTCTTCAATAAAAATTGGACATGTTATTTCATTCCCCGGAATTCTAGCCCAAACGTTAATCCTTTGGTGAAATTGCGTATGACCCTCTCGAAACACATATAGTTTGTTATTATCCCAGTATCAACAATTATGTTTGTTTGCAAAGCCATTAAGGAAAAATGTTGTTTCATTACTGAAAAAAAAGCTTTATTAAATTCGGATCATTTAGGATTCTCCCAGTCATTATTTCATAAAACTGAATCCTTCTGTCATAATAATCTTCACTGAGCTGTTGAAGAATAATAAATTTGTAAGGAAATAACTTGTTTTGATTTAAAGTTTGTGTATAGAACCAATGAAAATATTTGTTAACTTAGCGACTTGTGGAATTGAAGTGGCTGGATCAACATCGAAATGGCCTAAAATTTCAATCTGCTATGGGCTACTCTCGGCTGCTTTTTCATTTTGTTAAACACGGACCCAGTCTCTTCAAATTTTTGTCTTCAAAGTTATTACGTATTTATGTGAAAGTCGGACTGTTCTTTTCTCCTGTAAAGTATACATCGTTAAATTATGTCACTCTCACTGCAACCGACCCCACTTGGCAAAAAATTGAAAATCGACACTTCGGATATAGATATTTTTAATTTTAGCTGCAATGAGAAATAAAGGGTACATTAAAACAGAAATGAGCGACGAGTTAAAATAAAAAGTATCCTATCTTACTTTTTATATTAGGAAAAGAAAAATGATGTGCGTAAAAAAAATAAAACAAACATTGTAAACGTATTGTTACGAGAACGGATCGACCGATTTAAATTTTATAAACTCAGTTCATTAGGATTTTCAAGACCTTTAAAATGATATGTTGCAATATAGGAATTGCTATTTAAAATTTTTAGATAGAGATTAATGGAGGTAAGGAGGTGAAACATTAAATACAACGAACATTGGTTTGAACTTCCTCCTCGATATCTAAAGTGACGTGTTTTTCATTTCTAAAAGGAATAATGTGAGAGGCTACTTTTGAAATGAAAGCACTGTATGTTAAAGAACTCTAAACTTTCTAATTTCTGTCGCTATTACATATAATTATGTTGATAAGTTACTTATTATTATCAGAAAAAAAAACATGTCTTTCTGTCTTAGGTTATATCTTGTAATTCTCATTATCAAATTTGAACCTATTTTAGTAATTTTAAAATTTTGTTTAGATTAACAAAAAAAACTGATGTACGAAACTTTCATAAAATATCCAAGATTAGATAGGTAGTATTTACAAATTTCTTGAGAGCAGAATTAACTTTGATGTATTGCCGAAACCTGAGATTATGTCCACTATTAGATAAATTCCTGCTTATCTATATCACAAATTATATTGAACAAAATAAAAAAGTTTAACTATTGAGCTCTTTGGAACCAGCCGTGCAGCGACGCGTTTCATGTCCAAAAGACCAGTCATAGTGTTATGAACAGACTTCCGGGTACTTTTTTCACAGAATATATATTGAACATAAAAATCGATGCACTTTGTGCCGGTTAGGTTGATTTTGCAGTGCTCGATTGGTATAAAAGTAGCCGAATAAACTGTTTAAAACTTAATATTTTTATCATCTCATGTGAAATATCTTTCACTAAGTAGTATTATTGTAGTTTTGTCTTTTCAAGCAATCAGTCAGTGTTCGATTGGTAAAAAGGTAGCTGAATAGACTGTGAAGTATTTTTTACTAAGTAATATTATTGTAGTTTTATCTTTTCAAGCAATAATTCGAGTTTGAAGAGAGGAAAGCTGTCGATATAAATATGCAGGTTTAAGTTTTTGTACAAAAACCAGACGATTGAATCTTGTTGCTTCTACAGGTAATGAGGATATGAATAAGGCGGTTTGACGATCACATTTGTGAATTAGTAAGAGGAATTAGTAATCCCCAATTAGTAATCCCCAATTAGTAATCCCCAGAGGAAGTTTAACTGTAATCCCAAAAATGCCTTAAGAAGTCAAAATATTGCAGCCCATTGGCAAGTTGTATCTGCAAGCTCAATGTCAAATCTCATTTTTCAGCAAGATAACTACATACAGCTCGCTAAGCATAGCAATTTTTAGAAAAGTCTGTGATATCAATAGCGTCTATATATCATGTATGGAAAAGCATTGATCGAGCTCTTGAGCGATTGCTCCCACCGCCAGAAACTTCAAAAGAACTTGAAGCAGGTGTACAAGGCGATTGAGATAGCTTATCATAAAGAGTTTTATCATCGACAGAACATGTATGTATGTAAGTATGTAATATGTATGTATGTAGAATACGGTGCTTGAGCAATCATTTTCGTCATATGTTAAGACAAAAAATCACCCACAATTAGAGCCTTATGAAATGGTGCCTGTCAAGCACCATCCAAGAATATCAACCAAAATGTATTGAGAGGATCCATACACGATGCCAAGATCTTCTGCAATTTCTCTAATGCTAACATGACGATTTCCAAGCACTCTGGTTCTTAAGATAGCCGAATCCCCATGGGCTATTTTCAACATTTTCAATGCATCCGTCGCAGAAGTTTCAATCTAAACACCAAATTTCATACAAATTCTTTGTTTAATATTTGTATCAATTTCAATTGTCAATTTTGATTACATTTCACTTCCGAATGTCATAATGGGTAGAACGCACTGATCTTTTCAAGAATTTTCTTTTCAGGCAAAGTAACATTCTGCTCTTAAACACTATGTTGAGCCTACCAAATGCCTGCCAGCCACATTTAACACGCCGTTCCACCTCCCGGGCGGTATTCCCCTCCATTGAAATTCTCTGCCCAAGATATATAAAGCTGTCCACAATCTCTAAATCCGTTCCTAAAACTGAAATTCTTCTGTCCTGAGCGTAGTTATTGAATATAACCTCAATCTTTTTCAGGTTTATTCTCAAGCCAAATGGTTCCCCAGCCCTTTGCAGTTCTTGTATGCGTCTTTGCAGCTCCTCTGGGTCTTGTGAAATGAGAATATCATCTGCAAATCTAAGATGGTTTAAGTTTGCACTATTGATCTTTACACCATCCTGTTCCCAATCCAGTTTACGGAATACTTCTTCAAGGCCAGCCGAGAAAAGAATAGGCGATATTGCGTCACCCTGCCGAACACCTCGTTCTATATTAATTCCCACTTCAAGATCATCAAGGTGCATTGTGGCTGTAGCTTCATCATATATCGATTCTAATAGGTTTACATAGGCTCTCTCTACACCTTGGCTAAGCAGTGCATCCATTATTGCATGCTTTGAGATGGAATCAAATGCTTTTTCGTAGTCGATAAAAGCCAAACACAGTGGCATGGTGTATTCGTTGTGCCTTTCTATGACCTGCAGTACAACCAATCCACTTCTGAATCCTGCTTGTTCTCTTGGTTGTGCGTCATTCAGTTTTTTTAATATTCTTTTAGAAATTATCTTAGTGAAAACTTTGTACATTACTGATAGGGGGCTTATTGGACGGTAGTTCTTTAAATCTTCCTGTGCTCCTTTTTTATGTAAAAGGATCACTTCTGCATTTTTCCATAAGTCAGGTACTCTTTGTTCCTTGTACTATTGTACTATCAGAAATATGACAAATTTTATTAATATCATTATAACACCCTTTAATTTAATTTTGATAATTTTGATCATCTCACTATTTTAATAATTATTGAGATACCTTATGATAGGAAACAGAAAACTAAAAATTATTAACACAAAAAAAAACGAAATCTAAATAATTAAAATGGCTAATTTAAATGGTGCTGTTTCCTGTTGCAATATCTTTCGCGAAGAAGGCAGCGAGAAAGTACACGCTATAAAAGCCATTCGTGCAACCGTTTGTTTGTATTTTTAGCGTTAAAATGTTTTATAATGCAGGCCTTGTTGCTATCCTATAATGCATCTTTATAAATACTTTTGGCTTTGATGTACGGAGGTAATATATAAAATTTACGACTAAATTTATTCTTTTACCTTACTTTTATAAATATAGATAACTCATTCCCTTTTATTAAAACATTTATCTCTTCGTCGAATTAACTTACCAAGATATCTAATTGGAAATAGCGTTAAACTCACCTAAAAAAAATATAGATTAAATTTATTTTGTCGTATTTTATGTCCATTTTTGCACATATTCTATTATTTTCAACACAATAATTTCATAGTTTTCTATTACATTTGTCAATTTAAGAAAATCAGAATGTAATACGATTGAACAATTTCAGTTTACTTAATTTTTAAAATCAACTGAAAAAGGAAACTAAAGACTAATTAACTAGAAAGTACTCTACTCAATTGAAAGTATAATAGCAAAAGCAGAACTAAAAGAACTCGATAAGGAGATACGAAAAAGTATCACGAGAAATGTCACAAATTGCAATGAGAGACTTCTAAGTGAAAATACATGGATTATAGATGAGAATCGCAGAGCTAAGGATAAATTGTAAAAACGATAGGGTACTTCTACAGAGATCAGTACTCATGCTGAACCATTCGCCAGACTCAAACGAGAGAAGAGTAATAGTGTCAAGACACCATATGGAACATATGGGGTTTCTATATCCAAATGTGATATAGAAACAGCTATAAAATATATGAAATATGACAAGGCATTAGAAGTAATCGATGGAGTAATAGTTGAAATGATTAAACATGGAGGTAAGAAGTTCCTACATGTTTTAAATATGCTGTTCAACCTATATTACTTCTTAGACCCTGGCAGAATTCCCATCTCATTGAGAAAAACTGATACTGTACTAGTATTTCAAAGAGAAAATCAAAAACTTGAAAAACTTGTGCCCGATATGGTTAATATTCCATTTCAGCAAATTGAATTCCGGAGTTTTGACTACTAAACTACTAGGGAAGCAAGAAGATTTTCAACATTACAGGTACGCGGGCTTCAGACGTGGAGGTAATAGTGTCGATCATATTCTCATTCTAAGACAAATAATAGAAAAGGCGTATCGGTATAATCAATGCGTATCGGCGTATCAGCACAATGGAGTTAGGCACTTTTAAATAAATTAAAACTTTGCAGAATATACCATCGAATTATTCAAATAATAAACCCAAGTGCAACTGTCCAGGAAGTCAAAGGAACTAATGCTGTAAAGAGGTGCTAATACATGGAGATCCCATATTACCAAAGCTATTTACGAATTTTTTGGAAGACATCTCCAAAACACTACCATGAGATCTTAGAGGAATAAATATAAATAGAGAATACTTGCCTGACGTTAGATTTTCAGAAAATATTGCGCCCTAATTTAACTATATGAACAAAAATTATAAGAAAATTATATGAGGCTACAAATAAAGTCAGATTAAACTTGAAGATCAAGAAAATTAAAATAATGACCAACTCACTACTACGACTACGACCGAGCAATACAAAGAGACAACAAAACAATATAAGTAAATACCTCAACGTCTTCCAACACTCACATACGCCTCAGAGACCAGAATATTACGAAAACAAACATGAAATCATTCAAAATAAATGGAAAGGTAAATTTTGAACATACAGTTACAGGACAAAAATTCTGACGAGTGCATTCGAAGTAAAATGAAGCAAGAACGAATTCAAAGTTCAATTTAGAATGAATAATCTGATGATATATATGTATAGCGAATATATATATATATATATATATAGCGAAACGCGCGGCAAATAATTAAATACAAGTTATTTGGTATTTAGTGGTGAATCTCTTTAATTTTAGTATTTCACACCAAAGCTTCCAATAGAAGAGTTGGTCATCTGATCAGTATGCTGTTCCCCTACTTGTTATCTTTTATGGGCTTACTATGTAACTCGAAGATCTCATTATTTGTACACGTCCACTTTTTTTCTTGTGTATATTCATCGTAGGATTTTTCTTTCCCATGTTTTTATTTAATTGCCTTCTGCTTCATTTAGCGCTTTCAGCTCACAATCACATGATATTAAGGGTTGTAACACTGTATGATATAATCATCGATTTCGATTCGACATCGATTTAAGTACATTTATAAACGCCCAATGCACTTTTATTATCTTTATTTAATCTTGTATATCTTGTATATTATTGTACGTATCAATTCCCTTGCTTCCTCTATTCTGATTTTAAGTGAGACTTTTAAATATTTAAAATTTTCTGTCTTCTGAAACATAAACCTTTTTAGTCTATATCCTTCTTAAACATAAAATTTCATCAGCTGTTTGTTATCACTTTTTAGTATGATATTCTTCGTTTTTTGTGCGATTGTTTTAACACTCTTGCTCTAGAAATAGCTTCTAGTTTTTTAAAAACTCTTTACAGTTCCTATTTAGTCTCCGTTATAATAGCTATATCACGATTGTATGCCAAACATTGATATTGTGATTGAGAATAGTTCTTTGTTTATGTAGCCACTGTTTCTCAAAATATTATCTAGGGTTATGTTGTTGATAGTTCTTGTTTCCTTATTCTTCTTCTAATGATTTATATTATGTCGTTCTCTAGAGGCATTAAGAGGCTAAGGCCAATGGAAGATATAGATTACGAAACCAATATTTTAATATTAAATATTACGCAGAAGACGTGGGCATTTCCAATAATGAATGCCAAACCTACAAAAAATCCTCCACAAATTCCACGACATGGCCAAAACCTAGTGCCAAAACAAAGTGCCTAACTGTCGCTAAAAACCTCTAAGATACAAATGCTAAAATTTAAAATAGATAGTAAAATATTACAACAGAAGAGGTTATATATTTCAGAATAAACTTAAAAAGCACTATCAAGAGACGATGAACCATGTAAGAAAAACACTAACTCCCTCAGGAGCACTAAAATATATAGCATGTAGAAACAAACATTTTAATTCCAAAACCAAAACAAAATATATAAAAGTTGTGTATGCCCGATTTTGACTTACGCCTTCGATACGAGAACGAATACAAGCAAGACATAATAGGAACTGAGAACATGCGAAATAAGAAACCTGAGATTCATAGTAGGAAACACAAGAAGAAATGCTGTGAATGTAAGAAATGTATAAAATGTAAGAAATCTAAGACAATGTAAGAAATGTTAACATCAGGCAACAATGAAATTCGAACAAACACATTTTTAGAATGAATGACAGCAGATTAGTGAGTGCAGCAATAGACGGTAAACCATAGACCATAAAAAAGGAGCCAAAACAATTGGTCATCAGTCTTACGGGTGAAAAGAGCCCAGTAAAACACAAGCCTTGCATAAGAAGATGAACCATCTATAGATTCAAAGCAGTGTTCATAAAGGGACTAGTATAATATCATACTATGATGCCTACAATATTTAAAAGGTTTCAAAATGAATACGAAATCTCAACCACAGCAAGTGTAAACAGTAGATAATTTAAAATTGAAACCTACAAAATATACAAAACCAAAAAGTGACAAAAGCAGAAATAATAAAGCGAGAAGGTCTCATTATTTAAATTTAACGAGTCAGCGGGAAATGTCAGGTTTCACCAACTTAACTACTTTCGAAAACAAACTGAGGCTAAGCAGCTTAGGCGACCGCGTTTTAAAACAGTTTTAAATCTGGACGATGAGCGACTGGAGCAACGGCACAAAGCCGAAAACTTTCGTACAAAGCGGCCAAAGAGAAGGCCATATACGTACCCAGTTTTTGTCACGGAGAAATGTTAGGTTTTAGCCAGCCAGGATTTACAGAATATGTTTCGTTGTAGTGATATAATGGGAAACGAAAACAACGACCTCACATCGGGGGAGACGAAAGGTGAATTGAACAAGAAAACAAAATGTGATTGACTCTAAATATAAACAATTCTTAAATCGTTTCTTTTTGATTTGATATTGATGGAACCTAGTGAAATTCAGTAAAAATGACCTAAATCAATAAATCAATTCTTCTATTGGAACCTTTGGTGTGAAATACTAAACTTGAAGAGATTTACCACTAAACACCAAATCACTTTTTTTTAACTGCTCGATGCACGTTTCGCTAACCATGTTATCATCATCAGGAGATGATTTAATCTAATTCTAAAACTAAACTATGTACTATTTATATGAAAAACCCTACCTAACGAAGCGTGTAAAAATCATGAACCGTGAAGTTTACTAAGCCTTATATTAATAATTGAAAAAGTTAACTGAACGGGATAGGCCCTTTATCTCGGTTCATGATTTTCTTACATTTTTCTATTTCAATGCTTTCATATGCATCCAAAGCCCTATTATTATTAACGCTTTTAATTAGTCTTAAATTACTAATATCAATACTGTGGTCGTGTTCGATTGCATGTTGGGCAACACAAGATTTTTCATTTCTCCCATATCTAATGTGGGCAATATGTTCTTTATATCTTGTCAATATGGATCTTTTTGTTTGCTCAATATACCTTCGATCACAGTCTTGACAACTAATTTCGTAAATCCCCGACTTTTCATGGTGCTCTACTTTATGCTTTGGATTAGCCAGAACTTCTCTTAATTTATTATATGGTTTGTACACAACCTTAATGTCCACTTTTTTAAAAATTTTGTCTAGCCCTCTTGTTAATTGGGCATCAAATGGTATTACCATGAATTTCTTTGTGTTCTGATCCTTTTGAAAAGTCGAAGATTCTTTCAATCATTTTCTGAACTTATGTTTTCTAATTAATTTATCTGCAATGTTCTTATTACAACCATTCACTTCAGATACCTCCCTAATTAATTTTAATTCTTTGTTATACTTTTTCAATTATTAATGTAAGGCTTAGTCAACTTCACGGTTCATGATTTTTACATGCTTCGTTAGGTAAGGTTTTTCATATAAACAGTTCATAGTTTAGTTTTAGAATTAGATTAAATCATCTCCTGATGATGTTAACATGGTTAGCGAAACGTGCGTTGAGCAGTTCAAAAAAATCAGGAAAATAGCATTGTATATTATAGTATACAGAAAAGTTAACTGAAAAGAAGCAGACGTGTCCTCAAGAACACTAAAATATTCAGAAACTATAATAGCAGAGAAATAATCTCAAATAGAAAAGACCATCGATGCCTCTCCGGCTCTCGCTACTATCTTGGGCGAGAATTATAGCCTCAATTGGTGGAGTGGGATGTGGAGTTTTCACTCATCGCCTTTTGCCGCAGGACTTGCCCAGGATAACTTTTTTCAAAGTTGTTATTTCTTCTGGCTGTATGCAGGAAAAATTCTAGTAGGAGTAGGAGTAGGAGTAGGAGTAGGAGTATTCTAATAAATATATACATTTTGTGAAAGCAAGTTTGGGAACAGACGCAATTGCTCTTCCAACTGACCACATCATACGTAGCGCTTTTCGCCTGTCATTCATCTCAAATGAAATTATTCTGCGTTTGTCGGGTTTTCATATAGTCCATAATTCTGCAGCATAAAGGAATATACGGAACATTAGTGTAGTAACTTTGAACTGAACCTTGGCATGGAGATATACAAGGTGCGTCTCACGGAAAACAGGACTTTTTAAAAACAGCTATTTCTAGTAGACCCATCTTTTGACGGGCTGGAAAGGTGCATACTTCACTGACGTTTAATGACATTCGGACCATTAGATGCCAAGTTATCGCGCTTAAAGTGTCAGTGTGTTTAAACCATCGATTGAAAAATGAACAACGAATAAAGAGCGAATATAAAGTTTTGTTTTAAACCTGGTAAATTATTCACCGAAACGTTTCAATTAATAAAACAAGTGTATGGTGAAGATTGTTTATCCCATGACAAAGTGCACGAGTGGTTTAAACAATTCAAAGAAGATCGGGAGGACATCAAGTGCCGAATGGAAGCACCAGAGCGAGCCAAATCCGAACAAAAGCCGTCTCGAGATGTCTAAAATCAATCAATTTGTTTCTACGACTGGGAGGGTATTGTGCATAAGGAGTTCGTCCCACTTGTGTTGCTTCCGCCTGTGCCAAGGCTGTGTTTTATTTTGGTGTTATAAAGCGTCTGTTGTCACGTTTTCGTCGTGAGCCCCCACAATACCGTCAACAAGCCAGCTGGCGCTTCTTGCAGGATAATGCACCCGTCCCATCGCTCCACGCTCATCACTGTTTTTTTTTACCAAAAATGTCATTTTAACCATCAATCATTATCCATACTCGCCGGATTTGGCTTCCTGCCATTTTAACCTCTTCGAAAAGCTTCGATTGTCGATGAGAGGACAGCGTTATGCCGACAATGAAGCCATTCAAAATGCATTCGTCCACCGAATTGACCGTGTAAAACACTGTATTGACACGCAAGGAGTCTATTTTGAATAAAAATAATGATTTTTGCCGAAAAAATGAATATTTATACTTTTTTAAGTTCTGTTTTCCATGAGAAGCACCTTGTATATTTTTTTCAAGATTCAGAGTCCAAAATTATCCAGTACGATTATAAAAGGAAAGATCACAAACATTCGACAAAAATATGATATAAATCGAAATTCGCAAAATTTTGTAATAGAATCCAAAGGCAAAACTAATATATCTTTTATGGCAGCCAGAAGCGACATCCTGTAATAAATCCAACATGGCGAAATATTAAAATTAATCGGAAAATATAGGACATAGCAAGCCTATGACCAGATAGGATCATCCGCGGAGATCTCAAATTTCTGCCTAGAACGACAATTAACATGTGCTTTAAATCTAATTAATGCAATCTTACAGATGACTTTACAAACAATCTCCATCGGATTCTGTTTTAACCATGTGCTTAATTTGATTCCAGGTAGTATCCACAGAGGCTATAAGCGTTAAGGTTTCGTGTTTTCCAGTTTTCCCTCGGCCTTCCTCATCCTCTCGTTCCCCGTGTGGTCCACTCTAATATCCACCTTGCGATGCTTTCTTCTTTTCAAAGTGAATCCATTATCACTTCCGTCTGCAGATTTCTATTTTGATTTTAGTTTGCTTCGTCCGACTCCATTGGTGCTAATGGCTGATTTCGTCCGGTCAAAATATTCCTAATATCTATCGACCGCCCTTATTTGATGAAAACATGCTGTTGCTGACTTCTCTCTTTTGTTAATTCCCACATTTCAGAGTCATAATAAAACTTACTTTACATTGCTTTAAAAAATTCGAAATTTTGATTTTAGGGAATACACACTACTTACTTTGTTTGTTTCTCTGGTTAGTTAGCATGTGCCTTAGCCTTCCATATACCTTAAAACTGTAGAGATAAGCTAACATAGAATAATATGCATAATATGCGTCCAATCTGATACTTAAATACTGAAATCAACTATAAAAAGCTTTTCAGCATTGAAAGTAAGTTGGGTTTCAAGTTTCTAGCATTCTAGGCGTAGCTCTTGTTCCTGCAATTTGTAATTATATAAAAAAGAAATATATGGAGAAAGTTGCAATTTTTACGCTGAAAGTGATCACCGCAAACATATTATTTCCAGATGAGTTAAGTTGAAAGGTACAAATGGTCATTAATTGACATTTTTCTGACTTTTAAATTAATTGAATAAATTATTTTTTTTAATATATTCAATTTAACCACTAAAATAGTAGTTCTATGAAAAATGTTTTCGTTTTAGCGATGAGGCGAATTTTCATTTAAAGAGATATGAAAGTAAACAAAACTTCGGTAACATGAACTGGAAAAACTCCAAGGGAGGTTTTCGAATTACCATAAAACCACCATAACATCACAATAAAGTTACCGTTAAAGTTAATATTAATCGGTATATTATAAAAATAATGACAGTAACGCGATTACAATGACAGAATTTTAAAACAAATAAACTTTTTTTTTAATCCTAAGGTAAAAAAGTGCCTTATTTAAGGAAAGTATAACAATTAGTTATATTATCGGATAATACAGAATTAGCCTTTAATTATTCTAAAGACTTTATTAACAATTTCAACAATATAAATTATTTTTCGAAAGGGTATGAGATTCGATCTGCCCTCGAATTAGAATCAAAAAGATGAAACAGAGCGCGATAATTTGTCGGCCGAAAATATCAGCCGAAGAATCGGATTAGCCCGGCGCTCAAAAACGAAAACGTTAAATTTTATTCGAGGACTTCCGAAACTGAGAGGGTGGATTAAAAGACAGTTTAGAATGCGAATTTAGCGGTCCGCAAACCCCCGAAATCCCGTAAGCCCTAAATAACATCTAGCGAAGTTGGAATACGGGTCGCTGCCTGTTCTAACTCCCAGATACGGGCCGCGCTTCGCCGCCCATCTCCCGCCCATTCCGGTCCCTTGGTCTCCCTCTGGGTCGTCGGTTTCGCTGATCTTTCCCTACGACACGGAAATATATTCCTGCAAATCCTGCTTTCTATAAAAACTAACAATTGCGCCGCAACTTGCCCGCACAGAAAGTGAAGTTACATGCGATGATACTGTGTTATTTACTTTAAGATTAGCAAGTGTAAAAGTTCTTGTTCTTGGTTATGTCATCAGACTAATTATAAAAATCAACTCAATTCACAAAGTAAATTGAATATGAAGATATTAAAAAAATATATTTGGTTAGTTATCAGCCAAATAAGACGATCAATTGAAAAGTTCGTTATAAAAACGGATCTCTACGATTTGAAATGATATTTATCAATTCAATAAAATCCCCTGTCATCCCGATACTTTTGGAGCAGTGATGATCCAAAGCCTCTATACCATAATAAATACAGAAATGTTCAAATATTAATCAAAGGTCTACAAAATAAGCATTCACAGTAGTTTGGATACCGTCGTAATTCATTAATGGATCGATTTTTATATCAGAAGCTTTGATGTGAAATACTAAACTCAAAGAGATTTACCACAAAACTTCAAATCACTTATTTTTTATTTATTTGTAACTTTTACTCATTTTGCCACCACGAGAAATCGAATTATTCAATTATGAATGTTGGTTTCTAATAAATGTAGGCATCAAGAAGTAACTGACGATGATATGCCATATACCAGAATATGGTCTGGCATAAAATGTGTTCAACTCGACCTGGTAGTTATCAATATTTAGTAATTCTGCTATTAACATATTTAATTAATTGCGTCATTTGAAAGTGATGTATTTCTGAATACTCCGAAGACAACAAATATAATTCCGATATTCAAGAAGGGCGGTCGCCCATGCCTGAGCAACTAGAGATCAATTACGATCCTGTCAGTGGAATTTAAAATAATGGAAAAACTAATGATCAAAAAAATAACTGGTTTAAGGTGAACTATTTCTAAATGTGGAGAAAACAAATTTTGTTAACTACTCTGCCCAAACTGATACAGAGAGCAAATCTTATCTCTTAAAAATTGACGGAAGGTCAATACGGTAGGTATCAGTTGTCAATTTCTTGAGTATTCATCTAAACAGCAAACTGTCATGGGACCCACATGTGAATGAACTTTGTAAAAAATTGGCAAACTTTGCATATGACTGAAATATGTTCTAAAACTACTACTAAGAAAAAACTACTACAGGAAAAACTACTAATATAGTATTGTCATATTCTGTCAGTGCTGAATGTTATAGTCGTATAGAGTATGGACTAATTTTCCTGGGCAATTCAGCTCATTTATTGCAAGTTTTCAGATTCCAACAGCACCTCATAAAAACAATCGCTGGAGCTCGAAAATCAGCTACCTGTCGACATTTTTTTCATAAATTCAATATTTTAACGTTACCATCATTATACATATACGAGATTGTTAAATTGATTAGATTGAATTTTCAGAAATTTCCACATTATTGTTCCTTCCATGAATACAAAACTCGTGATCGTGATAACTTCGCTTACCCAGAACACTCGCTTAAATTATTTGAAAATAGTGTATACTATGCAGGGGCTAAATTGTATAATAACTTACCAGACAGGCTTAAGAGTATTGTAAATAACAAAAGCTTTAGAAGGTTAGTGTGGGACTTTCTTGGAAGTGCAGCCGTTTATACCTTGGAGGATTACTTTAACAAGTGTTGATAACGTTCTGGGTTGTGAAAATTTCTTTTATTTATTTTGTATTTAATTAATTAATTTTTTTTGAATATTTGAATTACAATATATGCATGGTTTAGTTGACCTAATCTATACATCTGTAATGTTTCTTGGATTTAATAAATATGTCATTATTATTGTTATTATGCTATGGATACATTGGACAGAAGATGTTTAAGGGCATTTTCTATAAGTTTAGGACAAGAATTTTCGAAACTATATCGTCGCGATGAAAAAGTAAGTAATGCCATTAATATAAATGTACCCAACTTGTTTGCGTCATGAAATAGAATACAAATTTCATAATAAAAGTTTTCGTTAGATAAGAATTACCTTTATATTACTTATAATACATTTATATTATTTATAATTATTATAAGAAAATTTTCCGCCGATATGGAGTGGCAGGCTGTCATTGTTCCTTCAATCGCTCTCAGTCGAAAACTGGAACCCGACTGTCGAAAGCTATCAGGCCAGAAACCGGTTTTGCAGGATACTGACCGACAAGTTAAATCACGGGTGGCTGACAATGGGTATTTAAAAACTATATACCAAAACATATATATGGTTTGTTTTCCCACAAAAAAATATACATATATATTGAAATTACTAGCACTAATTTTTAGCCGCATAATACGTTTTAAATAATTTATATCATATTAAGAAATACATCCTTACTTATTGTTTTATTAAATTAAATATTGAAAATATCTAATTTGTAAGTCTATGCGAGCCAAACACCGTCCTAACGTATCTTCTCAAACACGTCGAAAGAGTCCTGGTATCGTTTCGTACCGAATACAATTTTGGTTTTAAATGGAATTTAAATATACACACTGAAATATCTCAATATTAAAATAATCAATATTAAAATAATTTATCAATATTTAAAAATAATTAATCAATTAAAAAAATCTAAATTAATCAATACGACGTTGCGACTTTAAATTTTTAGCTTAATGTATGCCTGATTCCTAATTAAAAAAAAAATAACAATGTTCATTAGTTTATTTTTGATTTCTTCGTTAAATAATAACCAATTAATATTTGTCAAATATGCTTTTACACATATTCGCTTAAAATGATAATTTCTTGGCATAGATTTTCGATTGATAATTTAACAAGTTTGTAGTTCAATTCTTCTGTTGGAACCATTGGTGTGAAATACTAAACTTGAAGAGATTTACCACTAAACACCAAAATGCTTTTTTGAACTGTTCGATGCACGTTTCGCTAACCATGTTAGCATCATTAGGAAATTATTTAATCTGATTAATCTGATTAAGTTTGTAGTTATTTTTCACAGAAACTCTTATTGTTTTTGACCCTTATTGTAAGGCAATTTTTTCTTTCATTGGTTAAATTTACAAATTTCAAAAATTCATCCACATCTTAAGACCGATTTCGTTCTTTAAGAACGTATGAGTTAAGCTCGGATGTTTTTCTCTGGAAGCAATCGAAGAAGACATAGTTTGTCTAGTTCTACTATCTGTATTTAATAATACAGTTAATTATTATATATTGATAATTAATACGATCAAGTAAACATAACTCTGCCTCTTTTTTATTTAAACCTAGCCCGCAAGGGTGACCACCTGTCCCAAGTTAGAGGGCAAAATATGTTAGTAGCACGTCGACTCCTAGGTGGCGTTACCGTATTACGTTCACCTAAATTGTCCAATATACGGAATTGAAGACGACTGGGTCTGGATCAATTGCTTCGAGAGAAAAATATCCGAGCCTAACTGATGACTTCGTAAAGAACGAAACGGGTCTTAAGATGTGGATGATATTTTTCCTCCTAGTACTCGAAGGACACGTAGTTTGTCTAGTCGTAACACCCGCATTTAATAATATAGTTAATTATTGTCTGATATTCGAAATTAAAGACGACTGAGTCTCGTTTAATTGCTTCGAGAAAAAAACATCCGAGCTCATGGGTTCTTAAAGAACGACACCGGTCTTATGATGTGGATGGTTTTTTTTCCTTTCAATAGTTCGTCGTTTAGTCTGTATTGAATAATACAGTTAATTATTGTATATTGATTTTTACATTCTTCCTTACATTCGTCTTATTGTGTAATGTCGATTTCAATATTTTTTATTTTGTTGCAATTCGGTATAACTTCTTTCACGTATAGTACTATCAGATGAGTTTTTACGACATTAAAATACTTTGCATAAGACATTTTTATAACTAAAATGTTAAGTTTTATCACTCTAAAGTAAAACGTACTGAAATAAATGAACCCAGTAGAAGGTGCCGAATATAAATATTTACGTAAGAAATTCTTAAAATTGGGGCTTGGGTATAAATTTATAACCGTTCATAACGGTAGGTTATATATATATATATATATATATATATATATATATATATATATATATATATATATATATATATATATATATATATATATATATATATATATATATATATATATATATATTGAGATACAGTGTAAGAGAAATGATCTGAACATTTTTTTTTCAATTTCTTTTAATTTTTTTATTATTATATCGGAAAATAATATTGAACGGGAAAAAAGACCCCTCATTCTAACCCTCAGTCTCACGCGCGTCGAGAAGTTTAACAAAGTGATTTGGTGTTTAGTGGTAAATGTCTTAATGAGTATAATGTTTCACATTGGAGATTCCTATAGAATAATTGATACCACCTGATATTTTTTCCATTCTGAAAGCAATATAGTTTTTAATATGCGCACTTGCTTTTCGTCACTTTTTGATAACTCCTAAATGGCATAAGTTTTCAATAGGATTAATACCAGATGATTGAGATGATGTAACAAACCTTCTTTTGATCTTGCAAAGAGGCTATTCTTCCATAACCCTCGCCGAGTGCTTGGTTCGAGTAGTTGCTTTACTGGAATCTTGAAGACATTTCTGATACATACTTTCCAAATGCCTTATGAATATGTAGTCTCAGGTCAAGACCTATCCGTAGTTCATATTTTCGTGACCATGTTTTACTGTTGGAATGGTATTTCCAAGATCTAGGGCCGTCTTATTTCGTTCCATATACTTTTATTATCATTGGAACAAAATAAATAAAACTTCCTTTCTTCTGTATAAGTGACTGATTTCCATGAATCTAGCGGGTACCTTGAGTACTTTTTAGTTAATTGAAGTTCTTTTTTTCTGTTTGTCGAACTGATGATTATTCACTTTATATGCGAGATTCTGTAAATTATTATTTACAGATTAAGTTTATTTTTTTGTGTATTGGTAGTTCAAATATATTATCCAATGAAAAATCTGTATTTCATTAACTACTTAAAAAATACATTTTTATTGAAAATAATTTGTAGTTTGCGTTGATATAATGTCATAAAACTCTCAGTAAGTTAAAATATTGAAATTTGAGGAAAATATGTTTACTATTTAATTTATTATTACTATTTAATTTAACATGTAACATGTAACAGAAATATATATTACATGTAACAAAAATTGCATTAGCATTCATACATTTAATGAGGTGATTATGTTTAATTGCGGTGTCAAATTTAAGGTCAAATTTCTAACAGAATATTACCATTAATTGTATTGGAAAATATACCGCCATTTTTGAATGAACTTCATCAGTTGCCCGAACTTGAGTGGTAGTGTATATCGTTGGAGGCATTATTCTTG
Source organism: Cosmopolites sordidus (assembly GCA_031761425.1). NCBI lineage: Eukaryota > Metazoa > Arthropoda > Insecta > Coleoptera > Curculionidae > Cosmopolites > Cosmopolites sordidus. The sequence continues at coordinate 397,542 of JARFXV010000058.1, forward strand.
TCATTCCAGTTTAAATATATCAAGAAATATATAATCTAAAAATAACTAAATTAAATACGTAACTAAAAAGTATACATTCCATTTTGCAAATAATATGAGTAATTTTATTGCTAAATAGAGTAAACGCAAATAAACAATAAATTTTTCTATTTAATAGCCTCCAAACAACCATAATAAAACCAGAACCAGAATTTACCATAATAAAAATCACGAACCAACCATTATTTTATTGCGTAGATATTAAAAATAACTTGCCGTTACATGAAAACGTCAAACGATTGCGAATTAAAAGTTGAAATACCAAACCAAATCTTAATTTGGTCCGTTCGAAATGCCTTATTACAATTCAATGCCCGACCGAAATCTGAGACACTAAAAAGATATTTTAAATGAAAAATTTATAGTTCTATTGTCCCATACAATCTAAAAACAGTGTATTAAAAATATACGACAGTAAAACTGGAATACTTGAAAACGTTGAAAACCTAGATAGATATTTGAAGTAACGCACATTGTTTTAAAAACAAATTAGTGACATGTTTAAAGTTAAGGATATTTCTTCAAAAAGTTTTACCAACTGTTTTAGAACACATGTTTAAGTAATTGATAACGGTAACTAGTTACAGTGCTTAGTGCTGGATGTAGAGATAAAAAAACATAAATTATCAAATACGAAAAGTCAGATAAAAATCGACACGGCCAGAGATAATCATCAGTAAACAATACAGAGGACAGGGCCGTATTTGAAACACGTGCGTCCGTCCGGTCGCAATCAGGTACACAGGTGAAAACTTTGATGGGTGAAATATATGTAAGGAATTCCAAAAGTGAGAAGATATCTGGGGAAGAAAACAAACGAAAGAGGAATAAAGATAGTTTAGAAGGCACACCGGGAAGAAGAAAGGATATAAGTATTATCTCCAGTAGAGGCCACAAAAAAGAGGAACTACAAAAATTGCAAATAAAATCATGAAGAAAACCGAATGGTGGACAAAGTAATTAAAGATGAAGATTAAGGATAAATAGGAAAAATTGCAAAGATATATGGATACAAAAAATGATGAAGATAATGAAATATATAAAAAAAATGAAAGGAATGAATAAAGATAGAAGTAATGAATAAAGAATAAGAATGAATAAAGACAGAAGTGAAGAAAGGGAAGCAACAATCATGGATAAAACGATGGGTTTAGAGAGGAGGTGCGAAAAAGGGGCATAATACGGGAAGCATATAAGGAAGGGAATCTAAGGAGAAATGGAGAGAGATGTATAGAAGACAAACTCAACTGACCACACACCTGACACCTAACGGTATAAAATTAACGCCCAATTTTGAAATAGTGCAACGAAAGAAGTCTCATATTTCACAATGTTATTTAAATTTTGCGTTAGTCAATGTAGAGTCAAAAATGACAAAGATTGGACAAATTCATCCTTTTTTTAATATCCGAGTTTATAACCATCCATCCTACTGAGGAAATTCAGTAAGTAGTATGATTGAGTATGATTGCATGTGAAAGGCACCCTATTGCCTTTCTCCTTTTTAAAGTTTAATTATATGATTAATGAACAATTGCAAATGTTGCCGTGTTCCACCTAATAATTATTCATTTCTTCAGCCGCCCCGCAAACGCCAATAAGCGTTTCCCGAGACAAGTTTCTGGTCTTAAGTTGTCATTTTTCGGGTTCAAGCTAAATATTCGGAAACCAGTTGAAAAAATGATCAAACATGCGACCGTATATATTGGCTTTTTCGGATGAAGTCTACAATATTATGCAGTTTACGCCACACTGCGGTGAATGTCCGTAACAGTCAAACTGCTTGAAATCGAATATAGTGATGGTAATGAAAAGTCAAGTGTAGTTGGTTCTTTGCTTCTATCTTTATTTCTGTTTTTGGTTTTTGTGGTAAATTTGGTGTTATCGGTTTTATTTCTCAAAATTATGTTGTATTTTTTATTAGCCGAGCTTTCATCATCATATATTTAGTTTTTATATTAATTGTTAAACCTTTAAGCTTTGCTTTTAATTTTAATATTTCAATGGATTCAGTAACTGCTTTCTTGTTTATTGCTTGCTGCTTGCTCGTTATTCATGAATATTTTCGTACCCGGTTAATTGAAAAGTTCGCGAAGCGACACCTAAGCACATTTTAAAGTTTTATCCTTCATATGAACATATGTGAAGTTTCAAGTCGATCTGTCAATTAATTTGTACAAAAACAGCAGCTTAAAGTAAATGTCTCAAGGTTTAAAGCGTGCAGTGATTAAATTCTTGGTAAAAAAATATTTAAAGGCAATGGAAATTGGTAAAAACGTTAAATGGTAAATGTATTTGGGAGGCTGCTCCTTCAAAAACAATTATTTGTAAGTGGGCAGGTGGGTTTCAACGTGGTTGTACAAGTACATGGTGATTCTCGTTCTGGACGTAGTTCAATAGTATTGCAACTATTGAACAACTATTGAACAAATAATTAATTCTGTACATGATATAGTTATGGATGACAGACAATGGGCTTTGAGTGAAATTGCTTAGATCATGGATATCTAAACTGAACGGGCATTTCATATATTGAAAAAGAAATTAGGCTGAAAAAGCCTTGTGCAAGATGGGTGCCGCATTTGTTAAATTCTGATTAAAAAACGACTTCGAGTAAAACTTTCTAACCAACATTTGGATCGTTTTTGAAAAAATTAAATATATTTTAAACATCGTTGTAACTGTGGATAAGACTTGGGTTTACAACTATGATCCTGCACTGCGACAACAAACCGCAGAGTGGACTGAGCCCGGTTGTTGAGCTCTGATGCAGCCAAAGTGAACGAAATTGACCAAAAAGGTTATAGTATCAAGTTGATTACTTTCAAATCAGTAAAACAATAACCGAACAGTAGTACTCAGACGTTTTGGATCAATTGGATGCAAAAATTCGTGAGGAAAGACCTAGTTTAGCGAAGGAAAACATTTTCATCATTTTTTCATCAAGACAATGTACTGGCTCCCAAAAGCGTTCTTGCAATGGCCAAATTTAAGGAGTTACACTACAAATTGTTGGAGCATCCACCATATTCACCAGATCTGGTCCCCTCTGACTTTCATTTGTTTCCAAACCTCAAAAAATTCCTACGTAGTAAGCGTTTTTCATCAAATGAAGAAGATATAGCAGCCGGAGATGGATATTTTGAAAGAGTTCCAGAAAATCACTTCAAAGATGAAATGGAATAAACGAATTGGAGAAGCTCTGGAAAAAATGTATTGAGCTTAAGGGAAAATATACGGAAGAATAAAGTCAATTTTTCAACTATGAACTTGTTTTGTCATTTCCATTCCGCGAACATTTCAATTAGCCTAGTAGTTAGCTTTTTTGTATTTTAACTTACTTGTGTTTGTTTTATCTGTGTTGTTTTGGAGCAATCTTATTTTAAAATTATTATTTTATTCTACCACTGACAACATTCCATATCGTATCATCGATTTGTGTTTCAGCACTTGCTTTTTTCTTGAATGTTGTTCTTGTTCTTTCTCTGCCGTTTATTGGTGCTAATTCGTCTCGTATTTTATTTTTTATTGTGCCATTTTCTTTTCATTATTCGTGCTTTTTTATTTATTTTATTACTTTCTCCATCTTTGGCTTCCTAACTAAAATTACCTTCACTATATAGTGATCGCTTCCCGTTCCTCTAAACATGATTGATTTGATTCTTTGTTGTATCATTAGGAGAAACCGATGTTTCTTTGTAGTTTGGTGTGCTTAAAGGAGGTATGATTTTTAACAAATACAAGTAAACTTTATCCATTATCGTTAGAACCAACATGTTTGGTATCTTTTATACTTCTTATGGCTGGTCTGTACATATGTTCTCCGACTCTCTTTGCATTAGTGTATATTCATTCAAATTTCCAAGAATATTTTAAATTCCCAGAGCTAAAAGTTCATTGAAGTTCATTATGGTTTTCTGGACAAAGAAGCATATTATTCGTAGGACCATGAACATTTCCTATTTTCATTTAGCAAATGTTTTCATTTTATATATGCCAACATAAAATCCATAACCTGTTTTGTTTGAATTCTAAATTATGTATGTTTGAATCGTTCGTAATAATAATCTCGACATATTGTCAGATCAAAATTTGTAATGTAACTAATCTAATATGCGAGAGATTTTACAATTTCATATTCTATGATCGTTTTGTAATTTATCATAAATTGCCGATATCGCAACGCAATCAACTACTGTGTCGAAACTTCCAAATTAAACCTTTAAACAGTCATTTTCGTTGAGTAAAAGGCTAGACCATCTGCCGCTGGTCCGGCAATGAAAATAGGAAATTGCGCCGTATGACTGCGTTATGTCTGAAATGAATAGTGATTAAATTGCCGGACAGGCTGATGGCGACGCTCAAAAAGAGGAATATTAATTGGGAAATGGATATTTGCTGAAACTAGTAGTCTCTAATAGGTTAGTTATGCGATTACTATCCGACAAAATTGACGGTTAAATGTATTTTTTTATTGTGTTTTTGTAATTATGAGGATCCAGTTACCCTTATTATACTACGATGTTTGTTAGGCTTTTAAACAGATTATATTAAATATCAATGTTCCTATATTTTACTAAAATATAGTAATATTTTGTTCTTATTTTGCTATCCTACTTATCAAAATTAGGATATTTAGAAATAATAAATAAAAAAATCCAATAAAAAAATATATAGCATGGTTTTTTTTATTGTGTTCTTGTTTAGATTATATCAAAATAATATCAATATCGATATTAATGATAACAAGCATATTTTTACTTAAAGCACATTAAGTAACTACTTATAAAGTAGTTGACTAAATCCAACTGAACAACAAGAAGTAAATCTTAGATTCATCATAATAAATGTATGCGTTTCATAAATGAACTATTTTGGTGTAAGCTCAATTGAATCGCAACATTTCTAATTGTCAACTAAAACCTCTTATTTTCGGTACAACTCCACATACATTCGATTGAGTTGCATATGATATTGTTTCCTCTTATTTGCCTGGCAACTTGGCCAGTTCTAATTAGGTTTCATCCTCAAAATTCCACCAACTTCTTCCTGGAGAACCTGCCACAACTGACCACAATTTATGCTACTTCTCTAGAATATAATCGTTTTGCTTCTTGGGATAAATGTCTCCAAGAATGGCGTTGAATTTGAATTTCCTTTAAATCCCATGGTAATTTTTAACAGTCTGTTAACAAAAAGCATAAAGATGTATTACTAACAATTACGGAATGTTGAGGCTCATAGGGTAATTTATTAGTGCTGACTGATGAATGATCAATCGACGAAGTCAGTTCCGATTGATTTTTTAATGAAATTTTACACTGCATGAATTACTTCTTCAGACTTCTTCAGACATGATCATTTTGTGCTTAAACCATGTTTATCTCTCGAGCTGAACACAATAATATTCAGCATTTATGGCTTCATTAGGATTCAAAATCTCATATTGAATAATTTCTGTAAAATCGCACCATACTGATAGTAACACTTTTTATGGCGAAAACCTGGTTTCGAAGTAAGCAAAGGTGGTTGTCCTGTTATTAACTATTGTTTTTTTTATGTGAATGTGAATCCAGTAACAATTTGTTGAACAAAAGGTTCTCTGTCTAATCTAGAAAAAAAGTACACTGCAGATGGTTGCACAATGAATTTTGTTTTCAATTGAAAGTTGATATCTCACTCATTTTTTCTTTTTCGCTTCTTTGAGTTGTTTTAAAGACCGTTGTATTGTGGACACTGAATCGTTCTGCTTTGTGGCTAATTCCTGGACGGGTTGTATGAGATCAGCTTCAATTTCAGCCAATAACACATCTTTGTCAAACCCAACAGGTCTTCCAAATTTTATACCGTTGAAAAAATTGAAATTAGCACTCCTAAATTTTTTAAAGCAATGCTGACATATTCATAAGTGTATTGTTACACTTTAGAAATTATCATAAAGCATCAAATGTCTAATAAGGAACTTATCCAAACTTTGGTTTCATTTTTTAAAAAATTGTCAATTTTTTTCAAAATTTAACAATAAGCCCTCAGCATCAATATATGTAATTAGAATATAGGGGATGTGATATATTGTATATATATATATATATATATATATATATATATATATATATATATATATATATATATATATATATCAAAATTAGTTGCACGTCATCCATGACGCTATTGAAAAACTGCAAAAGCACCAGTACATAAATTAAATAATAAAAGAATCAAATGGAATGTATTCAATACATTTCAAATTTAGCGTCTGTATTCGGTTGGCAGCATATGCAACATTGTCAAGTTTCACATTTTTCTTGTTGTTATTTATTGACATTTTTCTTATTGCTATTGTTTGAAAGTTATCCCAATATATACTATCTGAATGTTTACTTTGATATTTAGCTTACGATCGAAAACAGTTCTTTTAAGAACTACCATAGTCAGACTCGCGCCTGTAAAATGCCAAATTAGTTAAACAGTCGTTGTCAAGAATTAGTAGCATATCTAATGGCAAGCATATTTTGAACAAGAACGAGACAATAATGATCTGTGGCGGCTCGTGAGGGAAGACGTTGGGGCGCCGCCCCTTCATTATTTATCACAGTAAACAATTTTTCAGAAAAACACCATATTTTATATCCGTTACGTTATTTTAATTCCTTAACCGTGTTGCAGCAGCCTTAAAGTTAAAAAACAATGACATTTTAAAATCGCCTAGAAAGCGTAATTATACTAAAAGGGTTACCAATACTGTAGCTTTGGACACAAGTTCGATTTGTGATACCAGTTATATCATGTATGAATACAGTAAGTATTCGTAACATAACCATTGCACGAAGGGCTGTTCTTAATCCCATATGTAGTTTATGCGTAGATACTCACTGTTTAATTTTCCTTTGCAGGGTAGCATGTAACTTTGAATTCTTTACATGAGCAATTAAAAAAGAAACAACTGTTTGATGGATGGCGTATGTCATAGTGCAACATATTGAAAGAAGTAGGTTTTAAATGGAAAAAAGATGATCCAAAACGAGGGCTTATCGCTAAATACGTACAGATTTTTTGAGAGGTTAAATGAAGGAAAGAAAAAAGCTTTCATCAAGAAAAAGTATCAAGCATACAGAAAATGAAATAATGAAATGGTATGAAAGACGAAAGAGTATGAAAAGATGCCCTTCCGTTAATTATAAATACTGCAGATGATAGCAGTGATTCCAGTTAGTATTTTTCAGGTCTTGATTAATGAAAATTAAAGTGCATGCAGATATTTCATTGTTTTTTTTTTCTGTTTTCTACTTGCATAATATATATCAGTAAATGTCATTAGCAAATATATAATCTTTTTATTTTAATAACAATTTAAATATTAAAAAATGCGGACAGTTTTTGAATGAAGAATTTTACATGTCCTGAATCTATCTAGAGGTACTAAATCGACGACACATGCAATACTTTGAACATTAATTATAATTTTTTTAGTTACTTGGTAATTGCATTTAATTTAGAGTTGATTTTTTTAACTATCATTAAAGTTTAAATTGTAAAAATGAAGCGCTAAAGTAAGGTTATGAGGTTTAATCACAATCGGGTAACAGGGCAGTCAAAATGTTGATCGCGTTCTTAATGACGTGCAACTGCTTTTAGTTTGTATGAGCTATAATTAAATCAATTTCGGTAGATGGCATTTCTTTTAAAATTTGAAACAAATACATTACTTGGGTAATACTGATATTAATTGAGGGTATTATAACAGATCCACTTTTATGACAAACGATTGAAACGCTGAATAAACGAGTTAAGGGATATAAGATTTGAGGTATATCATCAATTGAGGCAATTTAAGGACTAGACTTACACTTTAACGTTGGCTCCGAACCACAGTGATCAGCTATTCTTTAATTCTGGTCAGCACCCCACTCATGCTATTTACTCTTGTTATGCGCTTACCTTACTAACCTAAGTCTCTTGAGTCTACCAACTGGCGAGTAACCGACAAAGAATACCTCTCAGAAGATACTCGGCCTTACCCAGAGCGATTTCTTGTGTTATTTACGCTCTTGCCTGTTGAAATGCAGCACGCAAGCCCGGTCTCTTCTTAGAAGGTCACTCATCTAAGTACTAATCGCAATAAGCTATGCTACGTCTCGATAGATTTCCGACTCACTGGATTACAGGAGATGTCAAACTTCTGGTGATGGCGTAACGACTGATTAGAAACATGCAAAGTGTTATCTAAAAGGTGACCAATATTTCTAGATGTTACTATGAGCGATTGTTTTCAAGTTATTGTTAACTTCAGTCTTACGCTGATCAATCCAATCCTTTAAACTTGTATGTATAATATTTTTTAAAAGGGTTACTTTACCTAAATAGATAAGAGGTGATTGTCATCATATCCTATTTCCATATGTCAGCGTGTGAAACAGATATATGTATTTATTTTCTAAAGCAAAATCTATTTGGAATTTTTCCAAACTGTATTTTTTCATCGGATGTCATGCTTACCATTCCAACGAAACGTTCGTAACAATGATAATAGGCATTGTAATTAACTTTTCAACATGTTGCTAGTTATTGCACAAATTACAACTTGAATGTTACCCTTTAATTCTCTGTGGCCCGTTAGCATCAAATTGTTTTGAAAAAATCTAACGGTATTAAATCGTATGATCCTGCAGGCCAACTGAAATCTGTATTCCGTAAAATCACATTTGGCCTAAATTTCGATTCACATTCGAAAAATGAAAAAATTAAATTCGAGTAGTGTCATATACAGTCTTATAGAAAATAAACATCCGACATTCAATTCTGGACACAAAAAGTCACTTAACCTTAACCTCAATATTCACAGTGACTACATACAGTGACAGTATTTCTAACATCAGCTTCGAACAAAAATGGTCCAATGATTTTATTTGTCAACATCTACACCAAAAAAGTGAGTTTTTTAATATAGAGATTTTTCATGCGAATACTTATTACTTCAGATATAACACCTTTGCAAATTAATCCAATCTGAAGTGAGCTTCACCATTTGACACTTATCTTTAACACTTTACACTTAACTTTAATAGTTAATTTAACATTTATCTATCGTGACTTCTATTTTTAGAGTCGCTTTGGTAAATCGATTTTTAACATCGGTTACGTGGCAACTTTTAACAACATATAACGCCTTTGCAAATTCATCCAATCTGAACTGAGCTTCATCATTTAACACATGTTTGCTTGACAACAATCGATCTGTTTTTTGATCTGTTTTTGTTGATATAAATGAAAACCTTTATGCAACAATCTTTGTACACGTGGAAAACGTGACATTGATGTTGTCCGTCTTTCAGCCTTTACTTTGCCAATAACCCAACAAGGTTATTTTTGACTTTCAGATTGATTTGATCAATTATTTACACCAAGAAAATGACAAGTTTTGTTATGAGTGTTTTTTAAAGAATGCCAGGTATACAGCATGGTTAAAACTCTTAAAAAAATTCTCTGAATAAAAAAATAAAAAAACAGCCCACAAAAGTTCTGTTTCAATGATTTCCATCGACAACACTTTTTCTGAAAAGCCTCCCTATTTTTTTCCAAATAGACGAGACATTTAAGGGCAGGAATTTATTGTGTTGACCAAATATATTAAACATTTAGAATATAATCAAAATAAAATTATTTAAAAAGTTTCAGATATTAAGGGCTATAATTCATAAACTATTCTCGTTCATTATTCTTGATAACGAAATTATTAAATTCCTTCGATGGTTATCTATCGTGACTTCTATTTTTAGAGTCGCTTTGGTAAATCGATTTTTAACATCGGTTACGTGGCAACTTTTAAGAAGATACTTTAAACGCGTGCTTAAAAAATGCACCCCAAAGTTGTGTTAGTTATATAAAATATTGTAAATACGCATTCTAAAGAATAAATAGTATAGTGCCTATGATATACAATAATCTATATAAAAATTCACATTCTAAAAAGCAGATCTTCACATTGTAATAACTTGCAGAGAACAATTTTAGAGTAAGAATAAATTCTCTATAATAGTGCTTCGAGAATTAACAAAAATATTGGAATGGGATTATTACTAAAAAATATATAAATCTGTAATACAAATAAAATTGTAATTGAAATTACCAGGTGTGGCGGATAATAATTCTTAATCTCTTCTTTAAAAAAAACACGTTTAATTTGGGAAAAAGGTGCGAAATGGTTTATTCAAAGTATGCATCATCGCTAGCTGCACATTTTTCCCATCTCTCTGGCAATTTGTGAAAGCCCTGCCCTCTGTTGAGGTGGTTCAGTCATCAAACTATTTTTCGACATCTCCGTAATTGTTGAAGTGTTTCATTGAAAGTGCGTGAGACATCGATGAAAATAAATGATAGTCGAAAGGGGCTAAGTTTGGTGAGTACGGCGGGTGCGGCAAGAGTTCTCAGCAAAGTGCAGAAATTGTATCTCTGACCTCATTGCAATGTGTGAAGGGGCCTTGTCATGCTGCAAAATCACTTTTCCGTCTTGTACCCCATTCTGGTTGCTTTTCGATCAATGCGTGGTTAGTCATTGGTTGGCGGTAGCCAACGGTATTAACTGTTTCACCGGGTTTCAAAAGCTGATACACGACAGCCTTCTGATCCCACCAAATGCACAGCATTGTCTTCTATCCAAAGTAATTCGGTCTTGCAGTCGATGTTAATGAATGTCCTGGTTCAACCCATGATTTTCTACATTTTGGGTTCTGAAAATATATCCATTTTTCATCTCAGTCACGATCCGATGCACAAAATATTTCTTTCATGCCAAGAAAGTAAAACTTCGCCGACCGTTTTTCGCTTTTCGGTCTGTATATTCAGCTGATGTGGTACACATTTTTCTGACTTCTGGATCTTTCCCATGACGATGATCACAAATGGTGAGGCGACCAACATTTGACTTTTATGCCAATTATTGAGTTTGTATATCGTCTTCTTCCAACAATACCTGCAATTCGGCATATGAATTTTTTTTCGGTTTACCTGGGCGTTATTTGTATAATAAATCGAAATCGCCACTTTTGAATTATCTATACCAACGATCACAAGCATCTTGCGCTGAGACATTGTCACCGTAAGTTTCCACAAACATATGACGACTTTCTCTCGCATTTTTTTTTGATTGAACAAGAAAAGCAGTAGGTTCGGCAAATGCTCCTTATTTGCCTCCAAACTCGATATGTTTATCAGGCGAAAAAAGTATGACGCTAACTCAACCGTGACCCAACCCTTGTTGCCAGTGCCATCTCTTAAAAAAAAAGTATTATTAACCGCCACGCCTAATATTCTGGTTTTGCTAGGCAATGCGGCCAAAAACAAGACGAACTTTTGCATCAGCCTAATAAAATTAAATATCAGTGAATTAAATATATACCTAATTAATTTGATTAATATGTTTTTATTTTTCTTATGCTATCCTCTATTTGCGGAGGATGACTATCATCATAAAGATTCTGGCTTTATTAAAATATCATATAAGTATAAAAATATATTCATACAATAAAATATCACTTTGATCATTATATTCTCGACTACGATTGTGCACAATTTATTTGTTCGCTTTCTGTATCCTTAGTCACGTCTGTAGTGATAGGTCATTCGGCCGGATATATATATATATATATATATATATATATATATATATATATATATATATATATATATATATATATATATATATATATATATATATATATATATATATATATATGTATATTTATTTGTTTGCCGCATCAACTATTTTACATATTTTTCGGCATTCATTCCTTATCTGCACACAAATTTTACATAAAATGATTAGGCTTACTAATCTATATAATACTGATAAATATCTATTTATCAAAAGTTAAAAATGGAATTGATATTTATTATGATTTAATTCAAATATAGATGTTTATATTTTCAAAACAATTTAATGATATCTTTGTTTAATTTTTATTGAAAAACATAATATAATCACATCATCATATACCTAAATATGACAAGTATCCTTTATATGATTTTGTTAGTGGATTGTATGCCGAGAGGCACAACAATCAATTTAGATGTATATTGTGTCACGTTGAGAAATCTTCGGCATGCCATACAAAACAAGCGGCGTGGCCTACTGTTTTCCGGTGTGATGTTACTCCATGACAATGTAAGGCCATATGTTTCTGCACAAATACAAGGTCTAATCAGGTCTTTTGAATAGAAAAATATTGATCATCTTCCTTACAGTCCAGACCTTGCACCCAGTGATTTTCACTTGTTTCGGTACTTAAAGAAGTTCCTTGTTGGTCAGTGAATGGTTCAACGACGACGAAGAAGTTAAACCTGGAATCATGGATTGGGCTTCTTCACAGACAGCAAATTTATTTGACGTCGTAATTCAAAAACTTGTTGATCGGTATGACAAATGTTTGAACAAAAATGGAAATTATGTAGAAAAGTAGATTCAAGTATGTATAATACGGAAAAAATATGTTTTAATGATATTTATATTATTTTTCTTCTTGCTACCTCGTATATTGAGACCTCCATATATATATATATATATATATATATATATATATATATATATATATATATATATATATATATATATATATATATATATATATATATATATGTGGAGTGTTAGATTTTCTTGGACTGCGTCCAATAAGACAACAGTAGTTGAGTGTTATCATACACCCAACTGTTGGGTTCCACAATCTCATGTGGAACACACAACAACCTGCCTCTCCGCCTTAATGAGCATTTGCCTTCCAGTTGAAGGGATGGGTGAGGCCCGTTTTCAGTCAAGCAACCAACAAAAAATGCATATATATATTATATATATATATAAATATATATATATATATATATATATATATATATATATATATATATATATATATATATATATATATATATAATGTATTTTCGCTATTGGTTTTGGTGTTTCGATTTGGTCTGGTATTAAGGCCTCTCATCTCAAACTATTTGTATATCATGTTTGAGGGCTCTAACAATGTTCGAGTACATTCCGAAGTCTACTGACAATAATCTTCGACAGGTGCTGAACTGGTGAAAAATCTAGAGTTCCTGAGAGTGAAAGGCAGAGTCCAAAGTTCTTGAAGAACAACAGTTTACAGTACTTATGTTAAACAGAACACAACTCACTTGAACATAAAATACAACTATTATTGATGTTAATGTAGCTAGTGGAAGTTGATAGAATTCGGCTTATAAATTGAAACAAACATTATAATTATTTCCAACAACTGTGTAAACCATATAAAATCATTTAAAATATGTGCGAAAAAATAGGGTAATAATGTGTGGTAACAAGAATTAGTAAGTGACTTGTATTCGATATTTTAGGCTCAGATATTTGCTTGCAATCAATTAATTGATTTGAAAAGTGTGTTTCTTAGATTTTTAATTGCAACATCCTAACGTTGAATCATCAGTCGGATTAAATATTCTCTTGATGATGCTAACGCGCGTCGAGAAGTTAAAAAAAAGTGATTTGGTGTTTAGTGGAAAATCTGTTTAAGTTTAATGATAAATTTGTTTTACAAATGTTAATTTTAAGTAGATTACTAAATCTCTTATTTGCCCACTTTAAATTCCAATACAAATTTCTAATCACTAATTATCCTAAATCACCTCATAAAAAAATCAAAGTCAAATTTATGTTTACATAATGTTTACATAAAACATTTATGTTTACATAAAAATGATAGGAGAAGCTGAGTAATACATAGATTATAGCTTAACCATATAAAGCTTTTATTACAATCTTAAATCCATCAAATCTAATGGACGCAATCGGATGGCTTCCCATTTTCGAAAGAGTTATTTTTGCAGCAAAATTAGCAGACTTTGAAAAAGGTCAAAAAGGGAATGAAGATGGATGTCCGTAGCAGTGCGATAAAAGTCTTTTTAGATGATCAGTTTTAGACTGCCACGATAGTTAACAACATTTTTTTTTTTGATTTTCAGTTTGGAAATGTTTTAAGTGATATAAGCTAAAAATTATGTTAGATGTAACTTATGGTAATTATTTAATATAATAATTTTAATATTATGTATTTATTTATATATATATATATATATATATATATATATATATATATATATATATATATATATATATATATATATATATATATATATATATATATATAGTTTCACGGATGGTAGATAACGTTTCTAAATCATTCCGGGTGTCGATCCGTTTATTCTTCGAAGCGTCACGACGCTTCGAAGAATAAACGGAGAGTCCAACTGACGAGTCCAAATGAAGAGTCCAACTGACTTCTTCAGTCGAAGCGGACAACACTTGAAAATGCCAAATGAGATTTTGGCAAAACGTCGTGACTCTTCACAGAATCAACGGATTATATATATATATATATATATATATATATATATATATATATATATATATATATATATATATATATGAGCATTTCGTTGATTGCCCGACCGGGGACCGGCCTCACCTATCCCCTCCACTGGAGGGCAGGAGGAACCGATCCACAGTCAACAACACACACTTTTCGCCGACTTCCCATCGGATGGCGCATATATGCAGTGTTAGAATTCCTTGGACTGCCTCCAATGAGATAACAGTGCTGGGTGTCATCAGTGGGTGTCTGGTGGAGGGGATGGGTGGGGCCCATTCCCGGTTGGGCAATCAACGAAATGCTCATTTAGGCGGAGATGCAGGTTGTTGTGTGTTCCGCATGAGATTATAGAACCCAGCAGTTGGGTGTTAAATGACACACAGCACTATATATATATATATATATATATATATATATATATATATATATATATATATATATATATATATATATATATATATATATATATATATATATATATATATATATATATGTGTGTGTGTATATACATCTAAGAATTACACGAACACCGAAAGGGATCAAAGCCTAGTTGGATGAAGTTCATGGCACGTCTGCTCGTGTGTATGCAAATGTTTATAATTGAATAAATGAGTTTAAACGTGGCCGTACATTCACAAAAGATGAACATCGCTCGGGACGTCCAGTGCAAGTGACTACTCCCGAAATGATTGAAAAATCTACGACATGGTTTTAAGTGATCGGTGAATCAAAGCACGCGAAATAGTGAAGTTGCATGAAGTGAAGTCGTGTGGAAAAAAATTCGGCAAGATGGGTGCCGCGTTTGCTCTCAGTGGAGAATTATCGCAATCGTGTGGTCAACTCTGAGGCTGTTTTGGCGCATTTTTGTCGCAACCCTGATGAGTTTCTGCGTCGATACATAACTGTGGACGGAACATGGAAACACTACTACACTCTAGAAACAGAAGACCGATCAAAACAGTGGGTTTTTGAAGGCGAACGGGCTCCGAAGAAGGCGAAGACGGTGAAATCGGCCTGCAAGGTTATGACCACAGTTTTTTGAGATGCACGAGGAAACATCTACACCGATTACTTGGAAAAGGAAAAATAATAACTGGAGAGTATTACGCATCGTTATTGCACCGGTTCAGCAAAGAAATCAAGAAAAATCGTCCCCATTTGAAAAAGAGAAAGTTCCTTTTCCCTCAAGACAATGCACAGGTGCACACCCGTACAGTTTCAATGGTCAAAATTATGGAATTAAAGCTCGAATTATTACAAATTCCATCGTATTTGCCGGATTTGGCCCCAAATGACTTTTTTTATTTTCGAACTTAAAAAAATGGGTCAGCAGATAACGGTTCACATGGAACCAGGAGGTCATCGCCCAAGCAGATGCCTATTTTGAGGACCTTCCAAAATATTACTTTTTGGACAGATTAAAAAACTTAAAGAAACGTTTGGAAAAGTGTATGTAGAGCTAAAAGGAGATTATGTTGAAAAATAAAAAAAATCTACTTAAAATAATTTGGTTTTCTATCTTTTTCTAATAACATATTGAACGACTCTCGTATAATGGGATTAATTACTTCTTTATGCTTTTTGTCTTGTGGCCTTTAACATATTCAGTAGAAATATATACGTTTATTTTACTATATTATATAATTTATTTCAGTAAAAATCCGGTTTTAAAATATGCAGACATTATGATTCAATTTTAAGGTAATAAAATACCTTGGGAGATAAAAGAGGTGTAATAATAAATTAATGAAACTAGTGGTGTAGGGTTCGATCTGATAACACTGTCGCCTTGCCATTTGAAGGGAAGGCAGGCCAACATTTGATGCATCTTCAGAACGAGTTGGATCTCCCTAGAGTCACTTGGTAGCAATTAGTTTCATGAACCCGATTTTTCTAATACGTTCTGAAAATGAGTGACAACAATTTCTAGGAACTGTGCGTTATCCACTCGTCATCAATAATAACACTTTTCAGAAAATTACGGTAATTTTCAATCGGCCCAAAGAAGACAGAATTGCTTTTGTCCATCTATCATCACATCGCCTCGCTATGACTGACCACCTGTGTTTCAATTCCTTTACTCTTCCAATAATTTCACACACCCTCAGAAAACAAATGAGGGTGAGTGACATACAAAAAATATTGCATTCCTAGATCGTTGTGGGTCTAATTCAGAGTTAACCATCTCGATTCGTCTTTTTACTTCGCTCTCGAAGTCGCAGCTTTCGCTGTGTATGCACTCAAGTAGATGGCCTCACTCTTAGGGAAAATATCACATATCTGTGTCAAAACCTTTGGAAAAGTTTTAGATCTGTTAATAACCATTAGTCAGCATTTTACTAGGCTCAGTTAAATATCTGCATCTACCTGAAATTTTTCAATCCGTTTAAGAAATCGGACTATCTCAGAGGATGCTATTAAAGCGGTGTCACCGGCACAGCGCAAGTTTGGTGTCTATTGATATCCCCCTGAACAGTGTTCTGCTGCCTTCCTAATTATGCATTTTCCATGCATATTAAAGAGTATAGGAGAAAGTTCGCAGCATTGATTGATTCCTTTTAATATGAATTTGGTGGATATTTGATCATCGACACTGACAAAATCATTGTTGTTCATGCAGAGTTATCTTATGAAAAAAATAAGGTTTTCCAGCACAGTACTGCCAATTATTGATGTACAGCTCAAAGATGATTTTCTTTTACGGTATGAAATGGTTATGAATAAATCTAGAAATCAGACTGGTAAATGATATCCGTAGAATATTCCATTCTGTAAGTTCGATTCTTATTCCTCTACATGGAACAAAATCGGATTGTTCCTGAGGGACTTGAGGGAACTGGTAAAGTTTCAATGGTTCTTGTTATATATATATATATATATATATATATATATATATATATATATATATATATATATATATATATATATATATATATATATCTTGTTATATATATATATATATATATATATATCTTGTTATATATATATATATATATATATATATATATAGATTCTCAAAATGTAACATCGTTTTATGAAACTATAGTCACACAAAGTTAAAAATAAAAGTGATATATACTTTGTGTTGACGGCCACACCTCTGAATTCCAAATCTTGCTACATATCTCATATATTATTATTACTCCATGTTAACCTGAAGCATTTATCATTTCTGTCATCAGACTTTTCTGTTTCCAGTCATTTTTCGATGATTTAATCTTTTAATCATGCGAGTACATAATGAACATTATTTTAATTATCCTAAGTTTTACAATTTTTACTGATTGTAGTTTACTCGTCAGCCAATTTATTGTTAATAATTTTTTTACCATTTTTAAATACTTCAGTTTTGAAGAACTGAGCTTATTGTCTAGCTTGGATAATAATAAACCAACTGATAATACAGTCAAAATATTCACAGCATGAAACCTACAAATACGATTTATTTAAACAATATTTCAAGTAATATATTGAGTGGAAAATATATTTATATTTTATAATCTGTCACATAGTTTTTATTAGTTTAATTCGGAGGGCATAAATTCGAAAACAAAGTTGTTGGGATCGAGCTTTTTGATGCCACAAAAAAAAAATGACGACCATAGGTTGGGACACTACTAGTTATCAAATTTTTTCCACTATCGACACCAATGTTTATATTGTCAAGTTGTTTATTGATTACAAGCAAACTTTTCATAGGAGTAAGATTTACTAGCTCGTGTTATAATTAACAATGAAATTCTTCGTCTCGTTCCTATGTTTTTATTACCAAAGTGCATAGCTTGTACGAATCTGTTGGACGAATGATCCCACGTGTGTGCGGGCGAGGTACGTGGGCGAATCATTTCCTAACTGCATGTAAGTGCAGGGTATGTTCGAACTGGTAAAATTAATATAAAGGTTCGAACTGGTAAAAGTAATATAAGAATAATGTGTTACACAAGTTTTGTAATTCAGTATTTGTAGATGGGTGAGGTGTTTCGGTATAAGTATAACGATTCATTCACACATACATTCGTCATTGACGATTCGTCATTTGATACAAGGATAAGTAGATGATTCGTTTTTTTCACGATTCGTAAGCGTGTGAACACGCTCGTAGGAGTTTATAAGCCATTAAAAAATAAAAACGATTCTGCATAAATCACTATACTGAAAAAAAAAGACGAATCGTCGCCGTGTTTACCGGTCGATGTAGAACTTTGATAAACGTCAAATTAAGATATTGTAGTAAGAGGGTCGCAATGTTTCTTACTTAACTTTTTGGCTATTTAGTGGGTTGCGACACTAAAAAGGTTGAGAAACGATGTTCTAGGATAAGATAGTTATAGTGAAATAATAAAAATAGTTAAATTTCAAGACTTTCTTTTAAAAAATATTTTAAGTGGGAGAAATATTTATATTTCACCATTTGTCGAGTATTTTTTGTTAATTTCATTTGGGAGGAATAAATTAAAAAATAAAATTGTTACGGTTGAACTTTTTGATGCCTGGAATACAAAAATAAAAAAATGCTCGTCGATGTAAAATGCAATTTGAAAAAAACCGCGTCCGAGCGAAAACATCAAACGTTTTAAATTGAAAACGTATTAATTTTACATATTAAAACGATAAAAAAATCCGACCCATACAAAATTCGTAGTTCCTACATTTCATGTTTTAGGAGAATTACAATTTGATATGAAATATTATCATTTGAATATTAGGAACATTTTAGTTTCACTTGCATGTTACCGAGATATTAAAATGTATGCCCGTTTAATATATGAAAGTTGCCGAGATCTATATTTGAATATATTTTGTTTGCGATTTGACGTTATGGAGAGCAGGCGCGTGGTTTTTGAAGTCGGATTGAAATGGGTTGCTTGCATGATTGACAAGAGTCTATATCAGTCCCCATTATGAAACGTGAGTTTACATAAATACGCATAAGCGTCATGGTATTTCCTTTTTTTCTTTAATATACTGCTGACACACTGCCATTTCTAAACAGAAAAAAGAATCATGAAGTTTAGATTTTGGGGGGATATCACTGTATCCAGATAAAAATATTATATCAAATTTTAGAAAATCAATACATTCCTGGTGGAATAAATACAAAATAATTTTAAATATAATTCTTAAGTGAGGAATATATTCAATAGTATAGTTCCTGAAGCTATAATAAACTGATGAAATTTACTGAAATCATAAATTGATTTTAAAATTTTTATTTTTATATTAGGTTGAGCAAAAGTTTATAAAATAATACAAAACAATTCAATATATTTTTTTTGACTAAAAATTACATCAAATAAATATAGTATGCCTGTTAGGTCCGACGACCTTTCTCCAACTTTCCGGTAGTTATACAATCCCGTGCTTATAGAAATTCAGAGATTTCTGGCTAAAGAAGTGAATCAGGAGATGTTTCTAGTCTTCCAAGGAACTAAAGTTTTTATCAAGCGATCTAAGTAAATGGTACGAGGGTTGGTATTTATGTATCCGGAATAATAAATAAAAACAAATATTTACCACTGAAAATGATTTTATTGTTTTTCAAAATATTCTCCGCAACGATCGATACACTTTTACATAATTCAAAATTTCAGAATTGACTGTCCTACCGTTCTCTAGTGGCACTGTAACGTAACCATATGCTCATTTATCCCAAAAGAACAGGCAACCATTTGCTTCGAAGTGTTTCTTGCGCGAACAACTTCTGTTGGGTTTGGCTCATTTTCAAAGACCCACACAGTCGAATGGTATTTATTTTCAGGCTCATATGCATATATCCAAGATTCGTCACCTGTGTAGATATTATACACATTTGATGTATCAAGATTGTATTTTTTGAGCATTTCTTTGCCAATACTAATCGACCTTTTTTGAGTGATTGTCATATTATGCGGAATCCAATGCGCACAAATCTTTTTCACAGCAAAATGTTAACGTAAAATGTTGTGTATGCTTGTCATACTAATGCCCAGGGATGCGTCAATCTTACGGTATTTCACATGATCATCCTGATTTATCAGTTCGCGCACAGTATCGATGTTTTCTGGCACAACAGCTGATTTTCGGCGACCTTCTTTAAATTCGTCCATGAGGAAACGACGGCCACGATTGAATTCACTAAACTAGTGATATACAGTGGTTTTAGATGGTGCTTCATCGCCAAAAGTCGAAGTGAGTTGATCGATGCACTGTTGTTGAGAGAATCCACCTCGAAAGTGGTAGTAAATCATCGCACGAAAATTCTCACGAGTTAATTCCATTTTTTCGAAGATGAGGGAATTTTGAGATGAATTAGAATTTGGATTGGAGATGAAATTTTCAAGTCACTAAACAACAGAAAGAGCGTCCCTGTGACAAAACGTTCTGAGTACTATATAGTCAATAATGTCAAATTTTACGACGTATATGTCAGATGGCGCCTAGCAACGCCATTGTTGCCAATTCCGGATACATAAATAGCAACCCTCGTAGTCGAAAGGTGCAAGGTGGAGAGAGTATGGTGAATGGACCAAAATATCGCAATTAAGTTGAAAAAGTTTGCATCGGGTGACCAAAGAAACGTGTGGTCTAGCATTACCGCGATGAAGCTAAATGCTCGTTCTATTGGATAATTAAGCCTGATCGATTTCTCCCTTTAATTCACTTAGTTGTGAACAGTTTTTGTTGCGTTTGTTTTTGGGGTTTTCAGGTGATACCTCATAATAAAAGATACCCTTCCAGTTTTTTTTTCTTTTTTTTTAGGGTTTTTCGCCACGAACTCGAAATATTTCAAAAATATCGGTTCTTATGCAAATAAAGAATCACTGGGTAAAAACAAGAAACCAAACGAAAACAAATTTCTCAGTGGTTCTTTTCTGTAATAAATTTGCCTAACGAACAAAATTTTAAAAATATAAATATGTTCTAAAATAAATACAAACGTTTGAATGTTAACGCTTGGGGAAATATTCTCCTCCCGTTTTCAAAACGAATCTAAAAATAAATTATATTAATTTCTATAAATTCTGAAAAGGTAGGAAGTAAATATATTTTTTGTGTAAGTCAATGATACTTACATTGACAAGTGGCGAAAAACCCAAAAAAAGACGAAAAATATATGAACACGCCACAATTATTCAGACATTACCCTTCCAGTACCTCCAAATGCGATAACCTTCTTCAAGTATAGATTGGCTTTTGCGCTGGTTGAAGGGACATCTTCGCGCTTACATAACGACCCCTTACGCTTAACATTATTATACATAAATCATTTTTCATCACTCTGTAACCATAAGCTTTAAAAATGGATCGATTTCATTGCGTTTCAATAGAGAATAGCAAGCAAAAATTCGGTCAAATTGATATCAAATTCTTCTCTGTTAATTCATACTGTACCCACACATCGGCGGTGCTAACTATTTCAAGTTGACGTAATTGCCTTCACACTGTTGACTCTTCTATGCCCATCACTTTCAATTAGCGCTAATATATTATTACTATCAACATCTACCAGTGGATCAGAACGTGGTGCATCGCTAAAATTAAAATTGTTTTCAAATTTTATGAACTACTTACCGCACGTGGAATCGCCAATTGCACCCTTACCGAACACAATACATATTTTTTTTTGCATCTGCGAAGCATTCTTGTATTATCGGCAATAAAAAAGTATGATTGGTTATTAATTGCGTTTTACGATGTAATGCTGTCTAGTGTTAAAAACGGAACGAACTTTTGCATTAACCCAACGATAACAATGCCGTCTTATTTTGAAAAAAAAATTGCAGGCTGTTGTAGGTGATAATTGGAAAATATACGTAATTAGAAATGCTAATGCCATTGGTACACTTTTGCGTATTGTTGTTTTGTATATTTGCAACTTTTCTCCATTTTTTAGAGGATAGTTGATACAGAATAGAATCTATTATTTTATATCTGGGGAAAATATTAGGAGAAGAAAACCTTGCCTGCAGTTTTCTTCATAGAATAAAATTATAAATAAGTAGATCATATAAAGAATTGTGTGTAACAGAATAGCGATGAATAACTCAGGACTTAGAAATCGTACAATTGGAAATAAAAGAAAGACTTTGCACAATGAAGACATTTGCAACGATAAATACAAAGAAATACTGCTATTTAATCATCATTGCCTATATACTAATGCTATATTCAAGGTTGATCCTGACCAAAATAATTTTTATAAATAATCACATTGAGTTATGAAGATATTTTTGACATAGTTTTAATAATGAAAAAAACAATTGTACTTCGGCTATGGAAAATCATTATGAAATAATTCACATTCAGCACTTTAAGGAATCACTTCGTTATGGAAGAGTTTCGAGCAATGTTTTGTTTGAGGATGAAACTGGACTTTATTTTTTTAAGAACGTAAAATGAAATTTTGTCTTTACTACAAAACGATAATGTAATGATCTGATTTGAACGAGAAATTGGCAATACTATTTTAAAATCAAGAGAAACAGCTCAAGACAACAAATATTTTAATAGACATGTGTTCAGGACATCACTAGATATCACAATCGCTAAAGTTTAAATGTGAAGTTTCCTCAAAATAGAATGAATGAACAAATATACAATGGACAACCATTCAAGTGATATCAATTGCAACATTTGAAGAAAATCATAAATAATATAATCGAAAACGCTGCAAAAATATTTTAAAAGAAAGGAAAACTATGGACATGTGTTTATTTGTGCGATATTATATTCTAAATGCAGTTTTTTTTTATTAGCAAGACACTGATATATAAATTATTACGATATGTACCATATATGTGTGAATATACCAGGGGCATAAATAAATAATGAGAGTGATGATGTGGCGTTCGATCTGACAACACTGTTGGCTTTCCCTTTGGGGGAGAACTCCCTAGAGCAACTTTTCGTAAACCGAATTTTTCTAATGCGTTCTGAAAATTAGTGACATTTTACATAGTTGACATTAGTAACATTTTCCAGCAAAGGTTTTATATCAAGTTTTGTTTCAGACCTGCACGTAGTGCGACGAAAATTTTTACAAAATTTCAAATGGCTTATGGAAACAGTATTCTTGTAAGGTTTCCAGGTTAACGCATTCACAAAAGTCCAAAACTGGATTGAAAATGAACCGTCGAATTGACCGAATTGAATGACCGTCGGTTGACGGTCAAAATAATCGAGAAAGATTGAACATCAAGAACAGTTGGGGTGAGGCATCACGAAAATGTGCTTTGCAATACAGTGATTTCAATTAACGAGCTTTTAGTAAGTAAAAACATCTCTGTGGTTCTGGAGCCACCTTATTCACCAGACTTTTTGCGACCTTTTCCTTTTCCCAAGATAGAAAACTAAAGGGCATCATTTTGGGGCATTGCATGGGGAGGCCGTAGCCGACCAGCCGAAGGCGATTCCAGTATCTGAGTTCCAGCACTGCTATGAAGAGTGGTCAAACCATTTTCGGTGATGAGTGGCTAACCAAGGCAACTACCTTGCAGGAGACAATGTCGAATTGTAATTTCAGCTGAATTAAAAAAAAATATAAAAAAATCAGTCTCATTACTTTTTTTACATCTTCCCATCTTTCGTTGGCTTCTCGGTTTTTTGTCTTCGTTATAATAGGAAGAATAGCTTACAGTAAAATCAATATCGTATATTGATAATACATTTAATACGTTTGCCACCATAAATACGAACTCTTATTTCTATGAATGTATGTTTCCCTCCAGTAGGATATATTAAACTCGAAGAAATTTACCACTAAACACCAAATATTTTTTTTATTTCTTGATACGTGTTTCGCTAACCCTGTTAACGTCATCAGGAAATGATTCATTCTGTAGTTCGCTAGTCCTAAAAAAAGTGCTTTTGAATTTAATGGTAAATCTCTTCGAGTTTAGTGTTTCGTTCTGATTTATCACAAAATATTACTGAAGTAAAAATCAGACTTTAACAAGAATCCAGTAGAAATATTTCACATCCCGAAATCTAGTAGAAATATTGTGCATGGTAATGAGTTTTTTGACTTCTTTGGACTGCGTCCTATTCTTGGCAAGAGAGTATACAGAGAGCCAACAGATGAAACATGTGCCCTCCAATGTAAGGGATGGGTGGAGTTTCCTCCCGGCACTAACCATTGCTCATTATGGCGGAAACGCAGGTTATTGTGCGTTCCACAAGAGACTGTGGAACCCAACGGTCGGAGGTGTATAACTCCTGACTACTGTTGTCTCGTTGGACGCAGTCCAAAGAAGACAAAAAACTCCATATATATATATATATATATATATATATATATATATATATATATATATATATATATATATATATATATATATATATATATATATATATATATTATTTAGCCTATTTGGATGAGTGGACAAAAGAAAAAATAATGAAATAAAGAATGTTATTTTTTATTTTCGATAGGAGAGAAACAAGTTCGCGGACCATCGTATAAATCGAGCCGTTGCAGGCTGACTGCTGCGGCGATCGAATTAAAAATAAACCACGAGGGTGCGCTACGTTCGACCGACACTGAATTTTTGATAAATGGGACGGTGTCAATGTAGCCATAAGCCGACACGGACCCGCTTTAATAAATGTCTCCCAACGACATTCAATTTGTGAATATGAAATATTTTATTGTGGCTATCTGCCGGGGCCTCCGAATAACTGCCAGCTTCGACAACGACTCTAATGGAAACTGCCGCTTCAAAAACGCCTGGCCAAAGTGTTTTTGCCGGCTTTTTTTCAATGGAAACATGTCGTAAAAGATAGCCAGGCACATTTTTGTCAATAGTTTTCATGAATAGCAGTGCTGTTTTTTTATCTGGTTGCAGAACATTGATGAAAGGAAATTAGCGAGAAAACTTTTAAGAACATTGATGAAAGGAAATTAGCGAGAAAACTTTTAAAACATTTCTTGTCTATTTTTCTATGTGTGTTTTTAGAAATCATATTAATATATGATGCAAATCATTTCTTATTAGTTTTTTTGGTTATCTAATATACAATTTGTTTCAATAAAGAAAAATGTAAACATATAATACTCTTGGTGATAATACAAGTACTACGAAGAAAGACTATTTTTTATTCTCTCTATATTTCCATTATATAGTGTTCTTATATATTTAATCAATCTTAGGTCTATTTCTTTATCTTATTCACACTTGTTTGTTATCCTTATGTCTAAGTAGACAAATTCTTCTACGCTTTCAAAAGTCATTCTTCCTAGTTCTGTATCCACTTCCACTTTCGAGAGACCTTCTCTTATGTACCTTCTACTATCATTAGTTTGTTTTTCTTTTGATTGATTTTTAAACCAAACTTGTATGCTGCCTCCACTAGCCTTTTTGTCACTTATATCAATCACTTCTCACTCGCAATATACGTGCTATATACGTGCTATATACGTGCGCGTTTATTTGTGTGCGTTATTCGAAACCATATTGAATAATAGTGTCGATAGTGGATCCCTTTGCCTTAGCCTTCTTTGATCAGAAAATCTTCTGTTGTTTCTTCTCTCCTACTACTTGTAGACCTCAAGTGTTCATTAGAGGCAACATAATAAGGCAAAATTATATCCCAAATGTAATAATATATCCCAAAGGTAATAATACTGTATATACTTTCCTATTTTTATCGGCAGGTAGTAAATTCGTTTTCTCAGAAAGATAATGGGAGATCAAAATAAAGACTGAAGCAATGGTATATTAATGTTTTGCAGTTGGTGCGATAGGGCTGGATGATGATGGTCAGTCAGATATAACGATCTTTCACAAACAGGGTATCTTAAGTGTATGGTGGGTAGATGGCGATTTTATATCAACTTCATTCGACATTAGAAATTTTGAGACGTGACTACAGGTAGCTTGGGACAGTATATCTCAAGAAGAAATAGACCGCTATATTAAACTGATGTTATGTGGGAGAGTGTCTAGAAAATACAAATACTTTACTCGATGTAACATTATCCATCTTTTATTAAAAAATAAATGTTGATTGAACCCTTCCTTCTGGGTGTTATAATTATGTCCATTAATAATGATAAAAATTATATGTAACTAGCTGTCCCTAGCTGGACGTAAATTAAACTTTAGTAACAATTGTGTTTTTAGATTAAAATTATTTTTAGAATTCCACAGCTTTTACCTGCTATTTGACAATTATATATTGTATATTTTTATAAGTATTTTATATTTTCTTAGTTATATTTTTATATTTTAAGCAAAAGCAAGCAACATATTTAACTCACAGGCAAATAAATAATTGCGGTTATATGTATTAATTGATTTGCTTTTACCTTAAATCTTAAAAACGGGGGTTTATTTATCTTTTATACCCCCGCAACCCCCCTTGGGAGTTGATATTGACTTGAATGAACCCTTCTCCTTAGCGAACATGGGCGATGTCTAAGGATTTTTTCTGGTTAAGTTAAAAAAATGATTATATTTATATTTAACGCCCCCGCAACCTCTCTTAGGTGTTCATTGTTATAAACCATCCTCCTTAGCGAACATTCACAACGCATGAAAAACATTCCCGACAAAGTCCATAGAATTTAAAGTTCAGAAACGGAAGTAGATTTATCTTTTACGCCCCCGCAACCCCGCTAAGAGAATTTTTATCAACCCTCCTACTAGGCGATGCATATAGAACTCCTACGATGCATGTAGAACATTCCTGCCAATTTCAAAGTCTGTAGGACTTAAAGTTAAAAAACGGGCGTATATTTACCTTTTACGCCCCCACAACCCTCTCTATGAGTAAATGCTTTAGTACCCTCCTCCTTATCGAACATCTACAACACATGATGAACATTCCTGCCAAATTTTAAGCTTGTATTCATATAGTATCGGAGAATTCGCGAAAACTGAGTGGTACTTAAGTAAGTAAAATTAGTGGTAAGTAAAATCCGAAACGAATCACTAATGGAGTTCACACTACTACAACAAAGTTCCTTAACAGTTAGGCCAGTTGGGGCGTTTTCATTAATTCCAAATGTACGTCTTGGCTCGCAGAGGCGGTGGGCGCGAAAAAAATTGGTATCTAGAGTTAAATACATATATAGTATATATATATATATATATATATATATATATATATATATATATATATATATATATATATATATATATATATATAAATATATTTGCCATTATAGTAACCATGGATCAGTTGAACGGGCAACAGCGTGCGTTAGTTATAAAAATGTTTTATAAAAACAGTGATAGTTTGGAAGCTGGCAGAGATCCTATGTTTTTACAACTTTGGATGTCATGGTGCCGACCCATCAAAACAGACGATAAAAAGTTGGATTAACTTTGAAGAGACTGGATCTGGAACTGGAAAGAAGAAACCAACAGGACGACAAAGAAGTGCTCGTAATCCACAGAACATTGATGTTGTACGCGAGTCTGTCTTACGGAGCCCACCGCGTTCAATTCGTAAGCAAACAGCTGCGATTGAAATGTCTGGGGAGAGTGTTCGCAGAATTCTTTTACATTTGAAATTTCATCCATACAAGCTGCAGATTACGATTACCAGTTGCGATTGGAATTTTGTTAACATATAAACAATGACGATCAATTTCTAAGTAAGTTGTGGATATAAGATAAGGCCCATTTTCATCTCACAGGTTACGTGAATAAGCAGAACTAGCGTTACTAGACAGACACAAATCCTAATGAACTTCAGAGCGCCCATTACACGCTAGTAAGGCAACAGTATGGTGTGCTGTTTCAATACATGGAATCATCGGACGTTATTTTTTTGAAAATGAATAGGGGACACTAATTGTTAATGCGGATCGTTACGTGGAGATGTTACAATATTTCGTTACATCTGAATTGAAAAATTTTCCACACGTTCAAGAAACCTGGTTTCAACAGAATGGAACAACATCACACACTGCACGGCAATCAATGGAAACTGTGCGAGAATTGTTCGGTAATAGTGTGATCTCAAGATTCGGTAACGTTCCCTGGCCCCCTAGATCGCCAGATTTGTCCATTTCTGATTTTTTCTTGTGGGGCTATCTCAAGAGTAAAGTATACACCACTCGACCAAGAACCTGGAAGAGTTAAAACAGAGAATTCAGAATGAAATTCACCGTATCCCAGCTGAGTATTTGGAGTGGTCAACGAAGAATCTCAGCAACAGATACAAGAATGTATACGTACAGGAGGACGGTATCTAAAAGACGTAATTTTTATAAAATGATAAATTCCATTAATGTTTCTTAAATAGCAAATTTTAAGCTTCTAATTAGTATGAATAAAATGTTTTTCTTCCATCACTCTTTATTTTATTGGATTGTTAAAAAGTTCCCTTTTTTTATGTCACACACATATATATATATATATATATATATATATATATATATATATATATATATATATATATATATATATATATATATATATAAAGCTATGACCATATAAATCGGTCATCCTGCCATCCTGCGGTAAACGGCCGCAGCAGTCAGACTATGCGAGGCCGTTCGGGGCCTGTCTAATCTTGGTTAAATACCAGGTATGTTCAAAAAATAGTGAAGTGGGCTCTTGGAGATAAGTATTTAAAAACAAAGAAAGCTCACCCGTGCTACACATTGGTATTTTGACATTCCTTCATTCGGCATTCAAAGCTCCAGCAAGGGTCTCCTAGGACCGGTTTTTGGCCTTAAGCACATATTTTTGTATTCTTTCAGTATGAGTTTTTTCCTTTCGTTTTGTTCCGGTCTTCCTACACTCTTACTCCTGGCCAACCTCCCAAATGTTAACCTTGTGTCTGAAACGGTTTCTATCCTGAATTTCACTTTGTGTCATATTTGCTGATCTTAGGTCCTCTTTAATTGCAACAATCTATTTAATTATTTCTACTTTAGCTCTACTCCTATTCTCATAAAATTCAACTATTTGTTTAGTCAGCCTACTCGGATTCATCCGTTTTATGTGTCCGTAAAACCTAAGTCTTCTTTTCAATCTCTTCGATGTCTTTCTTTCTGTTCAAAATGAGCGTTTCTACGCCATATAGACATTATGGGTCAATAACTGTGTTGTAATGTCTCAGTTTTGTGTTTTTAGATATGCATTTTTTGTTGCAAATATTTTGTGTAAGTCTCAATGCAGTTTCCATTTTTTGACATCTACCCTTATTGGTCGCTTTTTCCAACCCGTTTTCCATGATTGAGAGACTCGTCTAGTGTAACTATATATTGTTGTTAGAAATGGTGTTCTTAGTCTGTTGCAGGTCATGCATTGTGTCTTTTCAAAGGAAATTTGGAGTCCTACCTTTTCTGCTGTTTCTTTTAGGATATATCTATACATATCGATATATACCCTCGATGGAACTTCATAGCGTTATAAAAGGTATCATATGTCCTATTCCACGATATAATTGACTTCTATGCCAAATTTCATTAGAATCATCCCATCCGTTCGAGTGTGATTGAAGGACAAACATCCAAACAAACATACTTTTACAATTATAATATTAGTAAAATTATGGAATTTTATTTATGCATATGGATCCAAAAATATTGCATTAGTTGGCAGATTATTATTGTTCATTTTTTTTAACTCAGGATTAAAAAGTTATATGTATATAAGCTGTCATTAACGTACAGAAACTTATTCATCCAAATTGCAATCAAAGAAGCTTTGCTTGGCACATACCCTCTCACATTAAATTTAAATTATTCCGTAATTAGAACTGCACCAAAAATTCAGTACCAATTCGGGTCCGACCCTCCTCCAGGAAATCTAATTAAAGCAAAATATAACGTAACGCGAGCTGGACCGAGACCGGTCATAAAACAGGAATTCGCTTATAATGACCACTTAAATATACATGCGTGTGCCTGCCTGAGCAATTTATTCGTCGGATGTGCAGCGGAGACGGTGGAATAACACCAAAACTGTCAGAAATGGCTGGTTTCCTTGTTTGTGGGTGCCGAAAAACAAAAGTCGTAATTGAAACTTTGGCCAGTTACTGGGTGTGGTAAATGCGCGGTTTTTCGAAATTGGTGTTAGTGGAAGTTTTGTTTGAATAAATTTGTTTCTACTGTTTTAAATCTATCCTTTATGTATTTAAAAGATTAATATACTTTAGCGATATGCCCACCATAAATATAATTAAGAGGCATTATAGTTGACTGAAAAAAGTCGATGTTTGAATAAGTTAATTTAACTAGTATCAACACAGGCGTACTCTCTTAAAGTGAAAGAATGTAAAATCCAACAAGGAATCAACCTTCAGGTATGCCAGCTTGAGTAAGGTCGGATTCCTTCTGTGATGTATTCTACACTATACAGGTGCTATCTGAGCTTAATTGGTAGGTGATCATTGTGGTTCAGAGTTCACATTAAACTGCAGATTCAGTCGCGAATTAACCTCAGTTACTAATTTTGTAATTAATTTTAGATCAAAATTCAAAACGCTTTTTGAGTTTCAGTTTTTAGGAGGTAATTAGGTCTTACCTAATCACTTATTTTCCTCAAAACAAGTAGGAAATGGAGCGGGCACTTCCGTCTTCGTAATCTTTCACATAAAATAACATCTCGGTAATTGTACGTACTTAATGTACAAAAAACATTAGTTAATTTTTCGTCATTATATTTCGTGCTTTTCAACTTTGTCCACTCTAATTGTTTGTAGCATGTTTTTTTGTCATCTGTTTCTGATTTTACATATGTAATACTAAGTTTGAGGAGCTACGCGTTTGTTAAACTATAAGTTCTAACGAAAGAAGCATGGACATTCAATCTCACATCTTAGAAGAGAGTAAGGACGTAATTACCATCGATTTAGATAGCTTCGCATTACCCGCGAGAGTATTTCTCGCTTATATAAAATATTCATCGAATTCTTAAAAGGTAGATTTGGAATCATTTTGTGCTAATAATTTCTGATTTTTATAAAAATAAAGCACATTAGTTTGTGCAACTAACATGAGTGTGTCATGAGTAGCAGAGAGAATTTTACTCTGTGTTATTGTAAAATGTGAATCAATATACAGTTTTCAGTGAGTAAAGATATCTTTAAATGGCAAAATGCAAATTTATGATATAAAATGTAAAATTTTCTGAAAATAAAGAGAACATTTTAGAAGAACATAAAGTACTGCAAATAGAAATAATCGAGTACAGAATCCAATGTATTTTTTTTATAGAATTCATGTATTTATGAGTGCTTTTGATAGTGGAAAAATTGGTTTACCAAGGTGCTTAATTATTGAAAAATATTTAAGATAGCCCTCTTAATTAGTTAGAGCTTTACTATCCCTCAGATATCAGGGAGAATTAACACATATAAGAATAAACCGATATACAAAGGTTGTTTGGAAAGTTCTTAGCATATCACGGAGATGGCGGAAGTATCACTAAATAATCATGATATTTATCAAGTATAATTCGTCAGATGATGCGCAGCGACGTTTCGGACGCGTGTGTCTAGTTGCTTGTTTCGTACGATGGAGTAAAACCAACAAGTTTTGTCACATTCTGAAAAAGGGGTGAAATTAAAATTCAAGCTGATATAAAGTACTTTGTATGGTTTAAAACCGACGGGTTCAAACTCAGAGGGTTAAATATGATTTTATAGGATAATTCCCTTTCGTATTCGGAGGTAAAAAGTGGGCTGCTGAATTTAAACATAGATGTACATTCACTGAAGACAATTAACGTCCGAAACGCCTAAGAACTGGTACGATCGACAAAATCATCTCAAAAATCTATCATGTTTATTCCACATGACATTCGGTATTAACGATGACGATATCTTTTAACGAATAACGATAAGTTTATTTTTTCTAAAAGGAAACAAGCTGTTATTAACTTGAAGAAGTCAAGGGATTGCACGCATGAAACATTCGTAATTCTGATAATACTTCTAATTATAATTCGTCTAATAATACTTTGGGTGGGGCTTGCGCAAAGATACTACTTTTTGTCAATGACCGTATGCTCAAAAAGGGTCTTGAATTCGGAAATAATACATCGCTTACTGCTAGCGTTCAGCTTTCACAAATTCCACATAAAATCGTACGGTGTAAAATTCATGTCTGGTTTTTGTGAGATGACACGTGGCGGGAGAACTTAATGTTTTTCCACAGTATGGTAAATTGCACTTCCTTGCTGAAACCACACACCGTGCAGATACAACCATGTCGTGCAAATAGAGATAATGGAGTAGCGACTGCACTGTATTTCCATAAAATTATGGAATTTGTCAGTGCTTTTGGATCTCTTATATTAGATTTTAATGAGGGGAGATGTTATTTACCAAATAACTATATCTTTATTTTATCTCAAAAAATAATATTTTGGATTGATTCTCATTAATATCATCAATCTTTAGTTCAGAAATATGTGTCGTTTGATGATTTGCAGTTCAGATTTCATAACATTCCAGAAAAAATGCACGGTGAAATCTGGTTTGTGTGAGATGGGATGTAATGGAAACCTATAGTGATCTTTCTTTTTCTCAGTGTGGAGATAGCGTCTCCTTGTTGGAATTACATGCAATTACATGCATATAAAATAGACGGAATTGAATTAAAAGACTCATTTATTTCACTGCAATTTTTCCAGTATCATTCTCAATCACCCACTTATCCAGAAACCACACTATCAATGAATTACGCCAATCTGTTGTGAACGTATCGGTAACTTATGGATTATGTCAGTATTTGAATCAATTTTTCTTGCTAGAAAGCAATTCAATATATGATCAAACAAGGTGGCCGATTAAAATATTAATAATGCATTGTTATTTTGTAAAGCCTTAAATCGCAATAGCACCAGATAGTAAATGCCACCGTATAAAAGCCTTTAAAATGATAAGAAATTTTAAAGCACATTATTTGGGTATGATAAACCTTCTTTCTTGAATTTTTGCAGTACAACTTGCACTAGAAGTACACTAAGTACTAAATGTTAGTACTAGATGAATAGGTAGTTTACCTCCACTAACCATATACAGTTTGAAAAAAAGTTGAATAAAATATCGATTGAAATATTGTATAGTGACCAAAAAAAAAAATCGTTAAATACATTCGTAGTATGTTGATGGCTTTATACTAGGAAACTTAGTTATTGAAAAATATTAGTTATTTATAGTAATTAGTTATAATATTAGTTAGTTATATACCCATCTTAAGTAGTTAGGGCCCCCATGGAACATCAGAGAGAATTAGGACATATAGCAATAAGCAGATATACGAGGGTTGTTCGAAAAGTTCATAGCATAACACAGAGATTGCGGAAGTATCACTAAATAATTTCGGACGCGTACATCGAGTTGCTTCTTTCGTACAATGAAGTAAAACAAACCAAAGGGGTTAAATATGATTTTATAAGATATTTCCTCTTCGTAATCAGGAGTAAAAAGTGGGCTGCTGAATTTAAACATAAATTCATTGATAATGAATAAGATAATTAATGCCCGGGACACCCAAAAACTGGTACGATCGAAAAAAGTGTCTCAAAAATCTACAATATCTAGTAAATGATCATAGACTAAAGGTACAGGAGCTTGATGAGAGTGTAAACATCTCGATACATCATGTTCACTACATATTATACAATCTTCTGGGTATGAAAAATACTCGATAGATGTTACAATCAAATTCGATGAATACTTCTTAGTATTTCGACTTATTTAAAAGCGATACTAAGCGATACTTATTTAAACATTACACGTCAAAGACGAAACAACGGTGGGCGGGAGAAGGTGAACAAGTGCTCCAAAGGAAGCGAGAATGGTTTAGATCTGCAGGAAATGCGCATGACTAAGGGTTTCTGAGATTTTCGTGAAGTGGTGATCATGGAGTATCTGGGCAAATGGTGTACTATCACCGGGGAGTATAACGCTGCACTATTGGACCAGCAGAAGGGTTCTCTGTGGGCTAAATGGTTCATATTTGACAGAAGTGCTTCCTCATGCACTATAGTCGATGGATTTGGATGTCATTGATGACTTTCTCTTCACAAACCTAAAGGACTGATTTGGTTGAAAATTCAGATCAAATGATAAGGTAAAAACTGTGACAATCGCTTATAGTTGGATAAACGCATTATACTGAGGGTAATAAAAAGATAGAATGTAGCTAGTTTAACATGTTTACTTCCAAGGTGACTATTAAGAAATCTAAAATATCTGTAAATTTCTTTGTCAGGCCGAGAACTTCTCGAACGACCTTTGTTGAAATATTTGTCCTATAAAAATTGCAATAATACACACAGATAAATTACACGTTTCCACCATTTCACATATACAGAATATTTTCTATCACTAGTAAAATCTGACGCATATACATACCAAATAGAGGATAGATAGTTCTTATATCTAGGTAATTCTAGATGATTAAAATAAGTTCCCTTACCTGAAACAAAAATACATAATTAGAAATAATGGTAAACAAATAAAATATTTAAAACAATAAATACAATATTAATCATTATATTTAAATAAAGTTGTGTTTTGCACAACATCAAATTGTTCATATCCACCGGCTCGATGCATCTTTCCCAAGCCAAAATTTAATGACCATGATTCTCCTGATAATGCTAATATGATAAGCGAAATGTTGTTCGAGAAGCTGCAGTGGATGGATTTAGAAATTTTCAAACTAAGGCGTTCAGTTAATTTAATTAAAGGAAATAGCTTTAATAGCGGTCTCGTCTAAATCAACACGAATTAAATTTTGGACCCGACTTTTGAACTGGGTCAGCTTGTACAGTTAATACGCTCTATTATTAGGACAATCTATAAGTATGGTATTTTTATTCATAACGTATAAGGAACAAGAAACTATTTACAAAATGAATTACAAAAACAATTACATTTTTACGAGGGTAGTCCCAGAAGTACCCGACCTGACATATAAATGGCGGTTGTTGTTTGAAAAGAATGACTATGGTAGAAAGTACCAACCTTATAAAGCTTAAGTTTGAAATTTGACGACGTTACGTTACTTAGCATTTGTTTGGCAGCAATTAATAATGAGCGTTCTCGGTGAATGTGTAAACATAGAAAAAATTGGTCATCGATATATGATATAATACTTTCATTTAAAAGGTCTTAGTCCAACCGATATCAAAGCGGAGCTAAATCCTACTCTGGGGGAGTCTGCTCCTTAGTTTACAACTGTAAAATATTGGATAGCAGAGTTTAAACGAGGTCGTAAGAGCTGCCAAGACAAACATCGCAGTGGTCGACCGAATGAGGTGATCACGCCAGAAATGGTAAAGAAAATCTACAAAATAGTATTGGATGACCGTCGACTAAAAGTACGCGACCTAGCAGACATGGTAAGCATTTCAAAAAGTGCTGTACATCGCATATTGATTAAAAATTTGGACATAAAAAAGCTGTGCTCAAGATGGGTGCCGCGATTACTCACAATGAAGCAAAAACAGCGTCGTGAGGATATTTCAATCAAGTGTTTGGCATAGTTTGAGAGGAATAAAGCTGCGTTTTGTTAATAATTTGTTAAAACGCGTTGTTAATATATTATGCACCTGTTCAATTGAGTGAGCCAACATTCTCAGCAAGCTCACGCATTTTCACTCTCCGATCGTTTATCACGATATCGTGGATTTTTTCAATCATTTCTAAAGTGGTACCCTCATTTGTACGACCTGGATGATCTTCATCATAAATGCTTGTACCGCCACGTTTGAATTCAGCCGTCCAATATTTTATGGTTGATAACAAAGGTGCAGAGTCCCTATGAACTTCGCCTATCTCGTTTTAATCTAAAGTATTTTATCACTACTCGATATTCAATTTTTTCCATTGTTGTAAAATCACAAAAGTTGTTCCATTTAAATGGCTGTCATTCGCAAGCTAAACCACGCAGAGACTCAACAGTTTGACAGTAATGTTGTGAAAGGCTATATTTAGTTATTAATTGGCCTAGGCCAGCTACTTATCATAGAGCCCTAGTGATTGCGTTGAATTTTTCCATTGTTTATCTACGGTATAACTAGTGGCATTGTCCTACTGCAGAAAAACTTGCTTGTTAGGGACTAAGGGACGCAAGCTTGCGTTAACAGTCTGGGTACAGTAAGACCAGCTTTAAGAACAGCGTTAAACGAGATCATCTTAATAGGTAAATAATGGGGATAGGTGAAACAGAACAGGGACTAAGAAAATGTATCACCTTTTTTTGTATTACTTTGTGATATTTATTGTTAAATACTTTTTTATTACATTAATAATAATACAACAAATTCGAATAAAGGAATTAGGTTTGTAATCAGTCATCTAACGTCGTTTGCCTTTTACTGTTTCGTTCAGCAACCAGTTGTCGATAGCAAGACATTGCATCAAAGACACTTCGTCTTGCCAGCTTCTATCAAAATTTAAATTATTTTGTATAAACTAATCCACAATTTACGTTATAGTGGCTAACCTTTTTTTAGAAAATCCGTTGAAAGTTCCTTTTGCTTCTCATCTTCAGAAACGCTAATTTCGTCGTCTTCATGCACTACTAATTCTTTAACATTGTTGTTGGAAATACCTTCACCAGTAACTTGGAATAATTCTTTAACATTCGGCGCATTTATATTATCCAACCCTGTTTCATTAACTAGCTTGACAATTTCATCGACATCAACATTATTCTACATACATTCCAGGAGAGATTAATAATATCTACAGCATCAATGATATTGTAGTTTTTCCAAAAATCTTTAATGGATTGTTTATCTTCTCCGTCGATTTTATCAGTTGTCGGAATGGCCACCGCAAATAATAAGCTTTAAAATTTGATATTACGCCTTGGACCATTGGTTGGATTAACGAAGTTGTATTTGGCGGTAGGAAAACCACTTCTAGTGGAATCCATGTTGTTAAGCCAGACAAATGTATTGGATGGCTTGTAGTATTATCAATCAAAAGTAATGCTTTCGGTTTTAGTTAAGTAAAGTATGTTAAGAAAAGTTTCAGAAAAGGCCCGTTTCATCAACATTGAAAACTAATTCAGGAGGATCAGTATGATTGCTTTAATTCTGCTCGAAATTTAGCAGCTGCTTTTGTATCACCACTTGCCGCTTCTCCAGTAATCTGTATGTTATGAAGACTGTTTCTGTTTTTTAAACAATTCAGCCGTGTTGCCTTTTTCATTCATAATATGGTTAAAAAATTGTTCTCGGTGTTTCAATGCTTAACTTAATGGCATATTACGATCAACTTCATCGTCAAATCAGATGTAAAGTCGTTTTTCCATTTTCTAAAACACATTGTGTCTGGAATGAGTAATTCTTGTTGCAGAAGTCGTTCTGGTTGTAGTTGCCGATGATGCTATCTTTTCTATATTTTTAAAAATCGTTCGTATTGTTGAACCATCTCCTGATGATGCTAACATGATTAGCGAAACGTGCGTCAAGAAGTTTCAGAAAGCGATTCGGTGTTTAGTGGTAAATCTCTTTGAGTTTAGCGTATTGTTAAAGTTAACAAATCCAATACTGTGCATTGCATTGCATGCACATATGCATTGCACCTGCATTTTAGTTCCCGCGAAATGTTTTTTCTTGTCACTTTAGTTTCTTTTTCTTTGCAATCAACCATTGTACAAACTAAACTATTGCCGTATTTGTCACAATAATATGAAATATTATGTTTATAGCTTTACACACACAATAACGCTGATGCGTTCATAGTCCGCAATTGCCAATGGCATGCTGTATTGCGGTAGCAATGCCAATACTACCGCGCAATACTGAAACAGTGTTAAACGGAGTAGTGTTAAGCACAGCTGTGTTAAGCAGAACAGTCTTAAGCGAGGTCTTACTGTATTTGCAATCCACTTAAAATTGCACATAACCACAAAAACGATTTTCTTGGAGCATTCGTTTCATACAGTAATTTTCCAAATGGAAGTTTTCTGAATTTCTTTCAGTTAAACTTTTCATTAATTCACGTAGAATTTCTCGATAAATCCTATTAAACTTTTCAATATTGCAAAGAATTTTGAGCTTGGTAAAATAATCTCTGAATGGTGGTTGCTGGATTGATTTCAGTGAAGAGCTTTGAAGGTTCTCTCTTCCCATTCACTGAACTTTGGAACCGCTGTTACATAAACTGCTATTATTCTCTCGCTTTATCTTCTCCATAATTTCCTATGCACTTCGGAACTTTTAATGCTTAAGTAAAGTTATCCAATTGGAATAGTATCACACTTTTTTATAAAATGTTGTGAAACAAAAAGATATACGTTATACATAATAGCAATGAAACTGCTACAAAAAAAAATCAAATTAATTGAATGGTCTAATCAACTTCAAACATAGGACTAAATATACCAAACAAAAAAATCACCCGAACAAATGGTTCACGTCAATAAATGTTTCAAAGTTTTTTATTTGATTTTCGCTTGAAAAATTTTAAAAATCGCTATAATTGGAAGCGTATTCATTCTTGCATTTAAATTGATAATGTTGTGTAATAATTAAAATATTTGTTAAACGATTTCGAAATTAACCAAACCAAATTTAATAGAAAATAAAAATTACTATTGCTTACAAATAGAATTTAACTAGAAAAAAAATTAAACAATTAATAAATTTGTCTGTGAAAATTTCCATGAAATAAATGAGTTCAATTCATAGTGAACTACAATTTAATCTAATCAACTCTGTATCTGTTTTACGATATTGATTGCGTAAATGATTCTAAATTAAGCTAAATAAATAATAATTATGCAACAAAAACAGTGCAGCGTTCAAACGCTGTAACACAGTATTTAACAAAATACCTCTTCAGGAATGGAGCTATTTCAATTGATTTGTTCCGAACGAATAAAATAATACCGATTGGTCCTCTGACACCAGATTCAGGTACAAATGGAGTTTCGATGTAGCTAATTTAAACTATCACATCAGTATTTTAGCGAGGAGGTAATTTGAAAACCGTACAAGTCAAATCAGCTATAATTATTATCAGTCGTTGGCAATGTGATACTCGGAGTGTTTGTATTATAAGCTGTTAATTGATGAGATCGGCAAAGTTGAGCGCTATGTCGAAGTTCGAGAGATGATGACAGCGGATTACTGAATGGGAATATTGTGTATGCAAAATTTGATCGATAACATTTTTAATGATAATTGAACTCAAATCAGAGCGTGATATAGTTAGTGCAAAGTATATTCTTCAAACTAATCCAGTAACTACATTTAAAAATAAGATGTTGACAAATTATTTTATATTAATATATATATATATATATATATATATATATATATATATATATATATATATATATATATATATATATATATATATATATATATATATATATATATATATATATATATATATATATATATATATATATATATATATATATCTATATATTGTAATCAGTTAATAAGTTAACTTTAGTATAAGTAATTTAAATTTATTTTATTAGCCTTGATATAAAAAATAGTTATATCAACTAAATGGAGGGTGAGGTTATGGTGACCCTTGATGTAACATCATAGTTCCCGAATGTATCGACTCCACATACCTTAAATACCTGAGAGAGTTACTTAAGTTAAACGGTTTCAACAGCAAGGATACTTCTAAATGCATCTCTTTAATTATGTATGAAGCAAAACTGTTTCCAGTATATAAACATCTTTTATAAACAGGAAGGAACCGCAATGGTTAATTCTCTGTCACCGTTTTTAGCCAATTTATTTACGAGCAAATTTTTAACCGAGGACAAGAATGAATTTACTTACTTATCACGGGTGTGACTGAGATGTGGATGGCGTTTTTGCAATTTTTTGCAGATATCTTTTTATTTATAGTTTCGATTGATTGCGCGGTTGGCTTTTGGTGAAACATAGTAACAATGATAATGATTAAAACACCTGGATTTGTTTCACAATATATTCAGGATATTCTCTGACATGTTTCGGCCTCGCGATCATTCTTAAAGAGTTTATACGGATATACATTAACTTATACATATATACTCAACCATAGTTTATACATAACTTTCTTTGAGAATGGTCGCGAGGCTGAAACATGTCAGAGAATATCTTGAATATATTGTGAAACAAATATCCAGTATTTTAATCATTACAATTAGAAACTTATCTTTATCTTAGTCTGTTTAGTAAATGCATGTCCAGCGACGTGCTCCACAGTACACTAATCACTTTTTTAATGTGATTGATATACGCATAGAATAAATTCCAAGCACTTTTCATTGTCACTACACTAATTCTAACGGTTTCAGTCTTTTCAGACGCTGAATAAATAGGTTGTTGTCAAGTAGCGCGGTCATTTCGATATTTTCATGGTTTTCCAGCCTCTTCTGGTGTTTGCTTAATGTCAAACCCCTCGATCTGATCTTTGACAATAGGCACTTTCAGGTCTCGATTGTTGTCTTTATTTGGGATGTACCACGAGGCATTGATAATACTGCGAAGTACTTTATTTTGGAACGTCTGAATGGTTTTTACATTGGATTTTTTGCTGCATCCCCAAATTTGGATGTTCAAAGTTCATATAGGCTTCAGGATTTGCTTATAAAGAAGCAGTTTATTGTGAATTAAGAACACAGAGTGTCACCATAGTAGCCAATACATTGTTCTGAATTTGAGACCCAGTTGCTCACATTTCTTCTTCACATGCGTTTTCCATAGCTTGGCATACAGACTCATACCCAGATACTTTACTTCGTTGGCATGTAGTATTCTTTTCTGGCTGACTGTCACTGGTATATAGTTATATTTCCTGTTGGAAATTCACATGGGTCGACTTGGCCTCATTTAATTTCATGCGCAATTTCTTTGTCGAATTGGTGACATTGTTGACGGCTGTTTGGAATTTGTTGATAGCTGTAATAGAGTGTCTGTCTAGTAGCGAGTAAAACAGTATCATTGACGAATGTTGCCGTCACTACTCCACTGCTTTGCGGGATATCGATGGTGTACTCAAGCATACCAAGTTCACAAATATTCCTCATCATGCTTGACTCTAAATTGCCGGTCAGTGATGTATGATTGAAAAATTTGGCTCATTTATTGTGGTAGATATTTTTCTACCTTGTATTCCATGCCATGGTGCCACATTCGGTCGAATGTTTGGGCTACATCGAAAAATATCGTTGAACATATATTTTTCTCCTCTAGTGCTTTTTCTATCTATATATATAATATATATATTCTATATATTATTTTATCAGTGATTCGATGCGTTGGAATAAGATACTTCTCCTCAATAATGGGTTTGAGGCGTTGTAGGAGCAGCTTCTCAAACAACTCGGATATAATCGGCAACAAGGACATTGAATTGGTTTCGGGATCATAAGTTCAACGATCTTCTGAGCCATAGTACAACATTGAAAAGATGAGTCAGCTTCATAATGGCTTTACTTGGTAACTCCCTGAGTATTTATACGATTATTAGGCCATAACCTGAGGCTTTCTTTGGATTGAGATGTTTGTCAATGGTTGTGACAATTTCTGCTGTGGTGATTGGCTTAATTGTCATGTCATCTTTATTGCTAATTTGTGGGATTTCTTCCAAGCCAGTCGGTTGATTAGGTTGTAAAATATTCCCTAGATATTCAGCGAATATTTCTGCTTTTCATATTTTATATTAATATATATAATTAATATATTTTGTCAATATAATACTTAATATCACTCAACGGCTTTTAATTTTAATTAATTTTATAAGCCTAGAAATAAAAAAATTTATAATTAAATAAACAGCGACGTTAAGGTATCCTTTGATGTATTTCAAAAGTTCCCGAATGTATCGATTCCACATACCTTAAAATTCCTGAGAGTTACTTGAGTTAAACGGTTTCAACAAGTTTATTTCTGAATGCATCTCTTTAATAAAAATATGTATGAAGCAAAACTGTTTCCATTTTATTAATAAGTTTTATGAACAGGAAGGAACGGCAATGGGCAATTCTCTGTTATCATTCTTACCCAACTTATTTATGAGTTATAAATTTGAATACAAGGCCAAGAATGAATTCAATTACTTATCAAGGGTGTGGCTGAGATATATGCATGACGTTTACACAACGTTGACGTTTTTCTTTGGAAAAGCATAATTTTTGAAGAATTTGTTAAAAACTTAAATGATAAATCATATATCATTACATATACGCTTGAAAACAATGATAGATTGTGATTAAGGGATTAGTTTTAGTAGTTCCTGCTTCTAAAACCAGATATCTAGTTTTATCTTTTGGTAGAAAGATGAATTAATTTTTCTCTAAACAAACATAGTTATAATAAAAATATAACATTGATTAGGCGAAGTGAATGATTTTAAAGGAATATTTTAGATAGATTAATTAGAAAATATAAGTTCAGGAAATGATTGAAAAAATTTTCAACTTTTCAAAAGAAACAAAAAAAAACAAATTCATTATAATATCGTTTGATGCCCAATTAACATGAGAGCTTGATGAACTTTTAGAAAAAGTGAACATTAAGGTATTCTACAAACCTTGTAACAAGTTACGAAGGAAAAAGTAGATCAACATGGAAAATTGTGGATTTATCAAATTAGCAATCAAGATTGTGATCGAAGCAATGTTGGACAAGCTAAAAGATTCATATTAATCATATCTAAAGAACATATTGCCCACATTAGATATGAAGGAAATTCGAGATCCTGTGTTGCCCAACATGCTTTCGAGTATAGACATAGTATTAATATTAGTAACATAAGAGTTGCCAGAAGTGTGAATAATAATAGGACTTTGAATGTATATAAAAGCATCGAAATAGCAAAATCTAATAAAACCATAAGAGACCTATGCCATTCAGTCGCTATTTGAATTATTAATGAATTGTAATGTTTGGTCAACTTCACGATTCATGGTTTTTACACATTTCATTAGATACGATTCTACTATAAATAGAATATAGTTTAGTTATAGAATTAGGTTGATTGAATTATCTCTTTTTGTTATGTTGGTGTTGGTTATTTTGTCTTTGCATCGGCTTTCGCTTATCTTGTATATGTATAAGTCAGTTCTGTAATCAGACAATAATAAACACCTCCGTCTGTAGACTGTTACTTTGCTCTCTGTTTTCATATATTTGTTGTTTATGTATACATCCTGTT
This sequence comes from Cosmopolites sordidus, assembly GCA_031761425.1. NCBI lineage: Eukaryota > Metazoa > Arthropoda > Insecta > Coleoptera > Curculionidae > Cosmopolites > Cosmopolites sordidus. Next base: position 441,059 of record JARFXV010000058.1, read on the forward strand.
ATCCTCTGTGCTTTCTATATTGCCACTTGTTCTACCATGTTACCTTCGAGTTCAAGTTTACATCTAAAAACCTCGCTATTGTTACACTTTTGGCTTTTCTGGCTTATTCTTTCCTGTTGTACTTTTTTGCAGTTGTACTATTTTGAGTTTTTGCAGATCATCATAAGTCTCAGCGATTACTAAAGCATTGTCGGCATAGCATATGATGTGAATGTTTTTATTACCCATTTTATAGCCTTTTCATTGTTTTATGTCTTCAATAAGTATGTCCCTTACAATATTGAACACAAACGGATTCATTGAATCACACCTGTCGGATGCCTGTTTTCATGTTAACTGGGTCTGTGTTGGCTTCAGTTGTTATGATTCTCGTTATATTGTTTATATTTAAATCCTTTACAGAGTACGTCTTTTCCTACATGCTCCTGTGTTAGGATTGTTATGATGTCTGTTTGTGCAAAAACAAAGGTGTGCGAAGGCTTATATATAATTTCTTTCTCAATAATTTGCCTTGATATCTTTGTATTTTTCGGGTGATTAGAGAATTACATATTCTCCAGTTGTCCCACAAACTGCACCGCATTAATAATACAACAAGGGAGTTGTTGGATTAATAGTCGTTCCAATTCTTTTATTATATGTGTTTGTGTATGTATTGCTGTTACTATCTGTTTCTACTTAAAACAGACAATTTCAACTTACTAATAAATAACCAATAAAGAAAAAAATACTACAAATATAGCTCAAGAAATTGCCTTAAAGTGCAAACCCTTCTTTTAAAGTAATATTGATTGATTTTAAAGTAATATTGACGACATTGTTAATTTCTTCTTTGGCTTAATTTCAATATTGCAAACCAGTAAATTAAAGTTGTTGAAAACTTTTTAATACTCTACTATAGCGTAAAAATCCAGATTGAAAATTGTTATACGACCTGGACAGGACATCATCAGCTCGTATCCATCCACTACAAAATTAACTCCACCCTTTAACATGCTTCCAACTCGCGTGGTTCTGGGCTGAATTCTGCCATTCGGATCCAACATACTTGATGATGTCATCATTTCATTTTGCTTTTGGTTTCCTTCGTGGACGTTTGTGATCAAGCGGTATCCACTCCAGAATTAGCCTGGTCCAACTGTCGTCACATCGCCTCACTATATAGCCTGCCAACCTCCATTTCAATTCCTTTATTCTTCCAATGGTATCACACACTTTCGTTTGCTCTCTGATCGATGTGCAGGTTTTTTTTGCCCCGCTTTGTAATGCCAAGCATATATCTTTCCATTCGCCTCTACACTGATTGAGACGTAAATGTCAAAGATTCACTTCCGTATTTTATAATGGGCAGGACGTTATAGTGACTGATCAAATACATTTCTTTTCAGGTAAAGTCAGCGGTTGATCTTAAACACCATGTGGATCCTGCTAAATGCCTGCCAACCCCACTTAACAGGCCGTTCCACCTCTCGGGGAGTATTCCTCTCCATTGAAATCATCTCCCCAAGATATATGCACTAATCCACAACATCCAAATCCTTTCCCAAGATAGAAATTATTCTGTCCTCAACAAGTTTAGTTAACCTGACTCTTTTTCAGGTGGATTTTCAAGAATAATAGTTATGTAGCATATTGTAGTGTGCATTGCAGCGTGTTGCAGTAGCTCCTCTGTATCTTGTGAAAGGAGATAAGGATAAGGATAAGGATAAGGATAAAGGAGAAAGGAGATATTTATATAATAAAGATATATAATGGCTTAAATATGCACCATTGATCTTTATTCCATCCTATTCCTATATATATATATATATATATATATATATATATATATATATATATATATATATATAATCGAAAAGAGAGAAACTAACCAAACTTAAAAAATACTGAACGATCTGCGAATATTTCATGATACCGTTTATTCAGTGTACTGTATTTTGCATTCGTTTCAAAACCTTTATACACTCTGTATTTTCCTCTTCTTCAAACAATGACTTTGATTTTAGAGCAATAAAACAATTTCCATCTTATAGAGTAGATATATTAATAGAGAACTGCATTATTATAACATCACACTACTTCAGATACAAAAAACAGTTAGTACAATAATGTACAATTTTGTTTTTTATATAAAGCACCCATTAATACAACCTATTAATAAAAGCCACCTACTAATAAAATTTGTTTTTTTTATAAAACGAACTAAGACACTTCATCAGGCAACACCAACCAGTGATGGCAATGTGCGAAATCAGACTGAAAAAAACTATATCGTCATACGTAGAATTGCATATCGTTTTAAAGACATATCAACCTTGCCAACTTAAACATTATAGTTATGATGATATTAAGGTAAATAGTTTTTGAACATCCAAATCTTTCCGAGCAGCGAAGATTATCTTTGTCTGTAATAAACCAATTTAATTAGAACCCGTATCGTTCCACCAAGCAATAAAAAAAGATTCTAATCTGTCGCAGTCTCCACTTCCTCGACGACAGCTATAAAACAATTTCCCAAACAGAAATAACGATAATAAATAACCCAAACTATATCCCAAATAAGGGCGTTCTGGGATTTATTATAAGGGCTGGTTTCCCTCAAATACATTTTTTGCATTGATTTATATGTTTTTGGGTTTTTCTCTGGAACTTAAACGAGGCGAACGGTTCTCTTCGGGAGGAATCGGATTCTTTAGGGATTTGATAGAGAATATTGGAACAAAAGTGTAGGTGTCCAAGCAGGGGTTCGCATTATACTCTTAAAAAATAAAAAAAAATCATTAGTTTTCTTACACAGAAAACCTGTTAAGCCTCTATTTATTTGAAGACATGTAATCATAAACTTTTTTTTGAGAAATTAGTAGAGAATTTTGCTAACATCCCTAAATTTCATAATTCATGACTTTCTGTATGCCGTTATAATTACTATTCAAATTTAAATTTTACAGATACTAAAGTCAGTGATAAATCTATTTAAATAACATACCTCCTGTGACTTAGATGTTAAGTTAAAATCCCTTATATTTTCCAACAACGTAATGCAACTGAAGAAAATGTCTATACAGTGGCCAGAGAAAGATTTGAAAAGTGTTAGGAGGTAGAAAAATGCACTCAATGCAAAACTAAAAGCGAATATAATAGATCGAGCAACCTGAGATCAAATCATTTAATAAGTAGCCTAAGAAATAATAATGTTAACGAAAAACACATTAGGTTACTAGATAACTCAACAGTACCAAAGTAGAAGAAAACACGATAATGGGCTAACTGAAGAACTAATAACATATGTAGCCTTCAGACAAGGTGATAGCCTAAGTCCTGCATTATTCAATCTCATTATGAATGATATCATCTCTGGACATTAGGTTGATTTCGGATTCCGCATGGAAGACAGATTTATTAGAATCCTATGCTACGGCAATGAGGCTACAATAATATCATCTGTGCATTCTTAATAGGTTCAAAACTACAACAAAAAAGTATAATATGGTTATTTTACCGAGAAAAATGCAATCAATGGTAACATCAAAAGACCTTATTAGATGTAAGGAAGTGGTAAATAATAAGATAATTAAACAAACTATGAATTTCAATAATCTCGGGGTAGAAAAACAAAGCAAGAGAAATCTAACTAAGGAAGAGCGTTGATAGGCTAACAAAGCGGCCAAAACATCAGGCTACCTAAGAGATTCGAATTCACGTTCGAATATATAAAACATGCCTTAAACTACTACTCCTATATGTTTCAGCAACAAAGCCACACCTCAACAATGAAAAGAATATTATGAACAACCGAAATTAGAACACTCAAAAGCAACAAAGTAAGAGATAAACATAAACATAAACATAAATAAGAGATAAACATAAACATAAACAATAAGAGATAAAATAACTAATCATTTAATAGAGGAGGAATTTGAACTGCAAGACATTGTTAGACATCTCTAAAAATTAGAGAGATCCAGTAGAAAAAGAGTTTAGAATGTTCAGAGAAATAGGCTAAAACTGGAAAGCCAAACACCCATCATTCAGGGGTTTCTTAAGGGAGCTAAACAAAAAGCAAGAATGGTAATATCGATGGTAGTCTATAAAATACGACTCAGGAAAAAGTATCAGAATAAAACAGACTTTAGCTCTAAAAATAATACCACTTTCGTCGTTTATTGTTATTTTGCATACATTGGGCAACATATACGGGAGATTGAAGCAATTCATAACCTAATGTGAGTAAAATGGTGGTTTTAGTCACCGTCGAAAAATCATCATAGATTAATGTAAAAATTTTAAATTTGGTATGAATCCTTAAATACCTAAATTAAGTATATAAAAATAATCTAAAACAAAGTTTGTCGAAACCGTCTTCCACGTTGAAGCAATGGGCCAGTATATCGGGTTGCCAGAAGCCATAGGCCAAATAGTTATTCTGTCAGCATCATCATAAGATGATTCAATTTCAAGATGGTTAACGAAAGTTAAGATTAGTTCAAATGAGCGCCGAGAAGATTAAGAAAGTGACTTGGTGTCTAGTGGTAAATCTCTTCAAGTTTGGCGTGTGATACCGAAAGTTCCAATAGAAGAATTGGTGTTAAGGAGTTATTGTTACTAAGGTGTTATATCAGCTCAGAAATATGTTAGAGACATATATATCTATATATATATATATATATATATATATATATATATATATATATATATATATATATATATATATATATAACTAAATCAGAGGAAATTTTGATAATTTATTTGTAAATTAAAATACGACTCATATATGGTATAAACATACGGTAAAATCAATTAAAATTATTGTAATAAATGTCTGTAAATTTATAGTGTTTTTTATACATAGTTTGGAAAATATATAATGATTCCAGTAGGTTTTGTGCATTTCTTCTTTGCAAGTAAAACATTAAAATTGGTATTGAAACTCAGATCCTGTTCAATTGAGGATCTATCGGAGGAATATCCGAGGAAAAAGTACTGAAAATCATAAATATGTGAATACATTTGCTTTACAGAACACAGAAAAAAAAATAATAAAGATAATACTAGAAAATAATATAGAATTAAAAAAGAAAGAGCACATTTCGTCTGTAATCTAGATTAATAATAACAAATATAAAAAAAAATAACTAACTTTTAATAGTGATTATACCTTAATTTTAACTTTTCGGCAAAAACATTTTTGATTTAAATCTTTAGAACTATGAACATGGAATTTTTAATAATACTTTAATACTAATTAAAGCTTCTAAATATTCTTCACTTTTGATAATTTTTAATGATAAATATGTTAAACTTTTAGGATGTATCGGAGATATGTCAAAATGCTACAAAACGTTTAAAAACGTTGACAAAATATTATTTACTCAATCTTTAAGCCACTGTGAAATTTGAAATCGATTGACTAAGCCGTTCAAAAGTTATTTAAAATGTTTTAAAAGCAATTTAAAATTATCCTAATTTTATATGTGATTTTATGAAGATTCACTAACATAATAAGTTAAAAACATTACAAAATATACAAAGAAAAATTATCAAGCGTTCCAAACTTTCAGATTATGTCACTTAAACAGTTTCGAACCAATTGTGCACAGTTTTATTAATAGTCATTTTCAGTACTTTTGCCTCCTATTGTACCTTAAATGAATCATATATGTAAAGAGTGTATCAACAAGAGATACAAATTATAAATAAATCATATGAATTATTTAGGAACTGCCTATATTTCTGTTGCAATTTAAATTAGATAAATTGCAAATGGACGTCATGGTTGGATTTAAAGTTTTGAATCATTTTGACAAAATTTAACATTTGATATTGGTAAAGGGTTATCCATGTTCCTTCGAAAAGTCAAATTAAAAAAACACAGTATTTTTAAATTTTTTTATTATGTTGGAAATTGTATGCTCAGAAGAACGATTACGGCGACCACTTGTAAAGCTTAAAACGTGACTAGGGCAGAATAACCATTTTTGTAAAAAATTCTAACAATTTTAAGGCGTTGTTCGGTAGTTAAACGATCCATACTGTAAAATGGCAGTTGTCAAAATACAGGGCTGTATTTTCAGAACCACGAAATGGATAACCCTGTATAATTGCAGTTTAATTTCAGCAATAATACATTGAAGCCTTTAGAAATGGAATTGTTTGAGCGTTCTTGGCGGCTATGTTTTTGGCCACAAAGAAAACAAACCAACGGTGTCGAATCGAACAATCTTGATGGTCAGTTTTAGCCATCAAAACTGGAGATGACCCAAACAGAAAATTTACAGTACAATGCTTAGTATATTGCTGTACAATAGCTGATTATTAATCTAAAAAAGAATACCTTTCTGATAAACAAAATGTCTGTATAACCTATACACATTATTAAGCATTCAATATTGCATAAATGATGTGATTAAATTTCGTTGTAAATAAATAGATAACTGAGTTTTTTTAGCATGAACTCTGTATAATAATATATGATAATGTGTAATAATTGTATTTTGCGGTATGTAACCCGAAAATATATTTGTAAAATACAACCAAATTAATTTTACATTATTGGTTACCAAAATATAATAAAATTAATTTGTATATACGAGGTGTATAAATAAAGTAGCGAGACTTGGTTGCGTATCTGTCAACACTCGGTCTGACAACACTGTTGGCTTGCCCTTTGGTGGGGAGGCAGCCCATCTTCAGAGCACCGTTTGTTTCAGACCACCAAAATTGTCACTCAATTTCAGAAAGCACTAGAAAATGTCAGTTTACGAAAAGAATTGCTAACACATCGGTGAATGAGTCCCCGGTCTGACATATAGATGGTATCACTTATGAAAAATCCTTACCAATCAACTTGCCAACCTTCAAACGTCATGTATCAAAATTTCATGACAATCTGTCTACTAGTTTCTGAGTTGTGCTTGAAGTGACGCTGCTTCTGTTATTTTCAAAACAATGCAAAAAATAATTTCGTTGTACTGATTAAGTACTGCTTTTTGATGAAGAAAAATACAGTTGAAGCAAAACAATGGCTTGACAAACATTACTCGGACTCTGTTCCACGAAAATCAACCATAATTGGTTGGTACCCTGAATTCAAACGTGGCCGCATAATAAAAATGCTGAATGCCCTGGAAGTCCAAATGACGTGGTTATAGAAGATATCGAAAGGAAGTGTTTACACCATTTTGCATGGGACATTTGGGAATGCGTAAATTGCTATCGAAATGGGTCCGGGTTTACTCATACAGGACCAAAAACAAGAACATATTCATGATTCTGAGCAATGTTTGCGGTGATCGCTAATCTTTCTCTTCTCAACTACTACTACTACTGTTTCAAAAACATATTTTCTTGTTGCGCCACCCATTATATTTTGATTGTGAATAAATTGTATTCAAACTTGTTGAAATCTCAATCTCAATAGAAATATCTTTATATCTTTCATAATTAACAAAAAGATATTCTTAATATTGATTTATGGTTTTATTATATTTTTTAGAATTTTCAAATATTGTATATTATTTGGAAATTTGAATTTAAGGTGGTTTTAAACTGGTTGCCCAGAGTTTTTCTCGAGATTTCGTGCAATTTTTCATAAATTCCCCAGTAAATTGTAAATTATCGATTATATAAAAAATTTAATTTTAGTATTGGAAGGGTGTAGTTTTATAATAGAGAGGGTAATTTTTTTCTTTTTAATAATTTAAATATAAGCAGAAGTTAAATTATATTTCTGCCGAGTTGCGCATTTTATAAATAATTTTACTCCACGTTAATAAAGGCAGTAGTAGTTACTAGAAACAAATTTATAACTCATTTGAAGAGTATAAAAATACAAAATCTATTTTTGAAAGTAGAACCGATTTGTGCAAAATGTCAATGTTATCTAGGAGAGTGGTGAATACTCAAATGTTCGTATTCTACGTTCAATTTTTCCGGAAAAAAAACAGACAAATCCTGGAGCATGGTGTACCGCTAGAAAGCGTACATATTAGAGCTTATTTTTTTCTAAAATTTGACACTCAGTCGGTGAATTCCGAATGAAATAGAAAGGGCTTGTAATTTATCGAAAAACTAATCAAATAACTACATGAAAATGAATCAAAAACCGCATCAATTTAGAAGTAAATCTATTCAATTTAAAGGAAATACTGCACTCTGTGTTCAAATATTGTTGTTTGTAGGATCAGTAGTTTGGAATGTATTAGAAGTTTCATGAAAAATAGCATGAACTCTCGAAATATATAAAAATTAACATGCAAAAGTAAAAAATGTCAGAGTATATAGTTAGTTACGTATTATCAATAATAGTTTTACTCTTGCCTACTCATAAAAAAGAACCAAATCAATTATAATATATTATTTTTATTGATTTAACTAAATCTTATTTTCGTTTTAAATAAATCTTCTCCTCTTTATATTTTCTTATATGGTATATTATTAATTTTATTAGCTGAGGAATATTTGATATTTTACTTGATTGAATAACCGTTTCAACCTTTGAAAAATCACTTTTCTTAATTAAAAACTAAAACATTAATTTGGTTTATATATCATAGCATAATATAAATTGAAAATATTTCATTTGGGTAGGCAGCTATTATGTAATTTAGGCTGATATTCTGATATTAAGGTTTTACATTGTTATTTTATCTTTTAAGGTTTTGATATATATTGAACAACTAAAAACTGCAACTCTTCACTGCAGGATGAAAACCTCTTCAGCATCCTTTCAACATGCATGGTCCTCCTCTGCCATTCGAATCCATTATACCTGTTGATGTCATCAGTCCATTGTGTTTTGGGTCTTCCTCGTAGGGGTTTATGATTAAAGCGGTATCCATCTTAACATTGCTTTGGTCCACCTGTCATTACGTTGACACTCTTTATGACCCGCTCAACTCCATTTCAATTATTTTACTGTTCCAATGATGTAACATACTTTCTTTTGTTCTCTGATTATTGTCTTTTTGTCCGCATTGTGTAATGACTTTATAATAAAATACACCTTTCTGCGCTGTGCAATATTCTTTTCGGTCAGCAGTTGCATAATCATTATTTTGTACGAATAAAATTTCAAGTCGTCATACAAAATACGTTGTACGGATCGACGAGACCAACCCAGAGCTGAAGCTAGGCATCTAGTGAAACGCTAAGGACTAGCAAGACCTAGGACTAGAAAGGACCGCCTTTCTCACTATTTCAACACTGTTTGGTGTCCGAACTGTATGGGGAAGGCCAGATAGTTTCCTCTTCATGACAGATCCGGTAGTTCGAAATGGAATGAAATTCGGAATGGAATTGATTCCCGTCGGGATCTTACAGACGTTTCGCCATAATCTCATTTCGATTTTCGGTGCTTGCTGTCTAGGCAATCATCAAGTCACGAATCTTACGACAGCAAGCATCGAAGATGCCGAATGAGATTTTGACGAAACGTCTACAAGATCCCGACAGGGACCAATTCGACAACCGGATGTACTGCCGAAAAAAAAAATATAATACATGTTTTTCCATCCGTGAAACAGTGCGCACAATCATATATATATATATATATATATATATATATATATATATATATATATATATATATATATATATATATATATATATATATATATATATATATATATATATATATATATATATATATATATATATATATATATTTGTGTGTGTGTGTGTGTGTGTGTGTGTGTGTGTGTGTGTGTGTGTGTGTGTGTGTGTGTGTGTGTGTGTTTGTGTGTGTGTGTGTGTGTGTGTGTGTGTGTGTGTGTGTGTGTGTGTGTGTGTGTGTGTGTGTGTGTGTGTGTGTGTGTGTGTGTGTGTGTGTGTGTGTGTGTGTGTGTGTGTGTGTGTGTGTGTGTGTGTGTGTGTGTGTGTGTGTGTGTGTGTGTGTGTGTGTGTGTGTGTGTGTGTGTGTGTGTGTGTGTGTGTGTGTGTGTGTGTGTGTGTGTGTGTGTGTGTGTGTGTGTGTGTGTGTGTGTGTGTGTGTGTGTGTGTGTGTGTGTGTGTGTGTGTGTGTGTGTGTGTGTGTGTGTGTGTGTGTGTGTGTGTGTGTGTGTGTGTGTGTGTGTGTGTGTGTGTGTGTGTGTGTGTGTGTGTGTGTGTGTGTGTGTGTGTGTGTGTGTGTGTGTGTGTGTGTGTGTGTGTGTGTGTGTGTGTGTGTGTGTGTGTGTGTGTGTGTGTGTGTGTGTGTGTGTGTGTGTGTGTGTGTGTGTGTGTGTGTGTGTGTGTGTGAGTGTGTGTTTCCAAATCATTCCGGAAGTCAGTTGGACTTTTCAGTCGAAGCCGACAACACTTGAAAATGCCACATGCGTTTTTGGCTAAACGTTGTGACTCTCCATAGAATCAACGGATCGACACCCTATATGCATTCAGATGTAACATATATAGGCATGCTTCAGCATGCTTCCAACTTTCACGGTCCTAGATTTTCTCTTCCACTCGGGTATAATATACTTACCGATGTCATCGGTCTATCGTGTTTTCAGTCTATTTCGCGGAAGTTTGCGATCAAGCGGTATCCACTTCAGAATTGCTTTGGTCAATCTGTCGTACCATCGCCTCGCTATATGGCCTGCCTACCTTCATTTCAATTACTTTACTATTTCAATAATGTCACACACTTTCGTTTGTTTCCTGATCCCCTGATCCATGCGCAGGGCTTTCTGTCTCGACTTCTAATAACAAGCATACCTCCTGCAATCCCCTCTGTGCTACTCAAAGTTTTTGAATGAATTGCGATGTGTGTCCCTTCCGTAGTGAAACCTTCCATATGTCATAACAGGTAGAACGCACTGATCGAATACTTTTCTTTTCAAGCAAAGTGGGAGTTTCTTAAACACTATGTTAAGCCTGCCAGCCACATTTAACACGTCGTTCCACCTCTCTGGCGGTATCACCCCCTCCATTGAAATCTTCTGTCCAAGATATATAAAGTGGAAAACAAATCTATCGAAAAATGGAAAACATTCTATGGAAATTAGCTCAAATATATGCAAAAGTCTATCTATCGATCATCGCGGAGAATATTTTGAAAAACAATAAAACCATTTTCAATAATCTCAAAATATTTGTTTTTATTTATTATTCCTATCACGGGCGTAGCCAAGGGGGGTTTTTTGGGGTTCAACCCCGAAATAAAACCCCCCTTGGCTACGCCCCCCCCCCCCCCCCCGAAATAAAACAAATATTACCTAATATTATACCGAAAATATACGAGGAGTGAAGAGAGTTAAATTATTACATTTGAATTGAATATATATCCGAACTAGTGGACGTTGCGCACAGTAAAGCCATCTCTTGTCGAGTAGTCGTACTATTTTGTATCATATGGAAACTTTGCGTTGTTTCTCGATAATTCGCCACGCCCCTCGGTCGGAATGAGCGGAGCTTTGTGGAAGTTTATGGTAGTTTCTGAACGGCTACTACTGGGCTGCTATATAAGCGGCGCGTGACCGCGCTTACGGCAGTATTGTTCCATGCGAACTCGAAGCGAATATAAGTGAAAAGTGGTGAACGAATAGTGAAGAGAATTAAGTGTATCTTGTAAGTGAGTAATTTTAGTGCAGTGTTATTCGGTGACCTTGTTAAGGATAGATACGAGAATCATTATTACTATCGAAAAATGGTGGGGAAAAAAAGGAAGGGTGATAAACTTAAAGGTATGGACTACTGGAAAAAGTGGTGTAGTCAAGGGGTTTCTAATAAAGAAACAAATTTGGATTTAGCTATCAAAGCTTCAGCTACCTTGCATGATGATAAGAAGACTGTGATGACAAGCGGGCCCTTGACCTCGACCTCAATCACAATACCAAATGTCGAAATCGATGCCATGTCGCTGATGCCCTGTTCGATACCTTCAACTGCCGAATCTACATCTAGTCTGCAACAGGCCAGCTTGCTTACTGTAGCTAAGTTGGATGTTGGTTTTTACACGAATCAAGAAAAAATCTTGGATGAATATTTTAAATATTGGATGAAAGTCCAACTTTTAAAAATGCCATGGAACCCACCCAGAGATTATAAGTTTCCTATTTCCACAAAACGAAACTTGCGCTTTCAATTGAAATGGTTGGAGAGATTCCCCTGGTTGTCATATTCGGAATATAAAAGTGGAGCATACTGCAGAGTTTGCGTGGTAATGGGACGTTCGCTTGATGAAGGTAAAGGCGGTCATCAAAGGATCAGCCAGTTGGTAACCGAACCTTTTTGTAAGTGGAAAAATGCCCTAGAAATATTTGAAGCTCATGCGAAATCGGGATACCACAAACGAAATTCAGAACTAGCAGATAACTTTCCTAAAGTAATGTTTTTGCAGGCTTTTTCGGTCACTGAACAGCTGTCTTCTGAAAGAAAGAGACAACAAGAGGAGAATCGAAAGAAACTAATCCCTATCGTAAAAGCAATATTTTTTTGCGGCAAACAAGGCATCTCCTTGAGAGGTAAAATCGATTCGGGGCGCATACAAATTACACCAGAATCACCAGAACCTGAACAACCACTACAGAATGATGGTAATTTTAGAGCCCTGTTGCGGTTTGCGACTGAGTCTGGAGATAAAGATCTGGCTGAGCCCTCTGGCCACATGCCCTCAGATCCAAAACGAAATAATTGACATTTGTGGTGAATTAATTCAACATAAAATAATTAAAGAAGTAAAGAAAGCCAAACTATTTGCGATTCTGGCTGACGAAACCACCGACATCGGACGTGTAGAACAAGTCTCGTTATGTCTTCGATATGTTGATTTTACAGATAATAAACACCATATACTTAAAGAGATGTTCCTTGAGTACATTCCAACGGTCGATCCGATCCGGATCCGGTTTCGCAAATCTTATTATTACAGTTCTGAAAAAGCATGGACTTGAATGTTCTCATGTGGTTGGTCAAGTTGGTTGCACGGTGCCCAAGCTTATGTTCGCCAAGAATGTCCTCTTGCTCTTTATGTACACTGTAGTGCACACTCTCTCAACCTTGCTATCGCTGATTCATGTTCATTAGCAAATGTCCGAAATTGCATTGGGATTGTGCAGTCCGTTGGTTCCTACTTTCGACATTCTGCTCAACGCACTGCTTTGTTGAAATAAAAAATTCAAGAGCTACTACCCGTCGGTAACCAAAAAAGCTTGCTCTCAATGTGTGAAATACGGTAGGTTCAGAAACATGAAGCTATTATAAGATTCAGGGAAATTTATTCAGAGATTGTGAATGCTCTCGAAGAACTCCAATTTAATCACAATAAGGAAACATCGCAACAAGCCGCCCAATTGCTAAGTACGCTTCGATTTTCGGATTTTGTGATGTGTTTAGTGATTTTTCAAAAAGTTATGAGCTATACATTGTCGCTATCAAAACAATTACACAATTGACATCGATCTTATCACGGCATTCAAACATGTAGATAATGTTATTAATGTCTTACAACTCCTGAGAAACAACACTGACGTCGAATATCTTCATGTCTATGAAGACGCAAAGGTTTTACTGGAAGAAAATGGTGGTATACTGTGAATGCCACGCGTCGTCGGAAGACAATTAAATAGACCGAACATTCCTGCATTGGATGTATGCACGTATTACAAAATTAATTTGTTCATTCCATTTCTTGATCATACAATTCAACAATTGGTTGAAAGGTTTACCAAACATCGTAAAGTAGTATCAGCATTATCTGGTGTGCTACCTTCAAATTTTACTGCCAGTTCTGAAATTGAAGTAGCAATTTCCATGTACTCGTCACTGCTTCCCGAAATCAACATATCAGTGGTTAAAGCAGAACTTGAAGTATGGAAAACAGTGATGACAAGTATCTCGCCTACCCCGAAATCTAGTTTGGAATGCCTAGATATGTGCTATAAAAACCTTTATCCTAATATTTACACATTACTACAAATCTTGGCTACCATTCCTGTATCCACTGCTACCCCGGAGCTACCCAGGAGACTACCCAGGAGACTGAAAAACTATTTACGAAACACTACAAGTGAAAACAGACTTAATGGTTTGGGTCTCATGAACATTCACTATGGAACAGAAATTCATGCAGATGAAGTAGTGGATATATTTAAAAGAAAAAGCCGAAGATTTCTTCTTTAATGGTTTTAAATTTAGCGCAGAGGAACGAAATTAATTTAACCATTTCATGTAAAGTTAAGAACTTTATAAATATGTCGTAATTTTTCCGATGAATATATAGATATTAAATTTCATGTAAGTATATTTTTGTTGTTTTATTTACTTCAAACTACCCCCCCCCTCTCCCCCGCCAAACTAAATCCTGGCTACACCCGTGATTCCTATTATAAATAGCAACTCTCGTTTATACATGCATCAAAGACTACAAAATTATTTTATACATACACAACTTTGATGCTCATGTTGATATTAACCGATCAAGCCCAAATTTGCAGGAGAAATGCTTTATGGGTTTTGTCATAAAACTGGAGTGTGAGAGCAGGGAGAATTTGTGTTTTTATTGTGTAAATGCAGATCATCTTATTATAAATCAAGTTAAACTGTAGACGATAACTTTCAACCAACCCTCGTATACCATTAAGTGATAAGTAGTCCACCAAATTTTATTTAAAAGGTTTCCGCCTTTTTTTGCGCGTTTTCCATTATGTCGTTAATAAAAAATGCATTTTCCACAAGCACAAGAAATTCCCGATTAACCATTTTCGTTTCGTTCAGGGTGGGAGCTTATCGTTTACTCGTCAATCATGCCAATGAGGGCGAAAGCTCGACGGAATTTTAGCATCGAATATCGAAACGGTTGTGGGAAGCGAACGGCATGGCTGCCATTTTTTACGTGACATGGTCAGCGTTCGAACGTTTTTTCCTCCATACGGCTTATGGGTTTTTCTCGATATCAAAATGAGATAGAGGGAATATTTGTTTAATAAATTTACGACGGATTTCGTAGGTCCGCCCCCCTTTTTTATTTTGCGGATGGCAAAATAGATTTATTGATTGATTTAATAGCGGACAATTTCAATGTTTTTATCTATAACGGACAACAAAATTTGTTTCTAGTTTAGACAGTTTATCTAAAATCAAAATGACTATATATTTAGACAGCTAATAATAGCTAGTTTTAATATCAATGCGAGTTTCTCGATTTTCAAAAATTACAAATATTTATTATTAAGTGAGGAAAAATCGTTTTATATTTGCATTCTGGAAAAATTACTGGCTTAGAATGGAAAACTCTGTCTCATTCTCAGCATTTTCTACACTTTCTGATCGTCTGAAAACTTTCATACTATAATGACGAATTTTTATTCTAAACGTAACAGATATAGAAATGTATTTATTTTTCTCTAATTTCATAAATTTTATAAAGGCGTAGTATAAAGGTAATACAAAATTGCGTTTCGTTAAAAAGTGTTGTTATATATAAAGGCGACATACTCTTATTTAAAGTAATTTTGGAAAAGATCTATTTAATTAATAAAACATATAACAACTTTTTAGTTTCCTAACAAATTAGATAATATCTATTACAATTATATCAAAGATATAATTATTATATTTTATTTATAAAGAACACTAAATGGGCACCATTATCAAAAGACATTTCTAAGAAGATTTTATGGATACCTTCTGGAGAGAATTGGAAGTCTATGCTCCTGGGAGGGTCACCCCTGGCGGACAGGTCGAAGCGGAGGCCTCAGACTAACATGATCCAAAATCTGCCAACCCGCATTGGACCAGTGTGGCAGATTACGGTCCATACCTTCAACATGGTATTTCAATATGTTGAAATATGACAGTACAACCTCAAACACGGCCCTAATTCCCCGGAGGCCAAGGGGCAACTATCTACGGCAGCGGGAAGACCTGCCCCAAGGCAGAGGGTGCTAAAAATCACCGGGTTAGATCAGGCTGCCATTGGACTTTTGACATTGCAACGTTAAACATACGGACTATGAAAACAGAGGCCCGATTGCAAGAACTGTTAATCGAACTTGACAACATACATTGGGATATTATTGGGCTCTGTGAAACACGAAGAAAGTGTGAAGAGTTAATCAAACTGGAACCAACTGGACACGTACTCTACACTCGAGGTACGGAAAATGGCCGATGTGGCGGAATTGGATTCATCATCAATTGAAAGCTGAAGGACAGTGTGGTAAAATTTGAAAGTACATCCGACCGATTAGCCCAATGCGTCATTCAGCTGAATAAAAAGTTTAGGCTTCAAATCGTCCAAGCTTATGCACCAACTATAAGCCATAAAGATGAGGAAATTGAGGAATTTTATGATGATGTGGCCCAACTTTTATACAAGAAGAAATGTAGGTACAAAATCCTGATGGGTGATTTTAATGCCAGAATTGGAACAACAAGAACAGACGAAAATGCAACTGGCCCATATGGAACTGGTGAGCGAGACAATAGAGATGACAGATTAGTTGATTTTGCTGAAGGACAAGAACTATATATTATGAATTCATTCTATAAGAAAAATATCAGCAGAAAATGGACATGGAAAAGTCCATCTGGGCTCACAAGCGAAATTAACTACATCATGACCAACGATAAAACAATATTTACCAATTGTACTGTCCTTAACAATTTTAATGTTGGAAGTGACCACCGAATGGTACGAGCAAGGGTTCGGATTGACTGTCGAAAAGAGCGCGAAAGAATGGTAAGATCAAAGAAGGGCAAGGTGGATTCTGGAAAACTGCTGGAGAGAGGAAGCGATTTTGAGATTGCTTTGTCAAACCGGTTTGCTGCGTTACAAGATCCAGAGGAGGTGGAAATATCAGTTCAATATGAAGAAATCGCCAACAATGTACTTCAAACGGCTGCTTCAATGGCACCAGAGGAAAAATGTCTCCTACAAACAAAAATCTCCAGTCAGACCATTGATTTAATGAAGAAACGGCGAGCAATCAGAAATGCAGGTAGTCCTTTTGGCAGGGTCGAGTACACCGAGCTCTGCAAAACTATAAGAAAACGTATCAGAGAGGACACGCGCCGATTCAATATGCAGCTAGTGCAAAAAACCCTGGAAGAAAACAAAGAAATTAACAAAGCTAAACAGAAGCTGAGAAACAAAAGAACGCAAATATATGCTTTAAAGCGTGAGGATGGCACAGTGTGCAGGGCGCGTACCCAAATATTAGATATTGTCAGAAGGTTTTATTCCCAGTTATATGAAGGTCAGAGCCAGTCAGGGACAGCAATACCCACGGAAGAACAATATATAATGCCAGATACCCTAGTGGAGGAAGTAACAAATGCTATAGAATTGATGAAGAACGGCAAGGCTCCAAAAAACTGTCGAAATGCTAAAAGCTGGTGGTCGGACGTTACATAAAACACTGGCAAAATTATACTCAAAATGCCTCAAAGAACAAAAAGTACCTAACTTATGGAAAAATGCAGAAGTGATCCTTTTACATAAAAAAGGAGCACAGGAAGATTTAAAGAACTACCGTCCAATAAGCCTCTTATCAGTGATGTACAAAGTTTTCACTAAGATAATTTCTAAAAGAATATTAAAAAAACTGAATGACGCACAACCAAGAGAACAAGCAGGATTCAGAAGTGGATTCAGTACAATGGATCACATCCAGCTTGTACAGCAGGTCATAGAAAGGCACAACGAATACACCATGCCACTGTACTTGGCTTTTATCGACTACGAAAAAGCATTTGATTCCATCTCAAAGCATGCGATAATGGATGCACTGCTTAGCCAAGGTGTAGAGAGAGCCTATGTAAACATATTAGAATCGATATATGATGGAGCTACAGCC
Source organism: Cosmopolites sordidus (assembly GCA_031761425.1). Taxonomy (NCBI): domain Eukaryota; kingdom Metazoa; phylum Arthropoda; class Insecta; order Coleoptera; family Curculionidae; genus Cosmopolites; species Cosmopolites sordidus. Next base: position 458,833 of record JARFXV010000058.1, read on the forward strand.
ACAATTCACCTTGATGATCCTGAAGTGGGAATTAATATAGAACAAGGTGTATGGCAGGGTGACGCAATATCGCCTATTCTTTTCTCGGCTGGCCTTGAAGAAGTATTCCGTAAACTGAATTGGGAACAGGATGGTGTAAAGATCAATGGTGCAAACTTAAACCATCTTAGATTTGCAGATGATATTATTCTCATTTCACAAGACCCAGAAGAGCTGCAAAGATGCATACAAGAACTGCAAAGGGCTGGCGAACCATTTGACTTGAAAATAAACCTGAAAAAGAGTCAGGTTATGTTCAATAACTTCGCTCAGGACGGAAGAATTTCAGTTTATTATCTTGGGCAGAGGATTTCAATGGAGGGGAATACCGCCCGGGAGGTGAAACGGCGTGTTAAATGTGGCTGGCAGGCATTTGGTAGGCTCAACATATTGATTAAGAGCAGACTCCCACTTTGCCTGAAAAGAAAAGTATTCGATCAGTGCGTTCTACCCGTTATGACATACGGAAGTGAAACCAGGACACTCACATCGCAATCAATTCAAAAACTTCGGGTGGCACAGAGGGGAATGGAAAGATGTATGCTTGGCATTACAAGACGAGACAGAAAGTCCTGCGCATGGATCAGGGAACAAACAAAAGTCTGTGACATCATTGGAAGAGTAAAACAGTTGAAATGGAGATGGGCAGGCCATATAGCGAGGCGATGGGACGACAGATGGGCCAAGGCAATCCTGGAGTGGATACCGCTTGATCGCAAATGTCCGCGAAGAAGACCGAAAGCACGATGGATGACATCGTTAAGTATATTGGACCCGAGTGGCAGAGGAAAGTGAAGGTTGGAAGCATGCTCAAGAGGCCTTCATCCTGCAGTGGATCGATACGGGCTGATGATGATGATGATGATGATGATGATGATGATGATGATATATATATATATATATATATATATATATATATATATATATATATATATATATACATATATATATATATATATCCAGTATACCTCGCCTAAGATACTGGACGGGTCACGGTTGGTGGATAGTGAAAGTTCCATTAGATATTAATGGACAGCTGCGAATATCCCAAAATAAGCAGCCCCGAACCAAGGCAAAAAGAAAGCTAAATCCACTTAGCGTCTGACTTGTATCAAGCGGCTGAGTGGTCAGCGTCTGTTCACCAGTGGTGCGGCTGATATTTAAATTCTGGAACTAACCCCTCCAGTCTTAACTTCTGAACCGTCATGGTTCAAATCTTTAATTCAAAGTACAAGATGAAGCGTTCTAGTAATTACAAAATTACCCCAGGAGGTAGACAATCATCTGGCAGCTTTGCTGGTACAACCGGACTTTCGGATTCTGGGGCGTCCGGGCTTAAACGCCAAATCTTTCAGAGGGAGTCGGAGACCTCTGGCCAACGTCTGAAACCGAAAATAAAAACTTTCTTTGGAACGGTAAATATCAATTCTCTCCTGCGTCCAGGAAAACTACACGAATTGGAGCGAACATTAAATCAGCAAAAAATCCAAATTTTAGCTTTGCAAGAAACCAGATTGATAGATGATAACACCTTGGAATTCGGCAACTACAGACTTTTTAAAAGTAAAACGGACAAAAGAATACTCAAAAATACACCACATCTCGGTGTTGCTTTCGCTGTCTCAAGAAACATTCTTGGTTCTATAACAAATGTCCAGCCAGTAAATAATCGACTTATGACACTATCCCTCAAGTGTGCTAACAAAAACTATACATTAATCAATGCACACCTCCCAGTTAACGAAGAAAATAAATCTAATCCTGAAAAAGTAAATAAGTCCTGGGAAATTCTGGAAAAGAATATCTCTAAAATTCCCTCTAACCATGTAAAAATCCTATTGGGTGATTTCAACGCCCAACTAGGGAAAGAAAAAAAGTACAGGAAAACAGTCGGCAGTTTTCCCGCTCATAAATGGACTAACCATAATGGTAGAAGATTGGTTGAACTATGTTCGCAGTTTAATCTAAAAATAATGTCAACCCATTTTAAGAAGAAAATAACAAAACAAAGACCTGGAGGTGCCCAAGCACGTACATGGGTGAATTTCAAATTGACTATGTTGCCATTTCGTACCCCAATTATAAAGAGATTTTGAATGTTCAAGTCAGGAAAGGAGCAAATATAGACACGGATCACTACTTGACTAGAATCAAACTTAGCTTAAAACCTCAAAAACTTATTCAAAAGGGGCAACGAAAATAAAACCAGCCCTAACAGAAGAGCTTGATAAACAACCTGCACAGAACTGGCAAGACTTAAAACGAACTGGCAAGACTTAAAACAAAAAATTATTAAAACAGCCTTAAAGTTGGTCCCTTTACAAAAACGTAGAAAATATCCGTGGTGGGATGAAGTTTGCAAGCAAGCAGTATTAAGCCGATGTAAAGCATTCAAAGATTGGAACAGTCAAAAAACAGCAATAAACTATAACATCTTTTTGGAAGTAAGAAAAGAAACATCGAAGCTAATTAGACAAACTAAAAGAAAATATGAAAACAATCAACTTAATGAAATAGAAAAAGATTTCCAAAAAAATAACACCCGAAACTTTTACAAAACTTTTAAAACTAAATTAACAGGCTATCAACCACAGAGCCTATGCTTTCAAAACGAAAACGGACAACTAGCTTTAAATAACCAAGACAATTGCAAAGAACTTGCGAAATATTTTGAACAAATACTAAACTGTCCTGAGCCCTTAAACAAATTACCAACACTAAACCCTAAACAAACAAACCCAGATTCATTACCACCGAATGAAGAGGAAATACTTAGGCAAATCAAGCGGCTTAAAAATAACAAAGCTTCTGGTGAAGATGGAATCACTGCTGAACTTTTGAAATCCGCTGGTTCAGGTACAATCAAGGAAATAACCAAAATTCTACAAGAAGTTTGGCGAACCGAACGGATTCCGGAAGACTGGAAAGATGCTCTAATCCATCCACTACATAAGAAAGGAGATAGAACGGATGTATACAACTATAGAGGAATATCTCTTCTCCCAGTTTGTTACAAGATTCTATCTCAATGTCTACTAGACAGAGCACAGGGACAGTTAGAACCGAACATTGGTGAATATCAGGCAGGTTTTCAACCGGGCAGATCCTGCCCTGAACAGATCCTGAATCTAAATTGATTCTAAGACATCAAAAACTGTACTATAAAAATCTCGTCTGTACATTTGTGGATTTCAAAAAAGCATATGATTCTATTGACCGCGAATCTTTATTCCGAATCTTGAAAGAACAAGGACTAGATCTGAAAACGCTGGCAATTATTAAAGCAACGTTAACTAACACGAGGTCCAAAGTTAAATTCATGGGTGACATCTCAGAACCCTTCGAAATTAAAACTGGTGTGAGATAAGGGGATGGACTCTCGCCACTCTTATTTAACTGTGTTCTAGAAAAAGTAATACAGGAGTGGCGTGAAAAAAAGTCGGCCCTGAATATTGACCAGTCCATTAAACTGGGGAGAACCAACATCAAAATTGATTGTCTGGCATTTGCTGATGATCTAGCAATTTTAGCTCAAGATGTATTAACGGTTCAAAAACAGATTGAAATCCTAAAAGAAACAGCAGAAAAGGTAGGACTCCAAATATCCTTTGAAAAGACACAATACATGACCTGCAACAGACTAAGAACACCATTTCTAAAAACAAAATATGGTAACATCAGACGAGTCTCTCAATTCAAATATTTGGGTGAAATAATCATGGAAAATGGGTTGGAAAAAGCGGCCAATAAGGGTAGATGTCAAAAAATGGAAACGGCATTGAGACTTACACAAAATATTTACAACAAATAATGCCTATCTAAAAACACAAAACTGAGACATTACAACACGGTTATTAAGCCAGAATATCTATATGCTGCAGAAACGCTCATTTTGAGTAGAAAGAGGAACATCGAGGACATTGAAAAGAAGGAAAGAAAAATCATAAGAAAAATCCTAGGCCCCAAACAAATAAATAGCACAACATACCGACTTCGAGAAAACCAAGAAATCGAACAATACACAGATATACATAGCGATATGAGAAAAAGAAGACTTAAGTTTTACGGACACATCAAACGGATGAATCCGAGTAGGCTAACTAGACAAATAGTCGAATTTTATGAAAATAGGAGTAGAGCTAAAGTAGAAATAATTAAATGGATTGCGGCAATTAAAGAGGACCTAAGATCAGCAAATATTACACAAAGTGAAATTCAGGATAGAGGTTGTTTCAGACACAAGGTTAACGTTTGGAAGGTTGGCCAGAGAGAAAAATGTAGGAAGACTGGAACAACTTGGTCTGACGAAAGGAAAAAAGCTCATAGCGAAAGAATGAAATTAGTATGGGCTCAAAGGAAGGCTAACAACAACAAACGCCTCTGATTGTACTTCGCGTGGTCCATCAGGGCCCATACGTGAATAATAAGAGATAATAATAGAGGATAATAATAGAGATAATAATAGGGGATAATAATAGAGGAAAGTGAAGGTTGGAAGCATGCTGAAGAGGCCTTGATCCTGCAGGGGAGATCGATACGGGCTGATGATGATGATGATGATATATATATATATATATATATATATATATATATATATATATATATATATATATATATATATATATATATATATATATATGTATATATATATATATATATATATATATATATATATATATATATATATATATATATATATATTCTTTGTAAAGGCATTGATACGCCCTTCGCACTCTATGGACTGCCAGTCGAATAAGCGTATTCGTTATTCAAGAAATGAATGAACTCACAAGACAAAACCAAATTATTTTCATGAATGAATACTAAAATCCTTCGACCAAATTGAACTCAGGGAAGATAATAACCTAGAAAGACTGGTGCTTACGTGGCAGATCTCCAAAAAGATGTATAGATCTAATTAAAGATCTCTCCACTATGCAATCAGGGAAGCCAGAAATAGAGAACGCTCACGAGAAGTAGTCCAAAAAGACAGCAAATGGTCAAGGCTCGACTCAAAGGTTACTACTATTCTGTAAAGAAGAATACGAAGAAGAGGAAGAAGAAGATATTTAATACACCAGGTGTCCAGAAATGTCGTTCATATTTAATTACTTGTTTGCTTTTAGGTGGCGCAGAACGCGTTGGTCGTGTTAACTTTACATAGAAGCTTGATTCAGAGAAAATTAGTTGCCATGGAGCGTTTCATCGGACACAACGTGCTTTCAGTGTTCGCGCGTTTTATCAAAACAACAATTCGATTATTATGGCTCGTCGTCTTTATAGGGCCGACTATAATTTACATGATATAAACGAGGCACCAAGTATTAATTCAATAAATAAATGGATAAGAAAGTTTGAAACGGCAGGATCAACTCTAAATTTACCATCTACAGGTCGTCCAAGGCCAAGCAGAGGTGAAACAAAATTGAACGCGTGCGCGAGTCTGTTAGATAAAAGCCATCCTAATACATACGGAAGCAAAGTAGCTAGGGATAAAAATAAAAAAATTTTCACTACATGTCCTTTTAAAAAAGATTTTCGTCTACATCCTTATAAAATTCAAGTGTAAGAAGTGAAAGAAACTGATTTTATTATGCGCTTGACATTTGCCAATGAAATGTTGAAGATATTTAACAACTGTGATAATGTTTTCGTTAACAACTGTGATAATGTTTTAGTGACGAGGCTAACTTTCATTTAAACGGTCATGTAAACAAGCAAAACTGCAGGCACTAAGCGGAGGAAAATTCCATAAAAATTGCGTTCTACAGTACGGAATGGCTTATAAAAACTCTTGGTAGTTTGGAACTTAGTCATTCCCGGAAAAATGGTGCCTTAATCGATGCGGATCATATTTGTATAAACCAATATGAAAACAATATCAAACTTAAACATTAGAAATTTTTGATTTAAATAAATGTAAGAGAGATTATATAACTTTAAGGGCAGGAGAGATTTTTATTGCTAGTATTAAAATATTAAATTATTAAAGAGCCATTTTATAGCTTATGTTTAATCATATTTAGCAATTTAATGAAAACGATGAAAACTGTCACTTACAATCATCTACGGACGCCGCTAACGAATTGAAGCAATCCATTACTTTATTAATTTTGCTTTTAGTTCAACTGATACCTATTTCCCGACGCAATTCATTACGGGCTCGAACCGGAAGAACTGTCGTCACTGAGAAATTAACCTATTTTGTATTTTGTACAATTAATCCGATATTAAACCGCTTTTCCCTCCAAATCCAGCCGTGACATCGGTTATGTAACTAATGATCTAGCTAAACGAGGCTTTAGATTAAACCCACATCGTCTCTACCTTTCTGGCTGGGGAGAAGCCGTAATGGATGTAGCCGAAAACGATGGATCTCGACTCTTTCTGAGTTATTTTCTTGAGAGTTACGGGCTGGAAAAGGGGAGGAAGATTATATTGCACGAGGAATTTTATGGAACTGACATTTCATCACCCGGTTTAATAGAATACGTGGAATTTATGTTACGCGTAAATTTATCTCGTCCTGGTGCTATTTTGTGTCACGGTGAAATCTTAAAAAAATAACTGTTATATCTACAAGAGTGAATATAGATAAGAAAATGTATCAAAGATAAAATATATTTTAAACATTCTAATGAATCAAGATATAAATCACATAGCCTTATTTCTATATATATATATATATATATATATATATATATATATATATATATATATATATATATATATATATATATATATATATATATATATATATATATAGATCTCTTGATTTTGACATACTTTTTCAGTTCAATTTCGTACAAGCTGTCTTATCCATGTATCATTGCCGAATCATTGTCCTCCAATAGCTTCTTTAAAATGTCAAAGCAAAAGATACTTTCTAAATATAGATATTTGGGCAAAGAAGTCCCATTCAAAAGCGATCAATAATAGTATTTATACTATTAATAGTTTTTTTTGCTTGAAGAAATTTTATGAGTAAAACCAATAAAAAGTTGTCTTTTTTTAGCTTAACCTCAAGCAATATAATTTCACCGCCTCAGTCCCGGACACAACGTGCTTTAAGTGTTCGCGCGTATTATCAAAACACCAATTCGATTATTATGGCTCGTCGTCTTTATAGGGCCGACTATAACTTACACGACCTAAACGAGACACCAAGTATTAATTCAATAAATAAATGGATACAAATCTACTACAGGATCAACTCTAAATTTACCGTCTACAGGTCTCCAAGGACAAGCAGAGGTGAAACAAAATTGAACGTGTGCGCAGTCTGTTAGATAAAAGCCATCCTAATCCGTACGGAAGCAAAGTAGCAAAATGGTTTTGAGATTGTTGTGTATTTCTTCGATAATTTTTTGTTGGAATTATTGTTGAGTTTACTTCCTTTCGAGGTTATACATGCAGTGTATCTACAAAAAGAAAGCTCCCAACGAAGCTTATCTTATTTTCAGAAATTCAGCTGAATCTAATCGCCTGCTGATTTGCTTATTCACTGATTTTAGTCTTAGGTAAAACCGTATTCACTGAGGATTTTCATTCACGTTTAATCGTATCTATTCCTTTAAGCGTTCAAATATTTCTGAACTACGGACTTAACTTGGCTTATATTCATGTGGTTCCCATCTATGTATTTATAAATTTACCGAACGTTCATTCGTTAGGATCATTCGAGCTCTTTGGTATGAAAATATGCATGATATATCAACTAATTCGATTCTGTATAGATGATATACATTATAGTTCTGTATATTCGATTCTGTACCATGGCCCTTGCCAATTATTTGACCTACAGAATAAAGAGCAATTATCTAGAAACTATTGCATATAACACTCCAAAGCATAAACAAGAACCTCACCTCATCTGCACTAGAGTTTTTTTTTTGGTAATTTGTTTTTAACATAAGTCAGACTTTAGGAATAAGCACAAACCGTTGAACATTGATAATCATATAGCTGAAATTACATTGATTGGTCTAGTTTTAAGCATTGGTATTTAAATTTAAAACATTTTCAAGGCTTTAAATCTAATCCTCAACAATTCATCTATGACCTGTCACTGAAATGTGACTGAAAACGGCTTATTTCTAAGTAAAATGTAAAAAAATAACTGTAATTTTACTATAATTACGAAGTTTAAAACAATATTTAAGTAAACTCGAAGAGATTACCACTAAACAACAAATTACTTTCGACGCGCCTTTCGCTTTAAAATAAAATTTACGTGTGAAATTGAAAACAATGATATATTGCCATTTTTGCATGTTAGGAATAACAGGTGTGATTTTGATATCTTTAAGAAAAATACCATTTCGAGATACATTGCTAACGATCCGAACCTTAGGTTCCATAACAAAACTGCTAGTTTCAAATTTATGGTAGACAGATTCATTAATTTTAAACCTAAAATCAAGGTAGTTATAACAAAGAATTAAATTAGATGTAAGAGGTTGCTGAAGTGTAAGGTTATAAAAACATTGGATTAGGAAATTATTGAATGAATCTTCGACTTTTCAGAAAGAAACAGAACAAAAACAAATTCGGGGTAATACCATTTGATGTCCAGTTAATAAGAGGGTTAGAACGAGCGGATATTAAAGTAGTCTACAAAGTATATAATGTTTTAATAAGAAAAGTTCTGGGTAATCCAAAGGATAAAAATCGGATATTTAAAAATATTGAAAAATAAGTGTGATTGACTATCTATTGGACAAACAAAAAGACCCAATATTAACTGGATATAAAGAACATATCGCCCACAATATCGCTACCTGTTTTTTGATAAATGGACACGTGGATACAGTGCCACTAGAGAATCATAGAATGGTCAATTCTGAATGGTACACAACTAATGATCTGCCAGTAGTATTTGAAGAAATATGAAAAAATAACCAGCAATGCAGGATTATTCTTCACCATAACAACGCAAGCTCTCACACATCAGACCGAACAACTGAATATTTGAACGGTCAAAGCATCAAATTGATGGGTTATCTAACGTCCTGATGATTTCTTTTTGTTCCCATCCGTGAAGAATAAAATGCGTGGTCAACGATTTTTGAAGCCAGACGAAACGGTTGATGCGTTCAAAATGCATGTTTTGGAGATATCAGTTCTCATCACGTTTTCCATTCCGATTGAGGAATGGAAAAAGAGATAAAAATTGGTTCAAACGTATGCAAAAGTATGTCGATCAACACGAAGAATATTTTGAAAAACAATAAAACCATTTTTAATGAAAAATATTTGTTTTTATTTATTATTCAGGATACATAAATAGCAACCCTTGTATTCCTTTCACCCGACTTATTAAATTATTAATTTAACGCTTGGTTAACTTCACTTTTCTTAATTTTTACACCCTTCATTATAATATAATAAACTAGAATATATAATAAATAGAATAGATAAATAGAATATAGTTTTAGAATTATATTGAATCATCTTACCAAACGCGCGTCGAGAAGTTCAATACAGTGATTTTGTGTTTAGTGGTATGGTAACATCTCTTCAGTTTAGTATTTCCAATAGAAGATTCCAATATAATAATTAAAATATTTAAGTTTTTTTTTGTTTTTTCCCATTTTCTCCTTTTTCCATAATTATTATATTTGCTATTTTTAAGAAACTAAATCACAATATGCATATTAAAATTTCTAGAAATAAATGAAATAAACATTTTATAGGAATTATTACATATGTAAACAAGTTTTTTTATAACAAAAAAGCTGCAAGGATGAGCCGATTTGAAAAAGTTACCTACAAAAAGATATTTCTCTCACTTTAGATTTTCTTTGGCATTATTGTAAATTTTTTGCCAATCACCTTTGATTCGTATTCCTTTTGTAAAAATCCCTCTCCTATTTGGCACAGAAATGCTCACAATACCCAATAAAAACATTTATTTCTGTCAATTTACGTTCAATTCGTTGAACCTAAATCAATTTGCCTCAGCACAAAGAAGGAAAATTTTGCACTCGATATAGATTTTCATATATCGCTCGCGCTCTCTCACTCTTCGGTTCTCGCCCAAAGGGAACTTCCTCGGCTGAAAAACCGAACTGCAATAAAACTGAAACCGGGTCGCTTCCACAACAAAAATCAAAGGCGGCCTGTATTATCTCCTTTTGCTAGTCACCGGCGGCGTAGCCTCGCGTGTTTTTTGCGGTCTCTCAGACGACGAAACGATTTATTGATATATATTGCCGAGCTCAACTGTCTTCATAAAGGATGTTCACGACTGTTCTTTGATGTTCTGAACTGTTTGCGATTTTCTGCATTATTGGGTACTTTTTTCACTTCGATTCAAATTCCTTACCAGTATTATTCTAGCAGTATTACCATTCTAGAAATGGGAATAAATATATTCATAAAGAGTTGCCCAATAAGAGTATGACAACTTTACAACGAGGTAATGATAACTTCAAGGGATAATGTGGTGATTTTTATAGTATATTGAAGAACAAATAATGGCATTATGTTTTGAAAATATTGGCGTTCAAATGCCCCCCTCGGCATCGTCTGGTGGAATGCGTTCTGGAGACACGATTTTCGATTAGGGGAGAGGGGGTCAATTAAACCAAAAATACTTTAATGATGTTTTTTAATTGAATTAAAAAAAAACTTTTCTGTAGATAATATAGTAGTTTGTTGTTCGCTTTGTCATTTCCGATAGGAAAATTAGTTAACAAATTATTATAATTTTAAAATAATATATAATTGTATAACCGCGTCAAGTAGTTCAACCGACCCCCGCAGGGGCAATTGAACCACTAGTTGGGGTCAATTGAATCAAAAGTATTAGAAACAAAAACAAACACTGTTAATGCATAATTTATTATTTATTATATCTTAATACTATTGTTACACACTTGTTAAGTTTTGCTAACATTAGGTTTATTGAAATGCATTGCATGTGCAAAAGTTATAGCTTTTGGAATTCTAATAGATATCTCCGGATGTATTTTCATGATATCTTTACACCAATCACTACCAGCCTGTTTATTATTATACCATGGTGATGGTGAGGAATATTTTATATTATTTTAAAAAGCAAATTGATATGCCAATTTTCTTAAATCAATCGCTGTTAATCCATAATTTAACTTAGCAGATGCTAAGCAATAGTCGGCTAATAAATGTTCTTGTTCAGCCGTGAAGACCTTGTTGTTAGGACGGTACCCAGCATTCAAATTTTCAATTTTCTTAAATTTTATAAGATATAATCGTAATGTTGTGTAAGAAATATTAAATAATTTAGCAACACTTCTTATTATCTCTTTAGATTCAAAAATTCTTTTACATGCCGTTTCGTAGATTTCAGTGGATACTTCACAATGGGTAGTTTTCCTCACACGTTTACGGAGCTTCTTAATATCTATAAAAAATTAATTTTACTTTAATTAGTATATTTATAGGATACTGAAATTAGCAGACATCATTTTTTTTAAAAACATCTATTACACATTCTCTCATCAATTTGTTAGGTCATAACCTCAACTTGGCAAAAATGATTTTAGGTGAACAAAATAATTAACTATTAACTGTTGTTTGTGAATGACAATAAAAATTTGATCTTTACTTACCACAATTATTGAATAATGGTGACAATCTTTAATTAATAAAACTATTCACTACAAAATATCACAATAACAAATACTACATTATAGTTTTATAAGTATTTTTCGTGAGAGGTCGAGATGCGCGCTAGTCTGATGCTTTCGATGCTTCAGCCGCCCCTACGATTGATGATTCAATTGACCACATCTAATTTTATTGCGGTAATTGGTAAATAAAAAATTATTAGAAAACATTTTTAGCTATAAATCAAGTGAAGAATTGTAAAATATAGATATATCGAGACATCATAACTGAAACTTTATAATTATATTTAAAAATTGAAATATTATTAAACATTTTTTGTAAGCTAAAAAAATTTTACATGCCCATAAACACAAAAACTTGAATTTTTCAAAAATAAATAATCACAATCATTCCAAATTTTGGGCAAATCAGTGATCATATTAGAAAATAATTCTAAGAGCACGTTTTTTTTATTTCGATCAAATTTTTAAATCGACTGGTCCAAGTGCTCCGTGATTCAATTCCCTACTCTTTCACACATATGTGGTATATTAACCAGGCGATATTTTAACGATGGCCTGAATATTTCGTTTAAGGTCAATAATTTTTAGGGTTTTATTTTTGTACATCAGATATTTAACTTAACCTCACAAAAAATCATCCAAGGGCGAGAGATGGTATGATCATGATGAGCAGTTTGCATTACCATTTCGCGAAATTACTCGTCCAGAAAACTTTTCTCGATTATCTGGCGAAATGTGTGACAAGTCGCCCCTTATAGATTATAGATTTCACCATTAACGGCCAAATACGAATAGTTTCTACGCGCTGTTGAATCCTGTATCTTTCCATGGTGGATTGACACAATATACTGAACAGAGTACATGAGTGATATTTACATTTGAAATAGTGTTGCCGCTATTACGTTTCAAATTCTGACTCTCTTATTAAAAAATTCTTTCGATCTACTGATCATTTTGGATTTATAAATTGGCGCCGATAGCCTAAAGCTGTGGCCTGACGGCACGATAGTTGGTAGCGGGTTCGATTTCCCTACTCGGCATGGATGTTTGTGACTTTGATTAAATGTAAATATTTCTAGGCAAAAGTTTAAAATCTGATATACAATCACCTCTCAGTCACGCAAGTTTGTAGCTGAATAAAGCTGGATGCCTTCTGTTAAACCAAGGATTGATAGCTCGAGGTAGGTGCTAGCCCCGGTTATAGGTAGCTAATAACCATGGTTTGCAACCCACATTAAGCTATAAATCCACTCTCTAAATATCCTTATTAGTTACTGATGCGACTCTGACCCTAAAACTTTTAAACCTTTGGATTTGTAGAAAATTTTTTAATCATCTATGTAGGCATCAAAATATTCCATATAAATCTTGAATCGAACCTGACATAATTATGCTGATTTATTAGTTAGTATATTCTTAAAAGATGTTTTTTGCAATAATAACCATTAATTGAAGGCAAGTGGTTTAATGCAGCTTATGATTGACAGTTATTGTACTTACGGACATCAAATTGAGGGCACCTGCTTTCGATCTCGTTCAAATTGTTGATTATTGAAGATCAAGTTTAATACATGGTGATAATTGGATTTGGCAGTTCAACAGTGGTGAGTTACTGGTGCTTTTCAATCATTTATCTGGCAGAATGAAATCAAATATGCACGTATGCTTGCAATAGCTACAATCATTAAAAAGGCAATATGTTTAAATAGATTGTGCCTAATAATCATGTACGGGTAACCATATGAAGACTATATGATGACTAAAAAAAACTTCCAAAGTTAGAGATAATAACAAGTTGTCCAATACAATGTTAGAAATTTAAATAACGCACAATGTGTGATCCGTAATTTTTATTTTGTTTTCAAATTAATATCGTTGAATGTCCTCCTCCGCTACGTTTGGTGGAATGCATTCTGCTGACCCAGTTTTCGATTACTCTTTCACACATATCCGTAGTATATTTTGAATGGTGTCTGAATGTTTTATTTAGTTCGGGGTTAATTACTTTAAACCAGACATTTTTAATTTAACTGAAGTAGCCGATATTTGCTGGAAATTCATTTTAAATAAGTAAGCAAAGATTAATATCTAAAATTTCTATTATATTTAAAATTTGATGTATAACAATTGTTTGGACACACAGTGCCTTTTTCAAATACAAACTATATTAAACTAACAGTAAGAAAAGTAATTATAACCTAAACTGTTCATCAATCTAATAATACCATAAATGATGACGGAGAAACCCATTTTTTCAACGTTTTGGAGGGCAATATAAGTTTAATTACGCTGAACCATTCAAGTCTAGCTCGTCATTTAGCAAAATAACCAAATGTACCGTTTTATTAATTTCTGGGCTCTCTAAAAGATTTAATTTTTGAATTTATTTTCATCATGTAACATTATAAAATTATCTTTAAAAGTATGCTTTTCTAACATTAAATGGTTAGCATAATGAGAATTTTTTTGTTGATTAGTAAAACTTCTTAAAAAAGAAAGAAAGACCTTCCTGTTTGTCCAACATAGGCTTTTGGACACGACCCGCACTCAACTAACTAAATTCCTGATTTATAGAGTTTATTTATTTGACTTTTATTGTTTTTAATGAGGTGTCCAAGACTTTTGTTTGTTTTGAAATCAATATTTATATCGTTTGTTTTGGATAAATGTTTAGACACTAATTTGGTAACTTTTGGTGTATATGTAATTGTTTTGTACTTTTTTTAAATTATTTTATTTATGTTTTCGAATCGGCTATTTACTGCGATTTGTTTGATGACATTGAATTCTTTATTATAATTATTTATTGACATAGGGATATTTAATAATTTATGTATAAATGAGTTAAATACTTCCCTCTTTTGTGATCACAAGATTTATTGTGTATAACTAAATCTGCATGTGATGGTTTATGAAAAATTGTAAAATCATGTTTATTATCTTTTCTAGTAATTGTTAAGACTAAAATGTCAATACTATTATGTTGCTCTTCTTCAATTGTAAATTTAATGTTCCTATGTAATGAATTTATGTAAGTTAAGAATTGATTTAATTGACTATCAGAACGTGTAAAACAAATTAGAATATCATCAACTTATCTGTACCAGTAAAGTGATAATTTAAACAACTGATGTTGATTTATCTTATTCTGTAAGTTGTCTAAAGCCGGCAAAGGATTTAAGGATTCCCCATTATCAAACAATCATTCGAAACATAAAATAAATTATCAAATTCAAAATTCTGATCCAAAGTAATTGACAGCAGCTGTAAAATTTCCTGTTTCATTATTAAATTAGTTTTATTTTTAAGAAGTAATTTATCAAGTAATTCTATTACTTATTTTGTTGATATGCTCGGAAGAAAATTTTGTACATCCAAAGAAATTAGTTTGGCTAAATTAATATGTTTTACCCAATTAGACCAGTAGTTTCATTTGTTACAACTCCTTCAAACAAATTTTCAAATAAGCTCATTAAAATTATTTTACAATATACGACTTTTAAACCAAAATATGCTATTCTAAATACCTATGTATAACTTCTCTTGTAATAAATCCATTGGTGAAATTTTGGCAATCGATTGGCGATTCATTTTGCAAGTAAACATTGTTAATATCCACATTTATCAGTTTAGGCCAAATGGATTCCGTTAGCATATTCCTGTAGCGTTCATCATTAACAGTAAAATGATTTCCATCTTCGTTTTCAAAAAATAAGGTCGTATCACTCCTTCAGTCATTACTTAGTCAATCTACCGAATGCTGTCTAGGGCAAACTGATTATTCTATGTTTAAAAGAGAAGTACTGTTAAAAATTCAACGAAATGTACCCAATAATGACACAATAATCAAAATACGCCGATTAAATGGGATGAACCGCACTAAAGTAATATTATAAAGTAAATAATACTAAACTTTAATATAAACTAACTAACTATAAATAAAGTTTAATATATACTATTATGAGTGAACTTACTACAGAATTTATGAAATATTCCTTGACCTTTGGAGTGCACGTGATATATCCTACCAAATATATGCTATTCTGGGCAAACATCCATATTTCCACTATGACATACTGGTGTTTATTTTTTGTAGCCTTATACCGAAAAATAGATCTTAATCGATTCTTATGTTATACTTTATGTTTACAAGCTGTTTAAGTTGACAATTGTAAATAAATGATTTTCTTCTTTCTGTCATTTTCTTGAAAGTGTATATAAATCATATAAACATAAAAACACCATGTTACACGTTGATTTACAGACGTATGGCGGGCGGTGACGGTTACGTTCCTCCTTGAATTGAAATATAATCCTTCTTTCGCTAGATTTTTTTCTGTTGTTCGTGAGTAGAACGGAAACCCTCCGCAGTTGTAAATCAAGATGTTATTGGCAGCAGCCGAGCAAACTACAATTAACGTCCAGAACGGAAATTAACTGCTTTTCCGTCGAAAAAGCGTCTGTACACAGTCGTTTTTTCTAAAAATTCGTTTTGTGATTTACTCCTAGTTGGGCTACGGGAGTTTTCCAGTTTACGGTTCTACGAAAAAGTCTTCACAGAGAGCCAGCGAAAGTTCGCCATAAAAATTTATGAGAAGGTTTTAAATTAAAGTGCAAAACGGTCAGTCGTATTTACTTTGTTATTAGCCGGGGAACAAAATAAAAACTTAGACGAAACAATGTATTTTTTCTGCAGAAAACTGTTTACAAATGTACACGAAGACTTTGTGGTTCGAAAATATAAAAACATAGAAAATGTTGCATAATGGTATACATAGCGGTAAAAGGTTCCGTTTTTGAATACTGTTAAATAAAGCGTTAAATAACGATGTTATCGATATAGGTTGATTTGCTCATTGGAGCACTTTTTATTTGAACTAAAACGTTAAAGAAATGAAATCTGTACAATTCCACGTCAGCATTAATCCTTAGTTATAGAAACAAAAACTCTAAGATTCTTATGACACTTATTCTACGACTTTTACCGAGGAGCATTGACTTCGTTTATCGGAATTATCTGAGTGTATGTTTTCCTTGCAGGGATTTTAAAGTAGTTTTAAAATGCAGAGGGGGGGGGGGGGGCAATACGACATTGAGGTTTGTTAACATTAACAAGAGCATGGCGATGTTATAAACAGTTACTGATGATTGCGGAATATTGAGTTCAGCTAATAATTTACGAGTGTTAGTTGAAAGTAGTGGCTTTGCACTAGATTTCTCAATCTACTGAAACTCAAACGAGGCTGATTTCTCCTTATTTGAACTTTCTTAACAACTGCTTTTGAACTAATTTTATAACTATGTAACTAACATGTAATACTAAAGCATTGTATTTAATTTTCTTAAATTGGCTTTTACAATATTAGCGACGTATTTAAAAATTGAACGTAACGTAGATTACATAAAGACATAAAATCGAAAATCACGACAACAGACAAAGTATGGAAGTTAGTGGCTCTCTGATAACAGATTAAAGAACACAATTAATATGGCAATGCCCTGTTTAAAGGATGTATAAAAGTAGACTACCCAAAATGATTATGGAATGGATTCACCAAACCGCAGAAAGAAAGGAAGACGTAAAAATCCTGGAAAAAGGGGATTTTTGTTTATATATATGGATTCACGGATGGTGCATGCTGAAGAATTTTTCCCGTTGTTATATCGAATATTTTGACGGATGGTAGAAAGTGTACGTAAATCATACGCTTATCATCATTCAGCCATTGATCATGAAGGTTAATGTTTGAGTTTGCACGGACTCTTCATCAGTATTGACAGTTAGATTAGGCCCGAGTTTTTTCCACCATGATTTCAATATGTATGACTTCAGATCTTGCAATGATTATTTTATGTTAACAATGCACTTTGTTATGCCAACATTTTCCAGCATTACATAACATTCATATCAGGATCACATTCCATGCTGTCGAGTATGATTTTAAAGGTTTTTCTAATGTAATAGAGCTTATAGGTACTGGATTATTCCTTGGTCCATAGGTTGGAGTAAGGTTCTATCAGTTTCATCAGCATTAAATACTTGTTCAGGTTTGTACCCGCCATCAGATGCTTGAAATTTTCCATCCATATGTTCATCATCAGGTTCTTTAAAATGTGTGTAAAGACGCTTAGCTTTCTCACGGATTATAGTACCACGTACCACATGCATAATGCAGCTTCCATTTTTCAATTGCTGGATCACAAACAATTTTTGATGATAGTGAGGCTGAAGCTGTTTCGATTTTGTTTCCATGTAGAAACTAATTTTCTATTGCTTTTACTTGACTTTATAAATCGCGAATAAAGCAGAATAGACACGTGCTATTCACTGGAAATTATTACGACGAATGATAAGTTGAAGTAAAACAAATGATTCGGCACCGATCGTGTGAAGGAGACTTTTATCAAAAACCATAGCATTATGCGCAACCCGGCGGCGTGTACGGCGACTTATTTGTCAAAGAACTTTCGCGCCGGCAATAAGAGTCGTTTGTATATAAATACTTTGATACTTGTTTGTTTTGAAAGGTAACTGGTAAATAAATATTTATTATTCCAAAAATACAATAGGTATCACTAGTTTTGGATCTGCAAATAAAGAGATTTTCAGCCGCGAATACAAGAAGTGGTCACAATTATTTCATCCGCGAATATTGAAAACGCGAATAATGGAACCATGGATAAGGACCTTTGACTGTATGTAGAGCACGTCGTTTAGAAGTTGTTGCCAAAGGATTCGGTATTTTCGTAGAAATAATGATATTAATGGTGAGTTCATTCTGAGTTTTTATTCAACCATACAATTTCATTTAGATATTCACCCACTCCAAGCATTTGAAAACTGAATAAATTTTCTATTAACTTCAAACCTTTCACCATATAGCAACGTTTCAATCATTTTCATTCCATAGAAATAAAAATGAAGTCAGATAATCTTTAATATAAAGTTTCTACTGCTTTGTTTCCAACGAGTTAAGACTTCCAGGATGTCTTAACGAAAACAAATCGTCGTCAATTTGTCAGAATTTTTTTCGGCTTCTTTTTCTGATTCGTCACGGTTTTTTAATTAAGCCCGAGCGCTCCCAATTCTTCGTTTAATAAATCTGAATTTAAAAGGGAACCCTTCCCAAGTCCCCCAGAAAGATTATTATTCCGCGTCGGACCGATAAGACAACGCAAACACGCAGGTGAACCTCAGGCAGTTGCCTCATCATTAATCAAACGAAGGACGAACGAACGAACGAAAACGCTAAAGAGGAAATAGTCTATTTCTGAGCCGTGCCCTTATTAATAGATCTGTGCGTTATACTGCCAAAAAGAATATTTAAATAAACGGTTTACTCAATGTACATAAATAAATAGATGATAACTATTACTTTTTCTTAAAAACGGTATCATTAAATCAAGAATTCTACATGTTTTTTGAGATATTGGTTATATATAATATTGAAAATCTGTTTAACGATAGTGTGGGATACTCTTAATTCTTCTTGCTCTTCAAATAACCTCAAAACTTAATATCACATGTCGTTAAATCTGGCGTTCTTCCTGAACAACAAATGCCCCTATATCTAAAGATGACTAATTGGAAAATATTTTAAGTGTCTAGGGAGGTTATTCCCGTTAGGAAAAGGAAATTTGGTTAATCGTATCAAAAACGTTTCGATTACGTGAATAATGCCAAAAGATGATATTGCACATCACATTATGACCTTTGTTCTGTGTAAGGGGTTCTCGTGCAATTAGAATAAATTTTCATCAGATTACTAGCGAAAACTTTGAGTTTATTCACTAAAATAAATAAACTGTTAAATAGATTTTCATTTTTGTCCGAAAGAACCAAGAATTGACAACAAAATATAAGCGTTAATGTGACCTTGACCTTTCAACACATATGCTACCTGGATTCTGTGTGGATGGAACTTTAAAATCTTGATACAAAAATACGTCGAAAATTCCTGTCTGAAGTGCTCAATAAAAATTCATAACCACGAGTGAAGCACGGTGGATTACGTCGAACAGTAACTCTGACCTCTTTATGTTTTCAAGTGTACGGAGAGTTGTTTTTCTCCCAATTTTAGTGCAAAACTAGTGTCTTCAAAGTTTTAACCAATGTCTTTCTAAGGATATTAAAACACAGGGAAAATTCATACATGTTCACATAATATTTCTTCAGCCATTCTCCAAACGTCAGTAAGTGTCCCGAGATCGGTTTCTAACTTTAAGCCGTCATCAGTTGGGCTCGACCTGAAAGTTCGGAAAGTAGCTTGTAGTAGCAGGCTTATCGGATGTGGGTTACAATAAAATGCAGCTCACGTCATCCTGTCGTGAATGTCCGTAAGTGTCAAAGTGCGCGAAACCGTCCCTGACCCACCTGCTCGAGCCCGACTGATGCTGGTTTAAGGCCAGAAACTAAACTCAGATGGCAATTGACTACGTTTGGGGGTAGCTGAAGAAATGAGTAATTATTACATGGAGCATGGATGTATTTTACTTGTTTTTGAATATTTTGAATATTCACATTGTTGCTTCGATAATTCTCTAACGACTGCAATAACTGAAATTCTAGGGAAACCAAGTCTGGTAAATAGGGAAGGTGGGATAGAATATCATCGGCAATACTTAACAATTTCTTTCGGATTGTTTATGATGTATGATATCTGGCATATCGTTGCGAAAGACAACTCTCTTCCGAATTTCCAATTTTGACGTTGCGTGCGTATTGCTTTTTCCACTTTTATGGCCTAATGACAGTGCTTAAGGACAGTGCTTGTCCACCAGATATTATTTTTAAGATCCTGGATTTTTTGTACGTGACAGATTATAATTTCATAATATGGAGCTCTTTAAAAATATAAAGCTACGACTCTAAACCGTACACTACCCCTCAAACAGGCAATTTTCTTCATTTCCTATATGATAATTTTCATAAAGTCAAACAAAACCGAATGAACATATTTTTTAACTAAACACATTAATGAAGATACAATCAACTATTAGTAATATATGCTTATATACTTTCACATTTTTTAATATACTTCAAACAATGTGACAATCGTTTAGTCACTAAATAAAACAATATAATAAAAAGACCACGTTAGTTGCATGTTTAAACTAACATTCTAACAAAAACTGCTTTATTTCAAATTCTCATGATTCGATGACACAAAATAAAAACATGCCTGTTATTGCATTTAACAAAAAATAAAATAAATATGGCTGTGTTCATACAAAACTTTCTGTCATTAAAATACATTCAGTTTTATTTCGATGTCTATCTACAGTAGAATTACGGCATTTCAGAAAATGTATTTTATATTAAAACGAAATAAAATTTTAATAATCCATTGATGTATCATTAATGCACGAATCAGATAGCGTCTGATAGGTGTATTGAAGAATAACGAATGAAAAATGTATATTCCAAACTGTCACTAAAATGCAACCTGGATCATTATATTTCTTATTTGATCTTGGTAATTCTAGTTCTATAAAATGAAAAAAGGGAGCAATGTATGGTATAGATGCTAATAGTTGATAATTGGTTGGGAATTTTTCACTATATAAGACAGTTTAAACACTGTTATAATTATTTCCAAATATCAGCACTCCAAATATCAATCCAGATGTCAGCACTGTCTAAGCGAAGTTAAGCGACACCGATCGTGATCGAATTTGAATGGGTCCAAGTGAAAGTAGGCAAATATCCATCCAAAAAAGCCCCCCCCGACACTTAGCGGTTAAAGGGAATCACATTGAAAAAAACTTCACTAACCTAGGAAATAAAAGAACGTAGCAATTTCGCTAGTTGGATTATTGAGCCGTAAACAACCGGTCCATTGATTTTGAGTAAATTTTTGACATCAGTTTCGGATATGCTTATTTATACCAATTATTACGTTTGATACCTTGGATGTCCTTGAGATAAAGTAAGCCAAAATAGTCATGATGGTTTTTCAGTTCCCTAAAAACCGTTGGTATACGAAATATTAAACACTTACTCGTACATTTTTACTGTTTCTACACCATCAAACATTTTGTCTCATATTTTTACATATTAAATGTGGAGCCAAAGATTTATCTCCTAACAAAATTGTCATATCTGAGTTGATGAAATTTGTCGTATCATTTATTAAAAATTTAACTGAGGTAGCCAACCCTTGATGGAAATTAATTGTAAATAAATAAGCAAAGATTAATATCTAAAATTTCCAGTATATTTAAAATTGTATGTATAACAATTGTTTCGAAACACAGTCCCTTTTCCAAATAAATTATGTTAAGCACTGTGTGTCGAAACAATTGTTATACCTAGAATTTTAAATATAGTGGAAATTTTAGATATTAATTTTTTCTCATTTATCTATTAAAAATGTCTAGTCGCTGTTTGGTGTGCTTTTGGGCAAATGGAATCATCGAGTTAATTTGTTGTGAAAATGTTACTGGAAATGGGGCAATACGAATGCTATACAATATTAATTAATGATGAGTGGATTAAATCATATTGACATGCCTGATGTACAGATATATATCTAGTAGTGTTACAGGTCACACAATTCTCGAATACAATCGATATTTGCAATAAAATAAATTGTAATCGTTTAATTTCTGTAAATTTAGATTATAATTAGGCTTCAAAGTTGTGCCATTTAACAACCTTAGATTTATTCAGGAAGTTTAAGAAAAAAATTGATTTTATATCAATAAGCCACAAACAATTAATGGTGTAAATAACAATATTCTATTTTGTGTAGTACCCTAAAAGCAGTAATACCATTTCTGATCGACACAATCGTGGTGGACATTTGAATCATATTTTTTCCCATGTGTAATTGCAATAGGTAATACTACTTAGATGTTCCGATATTACCCAATAACAGCAATTTAATGTATTTACAATAGAACTCTGACAACACTGTTAGCTTTCCCTTAAACTCACAGAGATTTACCACTAAATACCGAATCACTTTTTTAAAAGTTATAGACGCACTTTTCGCTAACCATGTTAGCTTCATCAGGATATGATTTAATCTAGATTAAATTTAAGTTTAATTATTTAGAATTGGATTAAATCATGTCCTGATGCTAACATGGTTAGCGAAACGTGCGTCGAGAACTTAAAAAAGTGTTTCGGTATTTAGTGGTAAATCACTTTAAGTTTAGTGTTTCACATCGAAGGTTCCAATAGAAGAATTGAGCTTTCCCTTAGGTGGGAAGTCAGGCTAACATCTGATGCATCTTTAGTACGAGTTTGAACTTCCTAGAGTTCTAAGTCTGAGCCTCCAACTAACTCATACAAGCGATTCCAGTGAGTTTAAATTCGTACTGAAGATGGATCACATGTCATCCTGTCTCCCCACTAAATAGGAGGTCAACAGTGTTGCCAGATTCAATGTTACGTCACCAGTCTCATTACTTTATTTGCACACCTCCTATACCAATAGGAGAGCAAGTGCTTCAACTTAATCGCAAAATGAAGTACAGTTACGTTCGAAAAACATCTTTAAATAAGGGCATAATAAGCATAATAGTAATATGCTTGTATGATTTTGTGTTAAGCTATGTGTAAATATTTTAATACACGTTCGGTAACAGAAGGGGAATTATATATTTAAATATTATGAATCCAGTGCTGATTTTTAAGTCTGCTGTTCCAAAGCTATAAGACCCAAATATATTTTGTATACCCACTTTGCTGCCCGAGAAGATCTGATGTACATATTTGATTTTTTTCATAATTTAGTAATATTGTCCCATATTTTTCCTTTATGCCGGTGGAATGCCCTATAAAGGTAAAGATTCTTCACTGTATTGTGGCAAGAGCCTTTTACCTAAGATCCCACTTATATCACTAGAAAATAGCAGATTACTTTCGTTGCTCAAATACCTTTAGAATGGCTGTCGCCTTATCCAAATTTTTAATAATATAAATTGTCAGACGTTGAAGTTTCTGTTTCATTTTGGGATGAAGACATTTATTGATAAAATTGATTTTTCTGCCGGATACTGAGATGATTATGTTTGATATCTTGAATGTGGGCCTTACTAAGGCACATAGCGAGGATACCCTGTGAGAGATGGGTTAAAGGAATGCTGATGAGAGGTGAATGGGGAAAGAGAAGAAGATGGCGACCAGGAAGAAATAGCTGCATGAGGTGATGAATGATTTGAGGAAAGTACCTTGTACGAAAGGACGGAAAAAGATGGAAAAGAAAAGTGAAATAACTCGAAGCCAAAGGGCACTAGGTGTATAGAGTTGAATATTATTATTATCTTGGATGTGAATGAAAGAAAAATAGAAGTAATTCAATTCATTGATATTCCAAAGTTTAGACACTATATTTTTCCATTTATATGTCAAGATTTATGATGGTTTCATAACTGAACTTTTTATTAAATTATAAGTGGATTTTCTATTTTCGTTCAAAGTGTTTTTACTATATATACAACAAAAACTATCCGAATGATTCACGCACCTACGTTTGTTTGTGAAAACCATAATTTTCGAAAAATGTGTTTGTTGTTTGATTAAATGATACTGAAAAATCACGGAACAACATTAACAAAAAATAAATATGGAATCAGGAATTCAGTGGTTATCGGCGAGCTAAATACATTTTTCATGCTATGGTAGTTGGAGATTGCACAGTACCACATTGATTAAAAAATAGGCAGTATATGAAAACTGACTTATTTATTTGTGACAGTTTTGGTTTGGCGGTTGGTTAACGTAGATGTGCAACTTTTATTATGGATAAACATAGACTAATTGGTATAACGCAGATTGAACGCAGTCAAATTGGTATAATTTATATAAAAAAAAAATATTGCAACTGAGCGTGAATTTAACCGAAAATATTCTGATTATCCGGCGCCTTATAAAACGACAATTTATCGCCCAAGAACAGTACGAAACGCTAAAAAGTTTTCTTGTGTAGTGCTAGATGTGGAGTAGTCTTCAGAACCGTTGATTCGACGACGTGATGCACAAACGGCATGTTTTTACGAAGTGTACGCCTAATTTTGAGAAGCCACTTGCATATGTTTTCTTATTCAAATAGTTCAAACCTTTTGCCTACAAACCATATTAAACGATTATAATACTGTAATCAGATCATAAACTACTTTCATCAAACTGACAATTTTCTACGAACATTATTAATAACATAATAAAAATAGAGAATAGAAAATAGAGATAAAAAAGTTACCACTAAACACCAAAACTTCTCTGTGCACGTTCCGATAATCATGTTAGCATCATCATCTGGAGATGATTACATCTAAGATTCTATTTGACTGAACTTCTATCTCCTGATGATACAAACATGGTCGGCGAAACGCGCGTTGGTTAAGTTAAAAAAAGTGATTAGGTGTTTAGTGGTAAATCTCTTCGAGATTTTTATTAGCTCATTAATAATTTTCACACCCAAGGTCTCAATAGAAGAATTGAATGAGCTAATAGATTATTATTCGTGGGAATTTTCGAAGGACAAAGTTTACGTAAATAAGCCAATTTTAAGCAACCAACCATCCTTTGAAGACATATTTTTACCCCATTGATATCATTTTGACATTAAATTAATTAGCACAAAGCTTAATTAATACAAAATAAATATATTGTAGAACAAAAATTCTAAATTGTATTTTGTTTCTTTTTAAAGTTATAAATAATTCCATTTATAGCGTGGCATTTGTCTCACCCTTTATATAAACTATATATACTATAAAAACTAGAAATGGTACGAAAAAAAGCTATGTATTTTTGGAATCACTACATCAAAAATATTCAAAATCATTTTTGGTTGGGCAGTGTTATACAGGGGAGATTACGATATGAAAACGATTTTTGTAAGGCTTAAAAAAATAGAATAAATATCATAATGTTTATTTTTCTGCCTTTAAAACACATTAAATTTTATTTCGATGTCTCTACAATAAAATTCAGCACGCACATTTTAAATGAAAGCATTTTTAATATAGCCATTGGGGCATCATTAATGAACAAATTATTAAACACACCGGGTGATGGGTGGATTGCAGTATAAAATGAGTGAAAAATATATGTGCGAAACTGTCACTAAAATACGAACTGATGCATGTTATTCTTTATTGGATATTGGTACATTAAATTATACTAATTAAATAAAACAAACAATAGATGAGGTCGACGTTATTAATAGCTAATGTACGTAATTAATAATTATTGAGTTATATTACGAATTTATTTATTTATTTTATATTCATTGCATTATATTTCATAGTCGGTAAATATTTAAAATTATTAATGAAATAAGTACGAATAATTTGCCGCAAAATATTGAACAAATAATGATTAAAAACTCTCTATTTGATTAAGCTGTTAAACCAAACGCGGCTTTTGACAATTTGATGATTATTGCAAAATTTAATTTAAAATTACAGTTTTTGCCTTTATGATATATTATTGGAAAGTTCCATTTTATTTTTCGCCGTTTGAAATATATATTACAACCGGAATGTTTTTGTAATTAAATTTTTAATGTTAATCATAAAGTTAAAGGTTATATAATAGGTAAAAAATAATTTTTAAATATATTTTGTGAGATAAAATTGTAAGCTACAGGTCATTTTATCGTTTCACAAGCCAATTAGCTAACACTGCTAAACGGCATGTGTAGAAATTTAGAAAGTATTATTTTCATTCGAAAGCAGTTACAAATCTCTTCCTTAGAAGATAAAACGTGAAAGGGAAAACAATGAAATCCCAAATTCAACAGCGAATATCATTATTTCATTCAATACCTAAACTTGGATTTTAAGGATCACAAATTATAAAAGTTAAATAAGGGTGTTTTCAAAGTAGTGTTCTTTATTTTAACAGGTTGTAGAACTCGTAAAACTAAGTAATTTTGCCAAAAATCATTTATATAAAAGCTGCAAAATAAAGGAGTCATTAACAGTTACAAAATTTGAAAACAGACCTGACTTTTTTATATTCTCAACCACTGATTGAACATATCTACGTTGGGGACTTAAATATTGAAAATGTTTAAGAATTACCTTGATAAGTAGAATATGTAAATTTTACTGGCTTCAAGAGTTAGGCTTCATTAGAGAAGAACTTTGAAATGTTACAACTAATCTGAAATATTACCGGTACAATAATAGGAAATAAATCCAATAACTAGGGAACAGTGCACATCCCCACAACTCCGAGCGATAATCACTTTCATCGACCAATCCACGACCTATTCCAACAAGTGCCAGAGTGCATCTCTTTGCACATCGACATTATCATCCCGCCGGCCGTCCCATCGGTCCCGATAACCGTCAATAACGATACGACAAACAAATTGAATCTGCGGTTGCCGGTGCTGCTCCGTCCTCGCAATATCGAATTAAATTAGAGACACACGTGATCAAATGCCCGCCATATATCTGTCTTGTTTCGGGCGAGTAATTTTCGAAAGAGGATTACCTGTGCCGTGTGCCTTCGAGCAGGCAGAGTTGTTTGATTGAGTTAAATTATCGAAAACGGGACAGGTTGCGGCAGACGGTCGGGCCGCAGATCAGCCGAATAAATACGTTATTGTTTGTTAAGTTGACGGTCTGATCAATGGTTTATTTCGGAGCGGGTGTGGCTCGATATTAAATCGGCAGGAGCGTTCGCTCAGAACGAGGTTAATTATTCAATTATTTATTGCGCTATATATTAGAACTGTGTTTCGAATAATATGTTTGCTATTCATGATTAATCCGTCGTTATAATTTAGTTTGCAAAAACATAAATTTCAGAAAATTTAGCAATCTAGCTTTTGTATCAGTAATGCGAGACATTACGATCGAGTAATGCGAGACATTGCAATCTATCTATTATACATACATTCTGATCAATATCAAATCATTTTAAACTTATAGTATGCTGAATTAAGATAAAAACAATAATTCAGTAGGTCACGTTGTTTTGGAAATTGCTGCGGTTCAATAGTTAACTGAAAAATGTCCGCAACCCTTAGTGTATATTATGTACCAGGTGGGGCAAGTGTCATGCTACCATTTTTATTATAGATAAATAGACTCTAAAACAACGCAATGAAATTGTTTAAGCTAAAATATCCTAATCATCCGGCGCCTCATATAACGACAATTCATCGTTCATTCAAGCAATTTCATATCCTCAACTCGGAACAATTGAGGATATATCTCACATCATAACATCGTGAAACGCAGAAAATACTTCACCTGTGGACTAAAGTTTGGAGGGGTCTACAATGAGGGGTCTAGTTGTACACTATCAACTGGAGTAAAATTATTGGAAATTTCTCCATGCAATTTATGGGCAATTCTGAGAAGTGATTTGCACATGTTTCACTATAAGATTCAAGTCCTGTTACTTGCAGGCAATAATAAGCGATTAGAGTACTGTAATTCCAACCACTTCCATCCAATTGATAATTTTCATCCAAAATTAACAATGGGCAATTTCTGGCATCAAAGGCCATTACATTACATTACTGTAACATGTATGGCTCAAAATATCATTGCACCATTTTTTTTGAGATGATAGTAATAATGCAGTTACAGTCAACCGTGAACACTAAGGCACATGATTCCAAACTTTTTGGTGTCTCAGTTGGAAGAGCAAGGACTGAAGAATATATCATTCTAGCAACATAGTACCACAGCACACATCTCTTGTAAAATAATCAACATTTTGAAGAATATTTTCCCTAGTCATTTAATTTCTTGATATTGAAATCTATCATAGTAGCTGATTCCCTGATTTGACGCCTCCGGATTATTCTTTATGGGTATTTTTAAGGAAAAGGTTTACATAAATAAGCCCCCGGCCATACAATAACTTAAGGACAATATCCGTACAAAACAAATGTTTTTATTTTTTATCTACCATTTTTATTTTTTAACTTTGTGTGACTATAGTTTCGTAAAACAATGTTACATTATCAAACACTACTTTAAAACTGTATAATATTGTATATAGTATACAACTGTATAATTTTAAACTGTTTGATAATATAACATTGTTTTACAAAGCTATAGTCACACAAAGTCAAAATAATAAAAGTGATAGATAACAAAGAAAAAAAAAGTATTATCCAGTTTAAAACTGAACTATCACAAATTAACGGACAAATTAATCGATAAATTATGTCTTGTTTCTTTTGGACGTTAGAAATAATTAAAATGGTAGCGTGATATTTGCCATGTATACATGAATACATTTATTTGTGCTTTTTATGGTGAAAAATACTATATCGGTTAAGTATTTTTCAAAAAATAAAATGTGTTTTATTTTTTATAGATTACATTTGTTGAAGAATAATTATGTTGAAAAATAAAGTGCTTCCCAATAGGAACGATAGGATTTTGACAGTTAATTTCGGCCATATTTGATATCAAATTCTTGACATTTGCTGTCAATTGTTTTCAGTAAGGTTTCACCATGAACAAGTTTTCGTTGCCATAACGTTTGGAAATTGTCCAAACATTTTATTAAAATTCGAGAAGTTTTGCTGCTACTCAAAGAGCATTTCGTTCAAAACACGGTCATCATTCTGCTCCTTACCAAACCATCAGCCGAATAATTGATAAGTTTGAACGTGAGTTTAGTCTTTATGACCAAAAGCCACCGTCACGACGTAGTGGCCATAGTGAAGAAAATATTGTGGCTGTTCGTGAAAGTGTTGCTGAGAACGATAATGTGTCTGATCCGCGCCGTTCTCAAGAGTTGGGCTTATCCAGGATGACCATCTGGCGTATTTTGCTTTGGATCTCGGTTTACCATCCATACAAGATTGTATTGGCACAAGAACTTAAGCCAACTGACCATCGATTACGTCGGGAGTTCCCAAATTGGGCGTTGGAAGCAATGGAAAAGGATTCAGATTTTCATCGCAAAATCATCTTCTCAGAGGAGGCTCATTTTTGGTTAAACGGCTACGTCAATAAGCAAAATTGTCCTTACTGGTGTGATTCAAACCCACAAGTAATTTATTAGGTCCAATTACATCCCGAAATAATCAACTGTTACGGTGGTATTATCAGGCCGTATGTTTTCAAGAACGCCGAACCGTAACTGTGAATAGCGAATGCTATCGTGCCATGTTATCCAATTTTCTCCTTTCGAAAATTGATGAAATTGATGCGGACGTAGTATATTTTCAACTTACTTATTTCTCGGAATGGCCCTTGCAATTGGCCACCAAGATCTTATGATTTAACACCTTTAGACTATTTTCTTTGGGGTTATGTTACATCACAGGTTTATACCAAAAAACCTAAGACTCTCGATGAACTTGAAACCAACATTCGAGCAATATCATCGTTGCCATACCACTCGATATGCTCCATCGAGGCATCGAAAATTGGGCCAATCGGATCAACCAGTGCAAGAAGAGTCAAGGTGATCACTTGAACGATATTTTGTTTAAATCATAAATTGCATAAAATATACGCTCTAATAAAAAGAATGAACACCATTTTCGGCCGAATTCTCTATATTTTATTTAAAATTCAAATACTATCGCTCTTATTAGGACACCCTTTATAACGGATGTCGAACTATCATCATGGATTTTATAATGGATGTCGCGAAAACAAGGAATGAAAACAATATTTACACTACTTTTATAACTTTGCAAAATGTGCATGACGAAATCATCGAAATATATAGATAACTTTCTCTCTCTTTATAACTAACTCTCTCTTTATTCTGGTGGCCCGTTTTCAGGTATCGTGACCTTATCTGAAAACTAGCGGAAGCTATGATTTGCCACTGGTTCCTCGTTTATGTCATACTGCATATTTTCTGCAACTGATGAGTTAGTTAAGATCTATTCGGTGGTGCCTCTATTCACACAGAATTGAGACATTGGTTCAGTGGGCGATCTACTGAAGTTGCAACGTATGTCTGTAGCATGCTCTTTAAAATGCTTCCACCCATCTTGCGTCAAGGGACATTTAGTATGAATTTTTCAGATCTACACGTACCAATAGGAATATAATTGTATTTATATTACGTAGTTTATTTTTTTCTTTTTTTGGGTTTTTCGGCAAGATCTAAAACTCAAAAAACATAAAGAATATCTGTACTTATGTATATAAAAGAATCACTTGGTAAAAAACAAAACGGAGACTAATTTTTCAGTAATTATTTTTCGTGATTACTTTGCCTAACAAACAAAAATTTAAAAAATGTAAAATGTTCTAAAATAAATAGAAACTCATTGAACTGAACGTTAAAAACAAACACAAACAAAACAAAAATGTATAACGACAAAAGTCGTTCAATTCTTTTTAAATATATATATATATATATATATATATATATATATATATATATATATATATATATATATATATATATATATATATATATATATATATGTATATAAATGTATATAAATATATATATATATATATATATATATATATATATATATATATATATATATATATATATATATATATATATATACGAAATCAGTTTACTCTCCCAAATAGCGGTTATCGATTGCTCGGTTCGGCCAAAACTTATTGTTCTAAAAAACTTAACATTAAGCATTTACAAAACAGGAAGGGCAAGAAACAGGAGTTATAAAGGCAAAGTGTAGATCCAAAATATACTTCCCGTATCTTATAATGTGCCTTCGCCATCAATGGCGTTTAATAATATTATATTAAAGGGCATGGACATGGTTGCTTCTTCTTCTTCTCTATGGCTTGACAAACCAGCAAGGATCTTTGTCTCTCCGTAGCGGTTTTTAGGTCTATGTTTTTTTTTACATAGAACGGCGACTACCTATTTCCATAACGTAGTTATAGAGGAGGAGTTATATAATCTAGTTACCCCCTCTATATCTTGCTCTTCGTTTTCATTCCATCTCTTGCATGTCGTTCCTCACTTCCTCCTTTCATCTCTTCCTTAGTCTTCCCCTTGGTCTTGATCCCAGTATTTCCTTGGCCGGTCTTTCGCTATCCCTCCTCTCGATCGTATCCCCATCAACTCAGTCGTGAACATAGTTATTCAATAAATAATAATTTACATAGAAAATGGAACTTTTCACCAAGAATTAGATGTTGCTTAAAATATAGAAAAATAAACTTCCGTCTCTAATCAGTGACTCTTATGTTTTTAACCTTTGGTAAAAAAAAAAACATAAAACTTATTTACGGATGCTTGAACTATATATAAAACTAGCTGACCGAAGAGACGTTGTCCTATCCAAATTTCAATAAATCTGTTTGTGATCGTTTTTTTTTGAAAACTTTTGCTAGACCATAATGAACAAAAAAAAAATTACGCATATCCATCGTTCGAATCGTGAGTTATGGTCTTAAGTTCATACAAAAATCCCATAGAAAAAAGCACTAAGTTTTTCCCGAATTTTACAATTTTCCGGGGACCTTTTCCAACTATTACGAACATTAAAAAAAATAGCCAAATCGGTCTAACCGTTCTCAAGTGATGCACTTACCAGCGAACAGCATTTAATTTTTATTTATATAGACAAGCATAACTAAAAAACATCTGGGCAATAACAGTGACTAGAAATACATTTTACAAAAAGTAAAGTTTCAGAGTCAGTAAATTAGGTTGATTGGACTGCGACTGGACTTTACTGCACTGGACCTTAACTTGTGCTCTAAACAAAAGCTCCCCTCAAGATAATAGGCTCCCGATTAACACTGTTTAGCGCTCCTATCGAGCTATACACATTTTCTTTGGGTTTAGCACTTAAATCTACGAAAAATATATCGTATGGCGAGTGAGCAAGGGAGAAAACTTCTCAGAAGGCATCCAGCCTTACCCAGCCATGTTACTGGCATGACCGAAGTTACACTGAATGATTCTTTGTCGGATTTTACATTCTTACCCACTGAAATGCAGTCCACAACCATGGTCTTTCCTTGGATACGACCCGTCCAAGTACAAAACACAAGTGAGCTGCACTTCTGAATTTCTGAATTATAGACGATGCAAGCTTCCGGCCAACAATATATATTGTACAAATAAAATAAGTTTTACACAATATCCTGTAAAACGATTTTTGAACAATTGGTATTTAAAACATCAAATCTAAAGCGTCATCAAAATAAATTTACCATTCATAACACCGAATGAAAGTAATCTCATAAAGTTGATTGCCGCCACCAAATAAACCGCATGCAAAAGAAAAAAGAATTATCTCAAAGACGCAAAACGCGTAGCACCCGTAATATCTTACACACATAAATTTTAACGACGCCGTAGACAATTTAAAACTTCAAAGAACCGTCTCACAATGAACTTGTTCGGTATTATTAAGGAGATATAAAATAAAGAATTTTCCAACAATAAAATTTCAGGAGATAAAAGGAATTAACGAGATGAAACTCTTTTAAGATCGTTTAACTTCGAGGATTTAGGTTCAAACATGTCGGTTTATTCTCCGTGTATGCTTGAAGATATGTCTGTAGTTTCAAGAGTATTCTTGTGATTATAGGTATTCGGAGACAATGTTTTAAATTAGTAAAATTTTTATGAAACATGTCTATAGATACTATATTGTTATAAATTATGTTTTAAACTTACTGCTTCAATTAAGAAGTGTAGGAGCTAGTTCATATATTATAAATAGCTCACTTTAATTATGTTGAATACTTTATGCTGCTTTCAATTAGTAGAACTATTGGTATCATCAAATTCTAGGTCGTTAACATTAATGATAAGTAATCAACAGGGACATCATAAATATCAGTAAGCCATACATAGCTTGTTCGATAATCATTTATTGTTCTTTTCTTGTGGACAGCTACGTATCGGGTTGATGTGTGTAAAATCCTATTGGTTTTCAATTCATTAAATGGATTGTTACCTCTGATGAAAAACTGATTTATTTCAACAAACCTAATGATGTAAAGCACTGGGTTTGCCCTGACAACCAGCTCTTTCGGTACATCGGAGAGAACGATTTGTTAAAAAGGTCATGATGTGTTTTTCGTGAAATTTTGCAGGAATAATTCACTTTGAGTTGATTCAGCCCAACTTGAGAGTGTACACCCTATTCTGGCTAAAAATAGCCAGCGAAGTACCTCCTACGTAAGTTAGGAAGTACTTCGTATTTAACTTTGTTCACTACAAGAATTTTTCAGTTTTTGATCGCAACACGTGGTGAATCTCGGCGGAAAAATAATGTTTTTTGCCTTTATTTCAATAATATTGATACGCCATTTTTTAACCCAATTTTCAATGTAATGTTTCAATGTTACATATATGATTTTGTATTATTCTGGTAGCATATATAGAGCCTTTGTTCAGGACAAATAATTTAGTGTCATTAGCAAATGTAGTCGTTACTTTAACATTCAATGTTAAAGTGCCTGCTGTCACAAATAGATAGAGAATAGGGCCTAACACACTGCCTTGAAGAATTTGGGATTTTAATAGGGCATATTGCAGCTAATTCCTATTTCTATTTAAAGTCTATTCACCGAAGAAAGACAGTCGACATAAATAATGATCAACCGCGTGATATTTTGGCCAGAAACGCCGAGCGCTCCTGCTATTGGCGGGAATCGGTCGAGCCGATTTAAACCACCAATGAAAACCCAGATGATAGGCCAGGTTGCCGTTCGACAAAAACACAGGGTTGGCGACAGTAACTCATACACTGCCCTAATTATTTTCATTTTGTTGAATTGCATTCGATTTATTAATAATTGTCTGATACGGACACTGCTGATAAAGTTGTCAATGTTAGCTATAACCCGCCCAAAAAGAGGACAGTGCCGAATATGTTTGGGTTTAATTTCTTTATTCAATAAATAGGCTATAGCATAAAACTGTTTATAATGAAATGTTTTGTCGCAAAACTCGAATTAGTGGTCTGGTAGTAGGTTTATTTTGTCTATTATAAACATGGTCTAGTTCTCTCAAGGCAAATTCTCAAATAGTTTAAATAATTATAACTATTGAAAGTAGAGTAAATAATCGACTGTAGGTTGCTTCGTTAGGTGGTTTTTCAGCTTCTGAATAAGTATAACTACTTCAACCATCCACGATCCTGGTACACATTTTAGTAATGTCTGAATGATTGTGGCGTGTTCATATATTTTTTTCTTTTTTTTTTGGGTTTTTCGCCACGATCTAAAACTCAAAAAATATCAAAATATCTATTCTTATAGAAATAAAGAATTACTGGGTAAAAAAACCAAACGGAGACAAATTTCTCAGTGATTCTTTTTTGTAATAAATTTGCCTAACGAACAAAATTTTAAAAATATAAAAAGGTTCTAAAATAAATACAAACTTTTGAATGTAAACGTTTCGGAAGATCTTCTGCTCCCGTTTTCAAAACGAATCTAAAAAATAAATTATATTAATTTCTATATATAATGCAAAGATAGGAAGTAAATATATTTTTTGTGTATATCAATGATATTTACATTGACAATAGTTTTTAATGACAGTGACTTACTACCAAAGAAATATATAAGTGAGGTTTACTGTGTGATTGTTTACTGTACTGATTGTGTATTGAAATACTTAAATGTTTTTAATTGTATTCTTTAGAATTGGGAACCATATTGAATTTAAATCTACCGAAGGTATAACAATACAGTTATTTATATTAAAATTAATTATAGCGGTTTCTTTTAATCTTCTGTATTTTATTACCGATTCTTTTAATACCATTTTGGAATTATTCCAATTAAGTGTATGACCCAATTCTCATGCGTGTTGACAAATTCTAGATTTATTAAAATAACCCTTTCTAAGAAGGTTTTTATGTTCTTTTATTCTAACATCTAACGGTCTAGATAAAATTTTATAAACCACAATTTTGAAATTCTGTTGTGTGTTGTTTGGTTTGGCTTTTGTTAATATAGATCTAAAATTATTTGTTGTTTTAAACGTCGTTCTTATGTTGTATTTATTTTTTACTCTTTTAATTGTGTCAGAAATACCTAAATCTAGGACGTAAGGAATTGTGGGGTTAATTGTTTGAGAGTTATCATTATTGTTATTAATAACTTGTCTGTTTTCTCTGTAGTGTATCACTGTCGGTAAAACAAATAATTCCTCCATAAAGATATTACTCATTAAAGGAAAAAGAGAAGAACCCATTGCCATTCCGAAATTTTGTTGATAATAATCATTTTCTATTGAAAATATGTGGTTTTTAAGCACAGAATTAATAATTTCAAAATTGTATTTATGTTTAGTTTAGTGTGATCTTGTTGTGTCATGTTCTAATCTCTTTCTAATTATTAGAAGTGATTTATCAAGTGGTACAATAGTAAATTAACTCACCACGTCAAAATTAACCATTACATTTTGGTTTGTAATTTTAATCTAAAAAATCTGAAGTATTTTTAATATATGAATTTGTTCTACCCGAAAGTGTATTTAAAATATTTAATTGAAATTTTGTAATGTAAAATAATAAAAATTTTATAATGTTAGGAATCTATGCTACTAAGTATAGGACGCAGTGGTGTATTAGTTTTATGTATTTTTGGTAGACTATAGAAATGAGGTGGTTTACTATAATGTGGGAAGTTGTGATCTTTCTAAATCTGTAAATTCACGTTTATGTTTATATAATGTATTGTAAATTTGGTTCTCTATTTTTAATGTTAGATCTGTAGGTATTTTAGTGTATTTTCCCTCATCAATTAAAGTTTTAATTTTGTTATTACATTCTGCAGTGTCCAGAATAACTGTGGCGTTACCTTTGCCTGATGGCAATATTTTAATAGATGTCTTTTTTAATTTATCTATAGCTAACCTTTTCTCTTGGAATAAATTTGATTTGACTATAAATGGTTTTTCTAAGATAAGTTTTAATCCGATACTGTATTTATTTGCATTTTTCAAAGGTAATTTTTGAGCAACAGTTTCTACTGCAGAAATAATGTCTAATTTAGGAATATCTTTCGATGTAATATTAAAATTTAGTCCTTTGGAAAATACATACTTTTCAGATTCAGATAACATTTTACTTAAAAGGTTAACTACAGTTTTATTAATACATATTTACTTTAATATATTTACTTTCTAAATATCTAAATAAAAAACATCTCAGACCCATACCTGTAATCTAAGTAATGCCTGAATGATTGTGGCCTGTTTTTTTCTTTTTTTGAGTTTTTCGTCTCGATCCAAAACTCAAAAAATATCCAAATATCTGTTCTTATGTAAATAAAGAATCACTGGTTAAATACAAAAAACTAAACGGAGACAAATTTCTCAATTATTCTTTTTTGTAATAAATTTGCCTAACGAACAAAATTTTAAAAATATAATACTGTTCTAAAATAAATACAATAATATTTTATTTACATAAGAACAGATGTTTTGATATTTTTTGAGTTTTAGATCGTGGCGAAAAACTCAAAAAAAGAAAAAAAAACACATATTTAAGTCTTAGTGCTTTATTAAAAAGTTGAATCAGTATAACAGTGCCTTCATGTAGTAGTGCTTTCATCATTTTACTAGTAAGTAAATTAGAACCAGAAGATTTATTATCTCGAAGATCATGCTTAACCGTACTTTTCACATCTTTAGGTATTATGGGTTCTATTGATTCGCTTAGGTCCTGCAGAGCTACAAGGAATTCATAAATGATCACATGGTAAGGTCACATTGACGATGGTAAGGTATTCTGTAAAATTAAGGTATTCTGTAAAATGAAAATTTTTCAATTCCTTTAATTTGTTTTTCAATTATCTTACTGCTCGGTGATTGTTAGTCCTAGCTTGTGGATATCTCGTAACTTGTTTAATTTTCTTTCTCGGTGGTCATCTGACGAATAATAACAGGTCAAATTTTGTTTTAATAACATTTTATTCTGGAATGTTGCATGCCAAGCACATTCTTGAAGAATGATTATATGAGTAAGTGGCATTTTCAAACTCTTCAATGATTTGGAATTCTAAAGTATTCCACGAACAATTTTTTATTGAGCCAATAATTTGGTGAACAAGAGTAGCTGCAGCAATTGGCCCAAGCTAATCTTCTATAACGATTTTTCTATTTTATTAAGGAAAACATGTTTGATGACTTCACAATTGATAATTTCTCCACCAGTCCTCGCATTTCTCCCTGCGCCTGGATATTCAGAATTGTAAAGTTTATATTGTGGGATTTTGGGATTGGTACCAAATGTATTTCAGATATTAGCATTGTATGGATATTATTAATTTTTAGAAAAAAATCTAATTTATCTGAATGATCTATTACGAGAAATAAGTGATCAAGTTTTTGCATGTCAGAAAGAAATCGAATGAAAATTTGAGACTATTCCAGTGATAAAGAAAAGAAATGGGAATATTTCCCGGAAATCGTTATATTGGCTGGATTAAAAGGAAGAGAAAGAGAAAAATATTAATTCACCTTGACATTTCTAAGTAAGGAACCATTTGCCAATAAAACAAATCGCTCTTGAAACGTTCGAGCCAGCCAACTTTTCCCCTATTATCTTCTACGCTCGTTTAAAATAACGACATTATTAAAAACAGCCTTGTTAGCACAGAAATATATGCAGGAGTCAGTTGACGCATACACCTGCCATTTAAACAGACTATGGTGGGGTAATTCCACGTCGTAATGAATCGGCAGTTGAGCCCGGATCAGCCGAGCGGGAAATGCTCCAATTTTTGTTCTAACAAGGTTGATCGTTATCTCAGGGCCGTGCGGGAGGTTCCACCACATGCCGGTGAAAAAATTACGTGTGCGTTTCCACTTATGCTAACAACTCGGGGGATTTGGGACGCTTAAGAAAAAAATATTTCGCGGCAGTGAGCTGAAAGAGAGCGAGATCGTGCGTTAGGACCCCGTTCGAAACCGTGATCGATGTTTTTGTTCCGCTTTTTTATTCTTTCTTAGTCATATGTAGGTGTATCAGTCGTATGTAGGGGCATTTTTATACCTTACTGGTTTTATTCGGTATACAACTAGATTCTAAAAGATTTTTTTTTCAAAAATGAATTTACTCTCTCAGGCACGTTCAAAAAGTAGTTAAATTATTTTTGCGTGGAATGACGTTTTCTCATTTTTTATCCAGTAATCTCTTAATAATTTTGTAGTATAATTTTGTTTTGTTATAAAATTTTCATAATGAATCTGCTAAACTATTCTTCTTCTTTTATGTAGGCTTAGCACTTATTTTCATTCACACTTTTTTTAAGGTGCTTCAGATGATGTTGATTGTTAACTTTCTATCCACCTTTTTTAAACGTTCTGGAACTCTTTTGGCTTTAATATATTTCGTCAAGTGGAGTTCTGACGATGTCTGTTAGTTTCTGCTCTTTCTATGTGGCCGTTCTGATACATTACATTGCTCTCTGATAGTTTTATTTCTCACTTTGCCTGTTCATTTTTTAACGACTATAGTTATTGATTTGATTTGAAGAAATTGATTTTCTCTTTTTGTTTCTGTTGCGTAACAAAGTATTGGTCTTACTATTATTTTATATACCTGTTGTATATAGTAACGATACTGGTGGCGTAGTGTTTGATCTGGAAGGGAACACCTGTGGAAGGGAGATGGACCAACATATAATGCGTCTTCAGTGCGAATTTAGACTCCCTATAGTAACTTGGTGGTATATAGCAATTCTTTTCGTGAAGTGAATTGCTCTAGAGAGTGCTGTAAAGGAGCGACAACAATTTCGAGTTACGGTGCGATATTAAGTTTTGTTTCAGACTTGGATAAAGTATGACAGAAACTTTTCCAAAACATCAACAGGTCTATGAAAATAGTATTCTGTTAAGGGGCCAGGTTTCTACGCTCGTTTAAAATAACGACATTATTAAAAACAGCCTTGTTAGCACAGAAATATATGCAGAAGTCAGTTGACGCATACACCTGCCATTTAAACAGACTATCGTGGGGTAATTCCACGTTGTGATGAATCGGCAGTTGAGCCCGGATCAGCCGAGCGGGAAATGCTCCAATTTTTGTTCTAACAAGGTTGATCGTTATCTCAGGGCCGTGCGGGAGGTTCCACCACATGCCGGTGAAAAAATTAGTTTCAGACTTGGATAAAGTATGACAGAAACTTTTCCAAAACATCAACAGGTCTATAAAAATAGTATTCTGTTAAGGAACCAGGTTTTAGGGTGGGTTAAGGCATTCTCAAAAGGCCGAGAGTTGATTAAATATCACAGTCGAAGGCCTTCAACGGCAAGAAGTAATGTATACAAAATTTATTTAAAAAAGACTTACGGACTAGCTCAAGGCAATTCTAATACCTGAGTTCTAGTACTGCTATAAAGAATGGGCAAACCGTCTCTAGCGATGTATAGCTTCCAAAGGCAACTACTTCGAAGGAGGCAATGTAGAATTATAATTTCATAATTCAGGGATCCACAAAATCCACAGAATCCGAGATCTTGTGTATTCTGTTCGTCGGTTGATGGACAGGATGATTGAAGAAGAATTCAATTTGACTCACACAACCGTTCCTCATATTTTAACCAATGAATTCGGGATGAAGAAAATCTGCGCGAAAATTGTGCAGAAAAACTTATCGCAAGATCAAATGGATATGAAGAGGAAATTATATCTTGACTTTTTGGGACGGGTAGAAAATGATCCTCATTTTCTGGAAGGTCTCATTACTGGTGACAAGTCTTGGGTTTTTGAATACTACCGGAAACGAAGCCCGGGTCCAGAGCCAGGAATGGCACAGTCCACCCTCACAATGACCAAAAAGAAGTCGGAATGAACAAATCAAATTTCTTCTGATTTACTAATCAGCTTTTTTGATAGCCAGGGAATTTTTGGTAAGTAAAAACATCACTGTGGTTCCGCAGTCCCCTCATCCGCCATATCAGAGTCCTTGTGATTTTTCCGTTTCCCAAGTTCCAACACATCTTATAGAAAAATGTTGATTTCTCCAAGTTATATCTCCAAGATATCTTGCTATTCGTGTTCTCTTAAATATTTGACTATTGAAAAGAGTATTCTCAAAGCATCTGCAAAAGCAAAACAGGGGGGTAAGACAAGGTACTCGTCTGTTGATATTTGTTTTCCGGTTTCTCCTTTTTAGTCATTAGAGTTCCTTGAGAGTTTTCCACCGCCATCTTTATTTGTCTTATGATGAGCAAATTAAAGCTTAAAGGCATGCTGATTTGCTCTTTTCAGGCAAATGAAAAAAGGCCAGACGGTAATCCCGCATTTTTACCGAGTTTTACCGAGTTCTTGAAATACTTCAAAAAGAGCATTCTTGTGAGACCGGCTAAGAACTGCTGGGTTCCGGCTGGGTTGTACATTACGACAATGTGTCTCGCCACATACAAAGTGTGCGCTTTTTTTGTTGTTTAAGAGGAATGCGCAAATTTTTGTTTTGCTGGGGTTCAATTAGAGTTGCCATCTGTGGAAATAATCTTTTCCGGCTTGGACAACATACTGTAGTGCCATCCCACAGCTTACGAGGATGTTTCCTTGATAAGCCAGTGCCAGATCATCCGCGTACTGGAAGATCTTTGACTGGGTTACTGCAATATCCGCTATTTAGATAATTAAAAAGCACCGGCGCTAGGACACTGCCTTATCGCTCAAGAATAACTGGAAGAACCTGATAGAAAGCATGATATTTACGAGCTTTGTCAGTTTAGCGCAGGAGACTGTCTTCACAAATTTCATCAGGAGACATTCGTGCCAAACAGTGTCATAGAGCGCCTTCAGGTCAACGAACATTACATCAGTTTTTAGCTTAGGTTGGAAGCCAGGCTCTATGTGTGTGGTAAGTGCCATCACCTTTTCCATTCAGCTTCGATTTTTCCTGAATCCCGCCTGACAGTTTAGTGTAATTCTGTCTATGTAGGGCTATATTCGTAATAAGATGATCCTTTCAAACAGTTTGTAAGTCACGTTTAATAAGGATATTGGTGAACCGCTTCGCTACCGTCCTTACCAGATTTCAGAATGGCTATTACTTTCGTTCTTTTAAGCAGTTTCGGAATATGGCATGTGGTCATCATTTGGTTGAACATTGCGGTTAGCCATTCTTTAACTTTCGGGCCCGCATATCTCAAGAACTCAAGGTATATATTATCACACTCTGTAGCATTGTCAGTCTTTAACTTTTTCAGTGCATCCTCTAATTCATTCACCGTGAAAGGTTTAGAGAGTTCCTGGTGAGGCGACCTTTTACTTTTTTCTCGAAGGTTCTTTCTTGTATCTTGGAGAATCTTTTGCTTAAATTTATTGTAGGCATTTGTTTTAAGCGAGTCGCTACGGCATTTGCGGTTATAAGTGTATGGGTAGTAGCGCAGGTTGTCAGCGCAGGTTGTCAAGTTACGTAGGAATTGCCAGGCTTTTCGGCTGGAGTGGGTAAAGTCAGTCTTTTCAACTGTACCGTGTCACTTTTTCTTACGTTGTTCTTCAAGTTGTTGTAAAAGCCTGGTTGCTACTTTATGGTCTTATGTTTGATTGAATTCCCCATAAATCTTCTCACAGGACTTATCCCATCTCATCCGGGTATATAT
The DNA here is from genome assembly GCA_031761425.1 of Cosmopolites sordidus. NCBI lineage: Eukaryota > Metazoa > Arthropoda > Insecta > Coleoptera > Curculionidae > Cosmopolites > Cosmopolites sordidus. The sequence goes on from JARFXV010000058.1 coordinate 500,968, forward strand.
TCATGGCAATACCCCCTGGGAACATCTCTCCTGGAAGCAGCAATGACAATGTGAGCAAAACGGTCATAAGCTTCAGGTTGGGTTAGTACGAACTGTATCACATGGTCCAGGTCATTAGCATATGATTCCCAGTTGGCTCTCTGAAAATTCCATCTTGATGTAAGTAGCGATGTTACGAGTTGGATTTGCATGCCGCAGATGATCAGCGCAGGTCGATGCTGGCTGTGTGGGAAAAGTTTCAGAATGTAATGTTTTGCATGTATATCTCCATTATTTGTTCTGAAATATAATAGACAGATCCGGGGTGTATTCCCTGTTCCAACTGGTTGATTTTAAACTTCCCTTATCTTTTGGAGAGTAAAGAACATGTAAGCCATCGGTTATCAACCAATCTGAGATTATGATTACATTAGCATCGTCATGTTCATACTCCCACGAGCGGTTGTGGGAGTTAAAGTCATCGACATATAGTGTAGGGTGGGGGAATATTTTCAGTGAGGTTTTTTGCCAACGAGAGCCTGGAGAGATATTCACTATTGTGACATCCTCTATTTTCACAGCTAGGATGTGAATTTTTACCGAGACTTATGTGTTTTTTTAAAGTCTGTGATGCCATTTCTGGCGTAGGTTGCTGTACTGGCAACTTACGCCAAGCAGCTTTTTGGCACCTAAAACATCACTATGGCTCCACGAACCTTTTAAGTCTATAATAGTTATTATGTACATTTCTCAAGACTGAAAATTCAGCTCCAAGGACGCCATTTTGAGACACTGGAGAACATTGAAAAGACTGTGACTGGCTGCCTTAACATTGCTGGACTAAATTCCAGTAAACTGTTAGAAGAGTGGACAAACCGTCTATAGCGATGTGTGGCTTCCCAAGGTAACTACTTCGGAGGCAATGTAGAATTGTAAATTTATTTGAATAACAAGATTATAAAAAATCATTTTATTTATACAACTCGTAATAATATTTTTACAAGAATATATAATGATATATCCACTCCGTGATATCAGATATGAAATGTACCTTTTACAAGATATTAACTAGTAAAGTGTAAATAATATACAACCGTGATCGCGACAACGCAAAGAATAATAAATAAATTTATCTACGCCCAAGTCCTCCACTGCACGGTCTTGGTTAAGCAATATATTTTGTAGTAGAACGAACTGCGAAAGTAAATGTTTTCCAAATTTTAGATTTATAAACATTCGAAGTTTAAGTGCATATCAACATGATGCCTGTACATCATTATCGCACAAAATCTAGAAAACCGTTCACGTGTTGTATCGAAATAATATTAACATATTTGTACATATAGCCATTATTCTAACATTTAAAGCAATGACTGACTAAAAACATTTAAACTGAAGGAAATTAAATTTTATGTGAACAAGAATGAGGATGACGGAGGCATTTTTTTGATGGAAATTCATACTAAATTGCATAAATAAAACAAAGTTGTCTAATTTTCATTCGTATTTTTCTCTAAAACATAACGCGTTTCGCTACACTGTATCTTCTTCGGATGGTTGACAAACAATGAAATTGTATTGTGACAAATAGTAGGCATAGTAATCAAGTAATGTTACATGTTTTTCTTTTGTGGGAATTCCTACAACCCTTACTCAGACTGTTTTTTCGACATATTTAATAGCGAAGAATGGTTGAAGTCAATTTGTTAAAAAGGACATCTATGTATTTATAACGGTTCATTTCCAAACATTCTAATAAATTCAGTTTGTACCCCTTATTTTCGATGTGTAACATTTTAAAAACATTATTAAATGTATGTTTCTTTAATAATATGTTCCACGTATGTTGAGTACATTTTATTATATAGATAGCTGCGCTTGTGTTCTGCGATTCTGAGTTTAAATAATCTACCTGTTTGTCCTATTTAAAATGTATTGCACGAACAACAATTCATTTGGTAGACGCCTGATTTTATATTTTTCCTAAAAATTTGTTTGTTTTAATGTTGGTTAAAACCTTATTAAAGAAAAATATACATTTAATAATAATTTTAAAATCTTACACATAGAAAATAAGGGTTACAAACCGTTATAAATACACAAGGGTTCTGGGGATTCTGGGAATTCCCAGAAAAAAAATGGAAAATTACTTGATTAGGATAGTACCCACTATTTGTCACAGTAGAATTTCATTCTTTGTCAACCATCCGAAGAAGCTACAGCGTAACGAAACGCGTTATGTTTTAGAGAAAAAATTAAGTGGAAATTAGACAAATTTGTTTTATTTATACAATTTAGTAAACAAGAATTATATAAAATGTAAAAAACAATTTTTCAGTGACCATAATGTCTCAAAAATTCAAACTATATTAAATTTTCATTGGATATTTCATTTAAAATTCGATAAAAGGTAAACATTTTTATTAACATTAATCTCCGACTGAAGTTTATCCATTGTTAACCTCAATACATCGGAAACTTAAGTATAAACTTAGCCTAACTCACAACATCTCGCAAATGATACTAGGAAAATAGGTCTGTGGCACATTAGCAAACTCAATTTCTCCCGGTGCCGATCAAACTTGTTTATCTCCTCTTGGAAATGGATTGGCATCGATGAAAGGAACGGCACAAGTGCAGTCGAAGTTGGTTCGACTCCCGAGTAGTTAACTAATAAATACGTTTGGATTTGGACGATCGGTCGAATTTTGACTTGTAGTTGGGGAGTTCGCTGTAACGTTATGTTAATTCCCGTTGACTGAAAGGCTTGAAGTTAGCGGTACTAAAGTTAGGACTGATTTCAGAACCTTGGAATGCTAATTAGTTTAGGAAATAGTAACACTAGTGAAAGAATGTATTAAATACACCTTAAGTATATAATAAAAGACCACCTTGAGGACACTTTAGAAATTATATATATTTAAATTTGATTCGTAAGTTATATAAAAATAAGTAATTTTGGGCATAGCTAAAAATAATCAATTCCTGCTGGCTGACATTAAATTTAGTTATAACTTAGGTATAAGTGTAATCGACATTTTTTAAACGATACAAATCCTTTATGAAATAACACTCACTTTTCATTTTCAAAAACAGCACTTACACAAATATTTATGTTTGACACAAAAACACAAAATAAAAAATAGATTTGGTAAAAAATATAACAAAAAAATAATTATAGCGCCAGAAGGGCCAACGCAAGTCCATCAATACAATTGGAAATTCTCGACCATGAATTGATACCCTCATATTCGTACGACTTCTGTCTACTCTGAACATTTAAACAGTCGATAAATGAAAAGTGTTGACTCATAAAGTCAGTATTGCTTAGCGACAATATGTTTTCTTGTCAAAAAATATCTTTAAAAAACTCCTTGTTGAAAGATATCTTATGCACAACGAAATGAAACACAAATACAATGTTAATAACAATATTCTGTTCTGGAAAATAAATTATGTCTGGAATGTTGAAAAAATGTCTTTTGATGTTTTCATACGTTTCAAGCTATCTTTTCAAATGCTCCCAGAAAAATATAGAAGGGTAATACTCTTCTGTTATTTTCAACATACCAAAATATTAATCTTTATGTTGGAGATTTTGTTTTGAAAATTAAATCACGGACATATTCCACATAATATATAGTATTATGTGTAACTTGTTTCTAGTCTCGCAATGCGTGTTTCAGTCAATTGTAAGGAAGTAGAGCAAATATTGGATAAACACGCTAATTATTTATAAGACAAATTTCAACATGATGAAATATTATAAGAAGGTTTATCCACCGAGGGAAGATCTGGCTTTCGATCGGGTTACTGATCTAACAACCATCTCCAAATTCTAAAAAATCCTGAAAGAAGAGTCAGTTGTATACAATAAACACTTGGTCCTATTATTTGTGGATTACGAGAAAGCGTTGGGTAAACCAACATGAAATGCTGAAATTAATTCAGATGCTTAAATTAACCATCCCTATATAATGCTTCTTAAAAATATAAATAATACTGCTACGGTTTCTGTAAGACTCCACGAATGTACTACCCGATTTTCAAAAGAAAGGGGCGTCAGAGAAGGCCCTATCATCTTACCGAAACTGTTTAATATCATACCGGAAAGTGTGTGTAAAAAAATAAACTGGGGAGAAATGGGCGTAAACATAAATAACAAAAAACTAAACCATTTAAGATCTGTAGACGACATCGTCCTAATCGCTGACTGCATAGACGGAGCTAACTGACTCATACCTATGAGATAGAAGGTTCTCTATAAAAGTGAGTAAAGTCAAATCAGCGAGAAGATGGGTGGGGGCTGGAGTGCCGCAGGGAGCGGTGCTAGCGCCCCACCTATACAATATATACACCTGTGATATTCCCAAGAGGAATAGCACAAGGTTAGCCCTATATGCCGACGACACCGCCATAATGGCAAGACATAAGCGACCGGACCAGGCCGTTAGATAGGTCCAGGAACACTTGGACGACCTGATGGAGTGGATGATAGCCTGGAAGATCAAGGTAAACATCACCAAAACACAGCCTACATATATCTCGCAGAGAATGAGAGGACCCTGTCGCCAACTGGAAATAGAAGACCAACATGTGGCATGGCAGGATACTACCTAAAGTATCTGGGCACCACATTTGACAAGAAGATGAGTTGGAGACATCAAGAACGCACGGATAAAAGCCTTGACGGTAACAAAAATGGCTTACCCGCTAATTTGCAGAAAAAACAAATTAGACGTGAAGCTAACAATACTAATGATAAAATCATTAGTGAGAAGCGTTATGATGTATGGATCGATCGCGTGGGGTTACGTGGCAAAATCCTACATCAAAGGACTGGAATGTTACGAGAACAAATTCGTGAGACAGGCTCTGGATGCCCCATGGTACATCTCTAATGTACAGATACAAAGAGGGATGATGTGAACTACCTTTAGACAGTGCATGCAGGAAAAGGCAGAGAAAGCGTTCCTGAAGATTACTGACCACCCAAATCAAGAACTGTGAAGGTTAACGGACTATCGTCCGGAAGACACCACAGCTTTGGGTGGCAGAAGGCACAGAAGACCGAAACTCCAACTTTTGGGGGACTAGGTTAACATTCAACTTGAGTTGAATGGAACCACCTGTCCCACGTTTGAAAAAAAAAGGAAAGATGTTGGTAAAGTGAAGTTAAAGTGCTTTCTCTTTCAGGAAATGCCTTCTCTTTCAGGTAAAAAAGGTAAGTAAAATAAAAAAAAAGCCGAAACACCTTCAGTGTTATCGGAAAATAAGATTCAATAAAATAATATCTTACGATACACCCCCTCTGGTACTTGTTCCCCAGAGAGGAGTGGTGAGAAGCGCTTGGCCCCTCCTTTCCGGCGGCCAAGCTGCGGAAACACCAAGGATGAGAAGATCGGTTTTGTACGGGCCAAATGCTATGGAAACCTTATCCCATCTACCTGTAGTGAAGTTTCGGGATTATTTTAGAAAATAATATCGGGTGGATAGGGGGCGTGAACGCGAACGATCTGCATAGACGACGCAACTTTTATGATAAACCTTGACTTTGGCCTCACAAGAAGTATGTTTGAAAAACGTGTCGGAAATCCAACAAATGCCAATTTTGGTACTTGGTGGGAGTGACTATGTGGAGAGAACAACAATACAAAACACAATTGCTTACAAATATCTAGGACACTAAATTCATATTTCCAGCCAGTTACTGACATTGGCGGCCTTCGGAAAGCTTCAAAACATCTATAAATCGACTTTTCCCATTTGTTTGATAATGAAGGTGTTCAACCAGTGTGTTTTGCCTATTTCAACATATGGAGCGGTAACTTTGAGGCCATAGAAGGATCTATGATGGATTTGGATCTCAAAGATCGTGTACCGAATGTAGAAATCTGCAAAAGGACCAGACTTGAGTATGATGTCCAACGATAGCTATTATGAAATGGAACTGTACGGGACAGATTGCTTAAGGACCGATGATAAGATGCCATATTAAGATAAGATGCCATGAGGAATAGAAGACGTTCCTCGATAGGATAGTTAGTACATATCCGTACTAACTGGATATATGCCGATAAGGTTAGGGATTTGTGGAGAATGTTACGGGGCTCTTACATGCAGCAATGGACTAGATTGAGCTGATGATGTTGATGATGATGACTACATATTCATGGTGAGGTTTAAGTAGTAGAATAATTGGCTTTGGCTTTCGTTAACTAACACATCGGCCAATAAGTCCCCGGAGAAATAAAACACACTTTTTTTACAAATTTTGATTTTGTTCATCAATATATTGGCCTTGAAGAGTAATGCAATCATTCCAAGGCTTTTCTAACATTTCTACACAATTCAGTTTTATAGAAAAAATTCTCTTTCCCTTCAAAATATCCTTCATTGCAGCGAAATTTCTTTTCAGCAAACATTTTTTTGAGTTCTCCGAACACGAAATAGTCATTGGGGGTCAGATCTGGAGAATACGATGGATGAGGAAGCGATTCGAAGTGAAATTTAATCATCGTTGCCACGATTTGTGACACGGTGCATTGCTTTGGTGAAACAGCGCCTTTTTGTTCATTTGGAGCTTTTTTGCGATTTCGTACTTTAAAGGTGACAATAACGCTATGTAATATTTGCTATTAATGGTTTTACATTTTTCGAGAAAATCAATGAACAGTATCAGATGTGCATCCAAAATACAGAGGCCATAACTTTGTCTGCTGAAGGTTGTATTTTTAGTCGCTTTAAACAATTTTCTCCGCCCGTTATCCACTCAGCTGACTGCCGATTTGACTCCGGAGTGTACTAATGGATCCATGTTTCATCTATTGCCCCATACCGCATTTTTTTTCATTGTTTTGAAAATAACAAAAGTAGAGTCATTTAAAGCATAAAAACTCAAAAACTAGTAGACAGATTGCCATGAAATTTTGGTAACGTTTGAAGGTTGTCACAATTGATCACTGTTAAGGATTTTTTCGTAAGTGACGCCATTTATAGGTGAGTCCGGGAACTTATTGATCGATGTGTTATACCTAAAGTTGAGACTAAATACAAATTATTTGAAACATTACTAATTTATTGCTTACTATTGCGCCAAGTAATACTAATAAAACACTTTTCAGACGATATAGTCATTGGTTTTCATAATCAACGCAACATATTTCTTTATAATGAACTCACCAATAAAATATTCTGCATTCAACTATTTGGAATACGAAGGGAACACTTACCTGTAACAAAAATTATGTACATTAACGTAATAATAAATGGCCAAAATATTAGGTGTAAACTAAAAAGAATTATCTCAAATTATAAAATCTACTGACAATAATTTAGCTTAACATAAGATGCAAATTAACTTTTAAATAAAACATAATTTTGTACAGTACGAAAGAACCACATTACTTATGGGCACACATATTTTCAAAGCGCAATTCATATACTACATAAATTGCTTTCGTTGTTATTCAATTTTGAAAATAAGTTAAGAAAGCTAAAATAGCAAAAATAAGTACACTCTAAGATCGCTTACAGCATTATAATTTCCCACAAGAAGTACATTTTGAATGAAAACTATAAATAAACAGCGTTTTGTATTTCATTTCAAATGAGTGGTATTTTTCGACCACTTGACAAATAATCCTAAGCGATAATAAAAATAATTAAAAAAACCACTTGAGAGAAAAATAAATAACTTTAATCGCATTAAAGAAAAACGTCATAGTCTCTTATTCCTTTTCATTTCTTGATAATTAAAATGTTTTTGCTTTTTGGAATTATTTGGAAGACCTATTAGAAATTAGATCATCCGCAACTAGATTTAATGAGGGCAACAATAAATTCTTCCGTACACAGGACGGAACGTTGATTTAAGCAACCAGTCACTCAAGATCAAATAGCAGAATCCCTCGTTATATTAACAGAAACACATCAATCCTTTAAAGGTAATAGGTCTGTTCGGAACTATTCTCCGAGTATCAAATTTCACAGGCTATATATTCTCATCAGGGAGGCGAATTCGGTTGTAAAGATCGCATCAAATTAATGCGCTGGAGATTTCTGGCGGGCAGTAGAGAATGTGCCAACTTTTAGGGCCGAACCCATGTTAGAGTAACGAACTGGCAGGGGAATTCGCATATTAGTTAGGTGGAAGTGTTAAGTAGGGCTTTAAAATGCCCTCTATGATTTATTAGCTGTATCTATCGGAGGATTCTCGAGTTTGGTTCTTTTGTCGCTAATTTTGTCAACATTTTCTGCGCTCCTCTTATTATCGTTTTTTTATGTCAACTTTAATAAACTTCTAGTAATTTATATTGACATATTTTGCTGGTACTTTTTTATGGTATTTTTGCATTAATGCAGCAAATTACATATATAATTTGATTAATATTTTTTCATACCTTTTAAAGCACTCTTTTGTATCATACTAATTCATTATAGTTTTTTTCAGAATGCTAGTACTTTTATGCCATTTTAGAAACAATAGACATGCGAGGTGGAAGCTGAAGGTAGTACCTATTAGGAAGCGCATATGTGGTACAAAATATTTAATGACGCACATAATGGTATTTGAGTCAAAAAGCTGGCCAAAATTCGGTAATTACAAACAAGTCAATTCTCGAAAATGGTGATCACCTGACCAGCGGCAAACATCAAAAGAACAATAAGTACGGTTATTTTGTTATCTGAGTTACTCAGTGCCGCATGGTTATTTGTCGTTTGAGCACTTTACTGTATGCATCTACTGACTTCCAGTGACAACTAAAATAAAACGTCATTTTCTGTGTCTATTTTTAACGAGTTTTCTGCGTGAATTGTGGTGATTTTTATAACGGTATGTACTCATGTACATACTCATGTACATACATGTACATACTCAAACTCAAAAGTTTAAATTATCATTACAGTTTTACTATAACTGTATTCTTATGAATTTTACTAAGGCTCCGCGCTTTTCCCAGATTATATTTTTACTTGATATTTTAGTTTAAACTAACTATTTCTCGTACTTCTAAAAATTAATGACCAAAAATAGCATAGTGACTCGAATATATATATATATATATATATATATATATATATATATATATATATATATATATATATATATATATATATATATATATATATATATATATATATAAATGAAATTAACATGGCAAGCTGCTAAAACAACGGAGCAGGTATTCTTAAAGAAGAACCATGATTGGCTACAAGGCACTATACAAATACACTTTATTAATACAAGTGCCGGCCGCCCGCATAAATCTTTTGAACACCTTTCCAAACGTAGTAAACGTCGTAAAATGGAATGTCGTAAAAAGGATACCTAATGAGGCTGACGAGCTGTTGTATGCTGGACAAATGCTGCTATGCGAACAAGGCAACCTGGAGGGATCAAACGTAGTAAAAAACATCATCATTTCTTTATTTTGGTTTTTCGCCACGATCTAAAACTCAAAAAATATCTGTTCTTATATAAATAAAGAATCAGTGGGTAAAAAAAAACCAAACGGAAACAAATTTCTTAGTGATTCTTTTTTGTAATAAAGTTGCCTAACGAACAAAATTTTAAAAATATAAAATATGTTCTAAAAAAATATACAAACTTCGACGTTAACGTTTCGGGAAGTATTCTCCTCCCGTTTTTAAAACGAATCTAAAAATAAATTATATTAATTTCTATAAATTCTGAAAATATAGGAAGTAAATCTATTTTTGTGTATGCCAATAATACTTACATTGACCATTAGTTTTTAATGACAATAACATACTACCAAAAAAAAATATATATATATATATATATATATATATATATATATATATATATATATATATATATATATATATATATGTAAGGCTTACTGTGTGATTGTGATTGTGGCTTCTCCTGCAAGAGAAGACAAATACAACAAATATTTTCGAAAATGTAACACTCCAATATGTTTAATAAGGAAATAATTAATACGAACTCAAGCTCTTTCTATGTTTGTTGAAGCATCTTAAACAAGAAGACAGTATGAAATAATTCGTGACACTTCTAATGGTCTTTATTCAAGTTATAGCATTTTGCAAAAAGCAAAAAAAGAGTGCTATTCGTTACAAGAATCATACCATGTAACTGAAACCTGTGCAGGAAAAGCTTGTATTATATTTAAAAGATGTTTTGGAATCCTTGTCAACTACAGAGGTTCACTGGAACTTTTATATAAATGGGGCTGCGATGGATCAATGCAAGCTGAGTACAAACAAATATTTGGAAACAGCAGTTATACTGATGCCAACATATTTCAGTCATGTTTAGTTCTTTTAAGACTTATTTGTTTTAATAACAAAAAAGTAATTTGGCAAAATCCTACTCCATCATCGCCGTGCTTTTGTCGTCGAATCAGAATACGATTCTTACTCGAGAAATCAGACATAACTAAAGAGGAAATGAATTGCTTTAATCGGAAAATTATATCTCTAAAACCAACACATATTACACATGAAGAAAACAGATAGTACTAAAGCACACTACACTTTTAACAATGGTAAATGGTAAAGTGTGCAACGCCGCAACTGAAATATCTTCGACAATGAAATGCTATGTTTGTCAAGCTACATTAAAACAATTTAATAATTTATCAAGATGCAATGAAATTAATACAGAAAATCTGAAATTTGGATTGTCGATCTTACATGCTATGTATCAAATTTTTTGAATCATTATTTCATTTATCGCATAAGATAAGAATTAAAAAGTGGCAGATACGATCTGAACAAGATAAAAAAACTGTGAAAGCCAGAAAATAAAAAAATAAACTTTTTTAAAAAGAAACTTGTGCATCTCGTTGACAAAACCAAAATCATAATATGGCAACAGTAATGATGGCAACACCAGTCGAATGTTTTCCCGAATCTCGAAATTTCTGCAAGAATCACAGGACTTAATATAAACCTAGAAAAATTCACCGTATATTGTAATGATACAGCAAAATTATATGTTACCTTCTATCTATGGTACCCGATGTCACTTACAGTCTACAAAAGATTACTACACGGACCTATTATAATTAAACACCCTTTAGTACCTATAGCAACTTTATTAGAAGAGTCCGCAAAAGCCAAGAATAAACATCGCCAATTCAAGAAAAGTTACTCAAGCAAATTTTCTCGAGAGCAATGCAGTACGGATGTAAATAACATGCTTTTACTCGCATCTGATCCCTGCTTGAACTCAATTAGACCTAGGCCATAAAAGCAATCAAAGCCATTTAGTTAAGCGGCTTTAGAAATATAGCTTCCTAGTGAAGTTCAAGAAGAAGATGAAACATCATTGTCTCAGGAATCTAAAGAACATCCACAAGAATATAATCAAGACGGAGGGGATCTATCCTCAGAATAATGTTTTTAATACTTATTACTTACTTATTTACAGTTATCAATATTTTTGGAATTTCTTTAATTAAAATGATTATTGCACCTTTCTATAATATAAGCGGTTGTTTTATTAAAGCTTCAAATATTGAATTTAATAATAATAATAATAATTATAATGATATTAAGTTTGTCTCAGAAAATTCTATTTATAATGTATCGTATTATAATATATCATTTAAATATAAATTATAGAAACATAAATAATTATAAAAGTAATTTTGTCCATGTTTTTTGGTCAAATATCCCTATGTGTGACGTAAAGATTAACCTAGTAAGTTGGATATGTACGAGTTGACTCACTACCATCAGTATGAAACCCTTTGGAAATTCGGTAAAGGAAATCCATCGGTTAACATTCAACACCACAATCAGTGGTAGACCCACCAAAATTTATGGTTTGCATTTGGTGGAATTAGAAGGGACCCATACACTTTGAGTTTCTTCCATGCAACCAAACCATCAACACCGAGCTATACTGCTCACAATTAGATCGGCTGAAGGCAGCAACTGAAGAAAAGCGGCCATAATTAGCAAACAGAAAAAATGACAATTCGCTCCCTCCAAAATTGTTAAATGGAAAATCTTTTAAAACACAAGAAGAGATGAAAATATCTGTTGACATTTTTTGATTTTGTAATATTCAAATAAATTTGAATTTGAATTTTCCAGTTTAGGGCCGCGTCAGCAACTGAGGCCATTTGACAGCTCGTAAGGAGTAGCATATAACAGACAAGAATTAATAAAAAAAAATAAGTATAGTAAATATTGTATAGATCATAAAGTCTATAATGAAAGTAATATGGGTTAATGCATATGGCTATATTCCAAATGGAACTCAAACGTTAATAGGCAGTAGGCTGTAAATAAAGGAAATATTACAAATCGTCGGGTGTATTGCATGGAATAAACCACAAAATGTATATTAAGATTATAAAAATTGGTACAAATTTTAAGTGAAAAATAATAATAATAATAATTTATTGAATCCTCAAGACAATACAAATATGCATGGATCAAGTCTAAACAAGAGCTTGCACATTCCCACACTTCTGTGCATACAAAGAATATATAACATTTAAACCTACATATAAATATTTTATTTTTGATAAGGCGTATAATTTAATATCAATTCTTCTATTGGAACCTTTGGTGTGAAATACTTAACTTGAAGATATTTACCACTAAACACCAAATCACTTTTTTTAACTGCTCGACGCACGTTTCCCTAACCATGTTAGCATCATCAGGAGATGATTTAATCTAATTCTAAAACTAAACTATGTACTATTTATATGAAAAACCCTACCTAACGAAGTTACTAAGCCTTATTTTAATAATTGAAAAAGTTGACTGAACAGGATAGAGCCTTTATCTCGGTTCACGATTTTCTTACATTTTTCTATTTGAATACTTTCATATGCATCCAAAGCCCTATTATTATCATTAACACTTTCAATTAGCCTTGAATTACTATATCTACACTGTGGTCGTGTTCGATTGCATGTTAGGCAACACAAGATTTTTCATTTCTCCCATATCTAATGTGGGCAATATGTTCTTTATATCTTGTCAATATAAATCTTTTTGTTTGCCCAATATACCTTCGATTACAGTCTTGACAACTAATTTCGTAAATCCCCGGCTTTTCATGTTGCTCTACTTTATCCTTTGGATTACCCAGAACTTCTCTTAATTTATTATATGGTTTGTACACAACCATAATGTCCACTTTTCTCAAAAATGTTTCTAGCCCTCTTGTTAATTGGGCATCAAATGGTATTACCATTAGTTTCTTTGTGTTCTGATCCTTTTGAAAAGTCGAAGATTCTTTCAATCATTTTCTGAACATATGTTTTCTAATTAATTTATCTACAATGTTCTTATTATAACCATTCACTTCAGATACCTCCCTAATTAATTTTAATTCTTTGTTATAATTATCTTTATTTAAAGGAAGATTAATTAATCTATTTACCATAAAATTTAAACTAGCCATCTTATTTTGGAAGCTATGATTTGAATCGTTAGGAATGTATCTCGAAGTGGTGGTGTTTTTTCTGAAAATATCAAAATCTAACCTATTTTTATTGTTTCTACTGACTAAAACATCCAGAAATGGTAAACTATCGTTGTTTTTGAGTTCATGCGTGAATATTTTATTTTGGGATTTACTATTTAAGTTCTTAATAAAATCATCTAAATTTTCATTTTTTGAATCGAAAATGGCAAAAATGCATATCTGAACATAAAAAAAAACATATCTTAACCATACCTTCGGAAAGTAACTGAATTCATCTTTTGCAAAAGATGATAACACATCTACATAGTATGTAGCTATGTAGTACATATTTATAAATGCGTTTGTTTCTCAAGCGAAATCGGACGCACTCGGCTCGGCTCGGCTTGGCTTGGCTTCGTTTGGCAGTGTGAAAGTGGCCTAACAACTGTCGCTTCCACAACAGTAATTGGCCGAACTGAAATTTTCGGATCTACCATATTCACCTGATTTTGTATCATCAAATTACTAACCGATATCTAATTACTATTACTTGAAATCCATGACAATCTTATATGGAAAAATAAAGTGGACGAACAACTGATTCAAGGTCTAAATGATTATTATGGATATTTCATAAAAAGTCACTTTTAAGCGAAGTCAAACTAAGTCCTAGAGATTCTTATCGAATTCTGTTTTCAACGACATGATTACCATATATATGAGTGAACACAAAAAAGACTGATTTAATTCAGGTTGAAAAAATAACCGATTCAGTGTCACTTTGGAGTTTTAATTTTCCATTTGCATAAAGCTATTGAAGGGCTATTAAGAAGCCTAAACCTACTCACTCACTAATCACACTCGAAATAAGGAATAAGCTATATAGTTGTCTATGGCTATAGCAACAAAGCAGTAAAACTAATATTTCAGGATATTTGATAATTAAATGATAATAATTTCATTATTTAGATTCGTTCGTTTCCTTTTAATTCGTCCGTTTATCGCTATTTTTTATTCAACAATTAAGAAACACGAAAGCGATAAATTAAGGGCAACCGCCGCCAGATGAATTATAGTTTTGTTCCAGACTTAATGTAATCTCATTTACACAATATTATTTCCGAACAGAAGCCAACCAGCAAAAAGCCAGCTGTAGGTGCGCGATTGATAAATGGCACCTCTAGTTTCAGCGCAACAACTATTTTTAATGTTTGTTAATTAATCAGCGCTTCTGAAAGATACCATCATTTATCAAGCGCTCATAAAAGCTGTTTTTCATTAACAGGGCCGGCGCCGTGACGCTCCCCACTTCTTCTCTTATCCCCCTTCACCTTTCCCCACTACCGCCTTTCAATCTCCGGGATTAAATCGGGGATAAAAAAGATCGGGCGTCTAGATACGGTATTGAAAAATGCGCGAAAAAAATGGCGACACCGCACCGCCCTCTGGCGGCCAATCGTAACGAGCGCAATGAAAAAAACCATTGATTCACTGTACAGCGTTCCTCTCAACACTTTGACGTTCATTAAAATTTTTTTTTGATGGATCATTATGGGAAGGCGATTACAGGAAAAAGATTGCTTCTTCGACTGATTTTGATTTTAAAGTTTATAATGCATTTTTCTGTGTAACGTTTTTTATACGTATTTTAGTACGCCCATTATAAATTTTTTAAAAATATATAAAAATACTGAGGTTGCGCTAAGTTTTTGACTCTTTATGTTTTGCAAACAATGGCATTGTGAGTGTAAATGTAAGGAGTTCTTTCTTGATGAAATCAACTTTTATCAGAAAGATGAGAAAATATTATAGCAACTGGAAGAAAATATAGATATTCTACATTTTGTGACTTAAATAAATTTCTAAAATAAAGAACTGAGGAAATATCGCCTGATCGATTTAAAGAATTTTCCAAGCTGTGTGTCAGAACTTTCAAACGTAATAGAGGTAAAACTGTTTGAAATACCTATGTTACTCAAAGACTGTTGTGTTCAGGACATTATGTCAATTGACCACCCGAAGGCATAAGATTTAATAGCGTATAGAAATTTGAAGTTGGAACACGACCAACACTTTGGGAAAGAACTATTTCCGACGAAGCGCACTTCTAGCTTAATGGGTTGGTATACAAACAAAAGTGCAGGATTTGGGCAGATGGAAATCCTCAAGTCCTGGAGTTTCCTCTCCATTTTCAGAAAGTCACTGTTTGGTGAGATTTTTAAGGTGAAAGAGTGATAAAGCCTTATTTTTTTTTTGAAGGCGATGATTGAAATCGGATTACTGTTAATGGTGAATGCACTAAAATGCTAATCGAATATCTTTGGCCTGAACTGATAAATGAGGGTATAAACATTTTTTTTACAACAAGACTTGTCACATATCTCGCCAGATAATCGATTTATTGCAGGAAAAGATTTCTGGACTCATTATTTCGTAAACGGTAATATCAACTGACCACCGAGATCATGCGATTCCACATTCTTGTATTATTTTTTGTGAGGTTATGCTAAATATCTGGTTACAGAAATTAACTCCGACCAATTCTTGACCTCAAACGAAACCATTGAAAATATACCATGCGATATGTGTGAAAGAGTAATCGAAAATTAGGACTGCGGTTTTTCCACCAGACGAAGCCAAACAACATTATTTTCAAAACGTAATGCTATTATTTTTTCTTCAAGACAAAAATTACGAGATAATCACTGGTAGTTAGCATTTTAAGGTTGGGACACTATTTATATAATGATTAACCTTTATATAATGATTTACTTAGAAATATGAAGACTCAGTATATTTCAGAATAAAAAAGATTAACATGTTAATCAGGCCGGAGGTATAAAACAACGGAGAATGAGGAAAAAAAATAGTGATACTGAGAAAGGCATGTTAGGATTGCAGTACATCGAAGGATAACTTCAAAAAGTCAGGATATCGATCCAACTTCCTGGCTGGAGAGACCGTTTAGCGAGCATAAGAACAGTTGTGTAGGGTAGAGCGGGGCTAGTTGAGCAACTTTTTGCTTGATCTCCCATAACTTTATGAATATGCATCGGATTTAATTGATTCTTACTCTGTAAGGTTCGTAATTTAGTCTTCTCCAAAATGTATAGCGGTGTAAAAACGATCCGAGTACAAGTTTAAAAGTTATTTTAGGAAATGCGAGAGCGCTCCAAGTCGCTCAACGTGCCCCACTAGTGGGGCTAGTTGAGCATGGGAATGGGGCTAGCTGAGCAATAGCTAAAATGAACTTGATGACGGTATAGAATGATCTGAAGACAAAATCATTGTAATCAACAAGCAAATATTTATTTATTATGATTATTACATACTCATATTGTTATATCTCTGGAAACATAAAATTAAAATAAAACAATATTAAATCTTTCCAATCTTATTATTATTAGTTCACTTTTTATATTTAAAATTATATATTTAAGAATAATTATAACGCAAATAAATATGAAATTAAAGTAATAACCAATTATGAGTTAATCCCAAATTATTAATCATATTTGTCTCCATCACAATTAATACAATCATGGGTTAGACCAACGTATACACTCATTTTTTCCTCTTCTACAGCTTTTGCTGCATCGATTGTTGACTAGTAGCTATACCTTTTGAGATATTTCTTTTATATGTACGCATCCTAAAATGTAATAATAATTATTAACACAATTATCAATATAAGTAATTTTATTAAGTAAACTTTGTGTAAAATCATCACATGCACAAATGAATTGATGGTTATTAATGTATTAAAGAAAAATTTGATTTTCTACAATGATCTAGTAGGGCTAGTTGAGGAAGCATTGAACGCGTGTTGCTCAACTAGCCCCAGTTGAGGTAACAAAATAAAAATTAGGTAAAATCATAAAAATTAAAAATACATAACCATCTATAGTCGAAAGAATAATAATTAAGTAATTTTTCAATACTTACGCGTTCCTTATTAAGTGTTTTTATACAAGTATAGTAAAAAAATTATAATGACCTATAATATTTTTTTTATATCGAAAAAAACAAAGCATTATTTTATTTTATCGGAGCACCGACAGCAATTGACAGTCGCGCTATGTATTCCCCTCTCATAACCTCTTCTTTTTACCATTTACACTTTTGTTGTAGGTTGTTTAGTTTTGCGAGATATATCAATTGCACAACTTGCCTCTATGATGAACTAGCCCCGCTCTACCCTACTATTAATTTACAGAACATGAACGGCCATTTGAAATTCCAACTTTATAACACCACTTCGAATCAATTATACTTGTATATTTGTACCACCGCATCGCCAAAAAGAGCACAACTGGATATTTTCAATGCTCCTCCCACTCCCCGAATCAAGGTACAACATATAGGTTTAAGATCAAATTCAAAATAGAAATAACTTAACACCCACAAAATTCCACCAAATGCTCACAAATTTCTGTTCAATTCTTATTAAACCTTCTCGTTTAATCACAGGTTTCATTATTGGGCTGGAATGAAATCACTGATTTTGCTGGAATTAAACTGGAATTATTGGAATGCACTCATTTTTCACAGCAAATCACAATTCTTCTTTATATTGTTAAGCATTCTGTTTGTTAATTTTTCCAGTCAAATTAATTCGGTTCTTGTAAGACTGATTTCTAGCTATTTCGCTATCGTTTATAAGTTCCAGGTGGTCTCCTCCTATATGGTTTTGCGTTCTTGGCTGCCTTAACTACGAGGTGTGTAATTAAAGTAAAAAGACTGGTGACGTAGCGTTCGATCTGGCAATACTGTTGGCTTTCCCTTTAAAGGGGAGGCAGGTCAACATCTTAGCTTGAATCACCTAAGGTCCTTAAGGTTATGACGGTGAGCAGGATTTTTCTAGCGCGTTGTAAAAATGAGTGGCAACAATTATGAGCAACGGTATGCTTTCACGTTTTGTTTCAGTCTTGGGCAGAGTGTGACGAAAACATTTGCACTTCAACAGGCCTATGTAAGCAGCGTTTTGTCAAGGGTCCAGGTTTTCAGGTGATTTAAGGAATTATCAGAAGACCGAGACTCGATTGAAAATCCGGAACGTTGTGCGTTTTAATCGTCGAGTGATGATCAAATTGATCAGAAAAGAGTTGAATCTGACTCACACATCCGTTCATCAGATATTAACCAATATACTGGGGATGAAGAAAATCCGCGCAAAAAAGTTCTGAAAAACCTTTCACAGGCTCAAAAGAATAACAGAAGAGAAACATTCACAACTAGAAAAAGTTTTTTTCTAGTTGTGAACACTGGAAAGTAGGCAGATTGAGGCCTCGGAGTAAATCAACTAGATTCTCTTGATAATGGCTTCAAAGTTGAAGACGAAACGTCCAGATTTTACAAATCTAAAACACAGTTCTACCAGAGAACCTATTAATTCTAATATTACCGACCGCGGAAGTCTTTCCGATATATATATATATATATATATATATATATATATATATATATATATATATATATATATATATATATATATATATATATATTGAGCAAATATAATAATGAATGAATCACTTATTATATTATACAGTTCCCTAAAAACCACAGGCAGCGAACACCAGCACAAAAAACTGGGATCTGCATCACGCATATCTCAACACCCAGACATTCATTAATTTTTTTTTGTTGTTGAAGAGAGTGAAACGACGACGCGAGGCTCATTAAACCGGGCCTACTAAAAACTAACGAAGAGTTCCCGTCTGGATTTTCGTTGTAAAAATTTTAATTGCAGGAATTGTTGTCGAGTCCGCGACGAGTGATTTACGTGGGTTTTAACGAGATCCTAGAGCACAACTCGCTTTTATTTATAAAATTGTTAATAGTCATTAAAATCAGATTCAGTTAATTGGCTTCCATAAAACGTTTCCATTTTTTAAGTATATAATGATTTTTTTTTGTGTAAACATATTCCTGAACAAATTATCAACCACTATGGAAAATATATTTATAGAACGAAAATGGTGCATATTACTTCCAAAATGGTGTATTGTAAATCTCTTCGATCGACTGAAACTGAATAAAAGAGAACTTTTTGCAATTTCAATTTAAAATGTTTTATTCATTTTTAAACGTTTACGCGCGTAAATATATTTTTTCTGGAAAATTCCCGACGAAAATGTTAATTAATAACTATCATATATATTTAGATGTTACTACATAATCTATCAGACGTATTCCAATATATTTTATATTTTTATCCATTCTTTTCATCTTTATCGTACAAGTTGTTTTTCGAATATGAAACAATTAATTAATTTTTAAATAACATTATTAGATAACTCGGAAAGTATGTTATTAATCGAATTCGAAACGTGTACTGTTGTTTGAACTTATAGCATCAATGATTATCCAGAAAAATATTGTGTTGATTGGATACGTTGCCTTTGTTTGGGGTCATTTTTGTCGTAGTTTTTCCTTGCTATTTTTAATAAAATTAAAAACATGTAAATGCACATGCGCGGATAGGTCTTATAAAATGGTGATGCAACATTAACAGAAATTACGGCAGAATTGGTTTGCCAAATAATATTCTGGTACTGTTTTCACTTATTACACAACTTAAGGCTATTTTGAAGGAATATTAAACAAGTCAGGAAGCACTGATGGAAAGGAAGAGGAAGGAACAGGCACAGGTATCGAGGGGGAACTGGAGGAGCGAGCGGAAAGGCAGAACATAACGAAACCCAGCATTGAAAAAATTAAAGAAATCGTAAGTCATGAAAAATAACACAGGTCCATAAATTTAAACTTTTTTGAGATAATATTGATGATAATAGGTGTATATGAAGTATTTTGTAGTCCTACATCCGAAAATGATAAGCTAATTACTGTAAGGCATACAGTTTTTTTGTTACAGGGGGTCGGCAGTGGGGAAAAAAGGAGACGACATATTTTTACAATCTAATATTTATTTAATATAAACATATAAAACGTTTTAAATCTATGCAAAGACATTAGTGAGGATTATACGAATATAAAATATATTAAATGAGATCTCATACAGCGACAAAATCGTTCACTTTTTCCTCTTCTGTTCTGTAGCATCATTCCTTTTTAAAAACCAGCAATAGTCGCCCAACATAGATGGGTTCCAGCGTCCCTGGTATCTTGTTTCCATCGTCCTTATGTCCTGATGAAACCTCTCTCCTTGTTCGTCGCTAACTGCACCCATATTTTTCGGAAAGAAATCCAAATGAAAATGTAAAAATGCATTTTTAAGAAATCCTTTCACTACACTAACTTGCCAATTCATTTTCACTTAATTTTTCTTGAAAAAGGAAATCACTTATTTGAGGTCCAATAAATATGCCCTCTTTTAGTTTTGCATCACTTAATTGAGGAAATATTTATTTTAGGTACTTCAAAACCATTACCTTCTTTGTATGTGACTTTGAAAAAGTTTTTTGATTAGTCCAAGCTTAATATGGAGAACCGAAAGAAGCACCTTTTTTGGGTTAACAAGAGGGCATTTTTTATGTTTGAAACTCCAGGTTTAAAAGCAGTTTTATAAGGTCAATCTTTCTTAATGTAATGTTCTTTTGTCTGTCCCATAGACACAAAAAAATCGTCCGCATATATAACAAAATTTATCCGCTGGATTTTTGTAAAATCCACGACTAGAACTTGCCATTTTACATAAAATCGACTTAATCGTCTCGTAAACGAGACAGAAACAAACCGGAATAAAGAAAACAATAAAACTGCCCTTAAATGTTCATAAAATACATTGGAAATACCTACATAGTCCAGACCAAAGTCATGTACAAATAATTTCAATGACACCCTGATATAAAGGAGAAGGTACTTGAAAATGGAACGTGCTAGGCCATTTCTGTAAAATGGTGTTTTAATAACTACATAAATAAAACGCAAAAAGAGCATTCCCATCAATTTTACAAAAATCATGTCGATCTGTGTAATAGAAGCCCAGGCGAATGCCAGATTAGTATAGAGCTGATAAAATAAATGCGCCCAAAACTACTAGACGAAATTATGGAGATAATAGGCCAGTGGAGAAGGAAGGAAAATATGCCAAGGAAATGGGACAAGCGGTACTGTGCCCAATTTATAAGAAGGGGGACAGAACTTTAGATGACAACTACATTGGGATAACTTTGTTGGAAGTAATGTACAAAGTACTAGCGACAGCTATCAATAACAGGATAAGGAATGCCTCTGATGATTTAGTGGGAGAGTACCAATATGATTTCAGTAGTTACAGCTCAATAGTAGAATAGATAATGATACTAAAGAAACTAAAGGAAAGACACTACAGACAAGCCTACGACTCCATGCAAGTAAGGAACTACCAAAATTCTCCAAAGGGTATTAACCCCTAGCTCTCCAAAGGGAGAGCTAGGGGTTAATAAGAAACTGATAGTTTTAACAAAAATAACTATAGAAGACACAGTTGGCTTGGTTAAAAAGTAAATGGCCAACATTCAAAACCCTTCAAGATAAGATAGGTTTCAGATAAGGAGACTAGTTGTGTGCCTACTTGGTTAATTTAGTGTTGGAAGCTTTGCTGAGGAGAAGTCCGCTACATCGAACAGGACTAACATATGATAAAAACACCGACGTCTAGCCTTCGTCGACGATGTAATAATTGTAACACGATAACTGGGAGAAATGAGAAATGTATACCAAAGATTAATGAGAGAAGCAGGAAGGTTCGGACTCCGAGTAAATAAAAACAAAACAAAATACATGAAAATGAGAATTAAAAAAGACGAACATACAAAGA
Source organism: Cosmopolites sordidus (assembly GCA_031761425.1). Taxonomy (NCBI): domain Eukaryota; kingdom Metazoa; phylum Arthropoda; class Insecta; order Coleoptera; family Curculionidae; genus Cosmopolites; species Cosmopolites sordidus. The sequence goes on from JARFXV010000058.1 coordinate 523,131, forward strand.
AGGGCTCAAAATATAACGGGAGAATTAAAGTGGTTTATTAAAGAATAAAAGTAGAATTAAAGTTAGTTTTGTTACCTTGGCTCAACCATCACAGACAAACATGGAATGGAGGCGGAAGTTAAGGCCAAATTAATAGCAAAAGGAAATAAATGTGCAGATACGGTGCAGAGACATCTGAGAAATAAGAATATATCAAGAAAAGCCAATGTAAGAGTTTATAAAACAATAATTGGTCAAGCTGTAACCACAGAGACATGGACCTTAACCAAATTCAGTGAAATAATGTTGAAGGTGTGGGAGCATAGAGTGCAGAGAAGGATATAAGGCGGTGTCAAGGAGCAGAACCAGTGGAGGAAAAAGACCAGAGAAGGAGAAGGACCAGTGGTGGAAAAGGACCAGTGGTGGAAAAGGACCAGTGAATAAATAATAACGGTAATTGGAGAACCCACATTAACGCAAATTATCGAAGCATGGCGAATAGCCTGGTTGTGACATATAGAAATGCTGCCAGAAAACAGTACTGATAAAATAGGTTGTGAACAGGGCGAGAAGCGAAGCAAAAATAAAGACGTGAAGACCAAAGAGAAAGTGGCTGTAGAAGGTGGAGGGGGATTGGACCAGAATGGGTGTGACACAGTGGGAAAGAAGGGTAAGGAATAGAGCGGTTTGGCGGCCGATTTTAAACCAAGGCCTCTAACACATCATGTTCTGGTCTACCATACAAGATGATGTATAGTAAAGAGTATTTATTAAAATATATGATAAACAATAAAGATCATCACTTAATTACCAGTAAGCGTTGAAACCATTTTGAAAAGTTTGGTACAAAATCAATTTGAATGTTTGAGTACTATATGATCTTAGGAAAATGTTTTTAAAATCAAAATGACATTGTTTTCTTTCAGGATAATGCTCGACTACATAAATATTTGACTATTAACCAGGAATTATTACGCTTGTTTGGAATATGTTAAAACATCTATTATTGCATCATTTGAACTTGTATTTAAATAATTAACTACAAAACTTCTAGACAGAAGTTGTTGTGTGTTCCACATAAAATTGTGGAAAATTGCGGTGGGGCGCATAACTCTCTACTACTGTTGTCTCATTGGATGTAATCCAAAGAAATCAAAAACTGCATATATAAGCCATCCAACGAGAAGTCGGCGAAAGTGTGAGTTGTTTTGATTGTGAATAGGGTCTCCCTATTCTTGGCGGGAGGGCATATGTCGGTATCCTGATGATTCTAACCACCAACAGACCAAACATATGCCCTCTAATGTGATGGATGGTGATTGGTGGTTCTCGCTTCATAGGTGGTTGCTTTGGTCAAGCAACTGCTCATATATATATATATATATATATATATATATATATATATATATATATATATATATAAATATATATATATATATATCACATTCTCATGTGGAACATACAACAACCTGTGTGTCCGCCTAAATGAGTTTTGTTGACTGCTTGACTGAGGATGAGCCCCACTATCCCTTCAACTGTAAGGCATATGTTTCGTCCCTCGGTATTCAAACACTTCAAGGTGTGTCGGTACAAGAATAGGGAGACTCTATCCACAGTCAACAACCCACACTTTCGCAGGGTTTCAATCAGACAACAGTAGCTGAGTGTCATCATACACACAACTGCTGGATTTCACAATCTCATGTGGAACACCCAACAATCTGCGTCTCCGCTTAAATGAGTATTTTGTTGTCTGCTTGATTGGAGATAAGCTTCGCCACTGGGGAAATTGAGGCAAAATATACATAAAAGAAACAGAAGGCGGACAAATCGATAATATTATACACTGTAAGGAACCAACGATTAATCAGGTAATAAAGTCCAGAATATTTTTTACTGGTCAGGATACCCTGATCGCATGGACAATATAAAAACTAAGATGAGACTAACTAAGAAAATCAGAAAGAGGAAAGGAAAGAATTTTAATTTATTAATACCCAATACCCTCAATTTAGTTGAGACTAAATTGTGACGTGATAAGATATAGTTCAGAATGTAACGAGAGAATACAGAGAAGGGATGGAATTAAATTAATCAAGAATTGCACCGAGAGAACATGTAGAGAGGTAAGTAATGTCTGAATGATTGTGGCGTGTCCATATATCTTTTTCCTTTTTTGGGTTTTTCGTCACGATCTAAAACTAAAAAAATATCAAAAATACCTGTTCTTATTTAAAGAAAGAATCACTGGGTAAAAACAAAAAACCAAACGGAGACAAATTTCTCAGTGATTCTTTTTTGTAATAAATTTGCCTAACGAACAACATTTTAAAGATAAAAAAATGTTATAAAAATTTTTACAAAGTTTTAACGTTAACGTTTCGGAGGGTACTCTCCCCCCGTTTTCAAAACTAAATAAAAAATAAATTATATTAATTTTTTAAATAAGAACAGGTATTTTTGATATTTTTTGATTTTTAGATAGTGACGAAAAACCCAAATAAAGGAAAAAATATGTAGAGAGGTAGTTGAAACTGTCCCGAGATGTAATGTACTAACAAGATAAAGAAAGGTGCATAACATGGTTAGCGAAACGTGCGTCGAGCAGTTCAAAAAAAGTGATTTGGTGTTTAGTGGTAAATCTCTTCAAGTTTAGTGTTTCACACCAAAGGTTTCAATAAAAAGAGTTTAATTTGAAGTACAATTTTGTGATATATTACAACAGAAAGTAAATACAATTTTCGCAACACTAAAGATAAACACAAATTCATATAGCTCAGGAAAGTGTGAACTGAACTGACCTGAAACTGAATTAAAACTGAACTGAAACAGTTATCAAAGAAGAGCAGCATTTGTAAAAATGCATTTAACTAAATGTACATACCAGGTGTTCTTAGAGATGGCGCTGGAAACAAGTTTCGTTTCACTGTTTAATCTCTTATGTCTTTATTCCTACGACAGTACCTTTCAAAACGTCATTGATATTTACACGATTTCGAATTAGCATTATATTTCTTTCGTGTTGTAAACATGTAGAGTTTCGAGCCAAATAAAGAGTATTTGAGATACCTACTGCTTTTTAACCAAAAGAAAAACGTGAGTAAAAGACGTCGTATACATGCGGATGTATACTATTTTACGTTAACAATGTCCCAACGGAAGACGCTTGTGGGCGTTGGTTTAGAAGATGCAGATCGCAAGACCGAAGCGCTTTGGAAATGCTGTGCATTTGGTGGTAGCAGAAAGATGACGCGTACCATGAAATATACCACTCTGAAACCAGATAAAACAGTTAATTTTCATTATTGTTCATTACAATATTGTTCATTACCGTATTTGTATTATTGTTCATTACCGTCAACAAATGATTAATTTGAACCATGCATTTGTTCGAAAGAGGACTAGTATAGGCTACAAGGTATGGAAAAACGCTTTCGCAGCACGACAAGGCCCTATTGCATACAGCGAAAATAATCAGAGACACCATTTCTGCATTTGGTTGGGAAGTATTGCCCCAACTCTCCGTACTAACCAGACTCGACCCCTTCCGACTACCACTTGGTTTCATCGATGTCTCACGTACTTTCCATGAAACACTTCAACAATTACGGAGATGTACAAAAATGACTTGATGATTGGACCAACTCAAAAGATTTTTCGGTTTTTCTGCGAGAGCCACAAATTGCCAGAGAGACGGAAAAAATGTGCAGCTAGCAATGGGGCATACTTTAAATAAACCATTTTTTACCTTTCTCCCAAATTAAACGTGTTTCTTTTTTAAGAACAAATTAAGAATTATTAACCATCACACCTAGTATGTATAAATTCTGGCCCTTAATTGAAAATCAAGATCATTTTCGTTTTAGTGACCTCTACGGCAGAAAGTATATCTCTAAATGTATGGATGAAGTTTCTAAAATAGGACTTCCCTCACACTGACATTTCACGAAATCTGTTCCTAATCTAACTAGTTTTCCTTAAAACTGAGATAATTTTTTTATTTTTTTTTTACAATATTCTAGACCTGTCAATAATGCGGTCTACATCCTATGACTTTTATCTACTTTTCCTACTTCAATCGAAAGAAAATACAATTTTGTAAATCGGCCAGGTCCGTCACCGTCATCACTGAGCGCCATTTCCAAGACCTTAAAAATGTATGAGGGCGAGATGACGCTTAAGTGACACATTTGTCCCGTATTAGCTCCGGCTGAAATCATACCGAGCCCATCTGATATTTTATTCTGGCCCGATTTTCCCAGCCAAAAGGTCACTGAGAGCCGAACTATGTCCCGTGAAATTTTAATAGCGTTTTGCTTACTTGAAAACGATCAATGTAAATTTCACAGAGACGATTATGCCCGATCCGACGTCGAAATTAGGCCCTTGTCACGCTGTCCTCTGTTTTCAATTTAACTAGATTATTCTTTTTTCGTCAGGGAACAATTAAAAAATAAAAAAAGTCTTAGTCTTAAATTTAAATTTCACATTGTCAGGTTTAGTTAATTTTTTAAATATGAGAATCGGTTGAAAGGATCTCAGTTTTAGCTATAAATGAGAGTAATATAACATCAGTATATCAACGGGTGTTCTAAAAATTTGGAGAAAGTCCAAATCGTGAAACTAACATAACAAAAATACAATAAATAGGTCTCCTAAAGTTGGGTTTTACTGGTACTATTTATATGCTACTATCGGTAGGCTTAGGCAGTATTGTAGTTATGATAAAAGTGCTATATTTAAATTTTCATGAAATAGTAAGACAATCGGATACAGTAGTTTCGATCATAACATTATAACGATATATATGTATATATATTTATATATATTTGTGCGTACTGTTTCAGGGATGTAAAAACATGTATTTCGTTTTTTCCGCGAGTACATCCGGTTGTCGAATTGGTTCCTGTCGGGATATTACAGATGTTTCGCCAAAATCTCATTTGGCATCTTCGGTGCTTACTATCACGAGGTTCGTGACTTTCTTAATGACATTTGGCATTTTCAAGCGTTGTCCGCTTCGACTGTGTAAAGTTGGACTCTTCAGTCGAAGCGGACAACACTTGAAAATCCGGCTGATCGACACCCGGAACGATTTCGAAACATATATATATATATATATATATATATATATATATATATATATATATATATATATATATATATATATATATATATATATATATATATATATATATAGACATAGGCTAATTTTTTTATTTGAAGTGGTTGACAAGTATTTCCAAATGCAAAGTGGTAGAAAATAAAATCTTAAAAATCGAAATAAAACTGCCCTGTTAGAACAATTAGCAAAAACAACTAAACGTGCGACAGGATACCTGTGTCGGTACCCTGTCCGACTTCTCGTCGGAGTGGGTATATATGTAATGTTAGATTTCCTTGGAGTGCGTCTAATGAAACAACAGTAGCTGAGTGTCATTATACACCCAATTAGTGGGTTCCACAATCTCATGTGGAACACACAACAATCTGCGTGATTGGGGATAAGCTTCACCACCGGGGAAATATGTATATATATATATATATATATATATATATATATATATATATATATATATATATATATATATATATATATATATATATCCCTTCTATATGGTTTGTCTTAAAACACATACATTGATAAACTCTTTATAGCGCAACAGCCATTCCCTATTACAAAAAAATGTGTCTTATACCCAATATTCGAAACATAGAGTTAGCATTTTTGCCAGCTAATACAACCAGTATCTTGCAGCCATTGGATCAGAGCGTGATTAAAAGGCTAAAGTGTCGCTATAGAAGGAAAATGTTGATGGATCTGATCGAAACTGACGGCAAGAGAATGTAATAGTCAGACAGTAGAAACTGATCAGTTTGATAGTGAAGACAATCTACCACTGAGTGAATGGATAAAACAATTCAACATACCAGAAAATTTTAACGAAGATCTACAAACATACGAAAATATAGACGAGGATCTGGCCACAACCGGTTCACTTACAGATTAATAATAATTCTTGATTTAGTGTCTAAAAGTAAAAAAAAACTTAATGAAGTGAATAAGATGATCAAGTGGACAATTCTCAACCACCAACTATTCAATAAGCACTTGATGCCGCTAAGTTAATAGAAATTTTTTATTGTTTAATCAAGACGATTCCACCACATATCAAGATTTGGATATAATACATAAGATAATACAAAACATGTACTGGCATAGCAAAAAACGCCAGGCAAAGTTAACAGACTATATGTATTAAGAATAATTTAACTACCTATTTTATCAAATACATACATATTAAAATTTATTGTAAATTTGTGTGTTTTTCTTTCTTCACTCCATATAACGATAACTCTCTATAACGATAAAAAATGTTCGGTCCCTTGAGTTTTGTTATAAAAAGTTTCCATATATATATATGAGCATTTTGTTGATTGTTTGACTGGGGACGTGCCCCACCCATCCCTTCCACTGGAGGGCACATGTTTCGTCTCTTGATGTTCAGACTCGTCAGAGCACCGACATGTGCTCTCTCGTTAAGAATAGGAAGAACCGATCCACAGTCAACAACCCATACTTTTCGCCGATTTCCCGTCAGATGACGCATATATGCAGTGTTAAAATTCTTTGGATTGCGTCTAATGAGACAACAGTGCTGGATATCATCAGACACCCAACTGCTGGGTTCCACAATCTCATTTCGTTTAAGATCAAGAATTGTTCGGGGTTTACTTTTGTAAACCCGAGATGTTGTCGAAAACCGATGTTGCCGAAACTCGACGGTGTTTCCACGACAAATGCTCAGCATAAACTCAGCATAAATGCTCAGCAGAGTAAACGCTATGAAAATTATGGATGAGATTCCATCGAAACGTCAGCGAAACCATCTACCAGTGGACATTCAGCTACCACGGGATACCCGAGAAAGTAACTCTATATATATATATATATATATATATATATATATATATATATATATATATATATATATATATATATATATATACATTTTCCTATAAGAGTGTCCATAAAATGAGGCACAATGATAACTACAAGCGATAATTTCATAATTTTTTTAAATCTTGAAGAAAAAATAATGGCATGTTTTGAAAATAATGAACATTAAAATATCTGGTGGAATGCATTTTAAAGACCCAATTTTCGATTACTCTTTCACACATATCGCGTGTTATATTTTCAATGGTGGCAAAAATATTTCGTTTAAGATCAAGAATTGTTCGGGGTTTACTTTTGTAAACCCAAGATCGCATGATTTTGGTGGTTAGTTGACATTTGGTGGCAAGTTGTGATGTGTGACAAATCCGGTTGATTGACATGGTACCGTTTGGTTGAAAGAAAACATTATTTATACCCACATTTATCACTTCAGGTCACAGATATTCGATTCGCAGATATATAGTATTCACCATTAATATTAACATGATTTCCATCATCGTTTTCAATAAATTAAGGTGCTATCACTTCTTAAACCTAACAACCAGACTAAACAGTAACTTTCTGTAGATCATTTCTCATGATCATTTGCACAAATCGCTGAGATGAGAATTCTATAAACCCTCACAGTTATTAAACATCCGCTATGGTATTCGTCTCATTTGGTATATCCTATAGGCTTAAATAAGTGTCAGATAGGACATGATAGTTGAGATAAGCGGAATTATGATTTATATTGTTTACACCTATTTGACTATACTCTGTATATTAATACTTCGAAGTTATAAGAGAATCCTGCTATTCTGATTAAGATATAAGACATTATCGAATATATTTACTTTTGTAAATGCATAGGAAAATGCAATCCAGAAATAAAAACAAATATTAAGCTAACTGTAATTTTAAATATGCCCTAACATTAACTCTAAACAGCTATGTTTTGTTGTTACTTATCAGTGCAAATAAAATATCCGCTGTTCTAAAATAAAGTAAAATACATAACTCAATTAAAATGTTCTCCAATAGAACCATTGTACCAACCACTATCAAAACCTTCGCAACTTCTGCCATCATAACTGATACAGTATTTTAGCTGAACAGCCGTCTATCGTAATCTTTATGCGAGGCCACCGTCTTCCATTATCCTTTATCCTTCTACCGCAAAAACCATGGCTTTGACTCTACCACACGGAGTCCCAGCGACAATATCTATGAAATACCGACCTGGTCTAACCCGGAAATCCACATCCATTACAGAGCAGATAACAATGGCCGGTTTAATTCACTTCCATCGTCGGCCCGAACAGTTTCCTTTGCATTTACGTATGATCCAATTTATGGGCAGGAATTTTGTTGGTTGCCTTGTATATGAAATAATTTGAACGCCAAAAAAAGTTAATTTTAGGATTGTTCCAATATCGACAATAATATACATTTTGTCAAATAAATACCGGGAATTGTTTAATAAAACCTAAAATATTAACAGATATGCCAGCGAATTCTTATTTTTATTTGCCCTTTCGGTCATGGCTCTCAGCTCCTTCAGCGAAATTTGTTTTATGACTTAAATTGATTCAAAAGGTCTTCTATTACTGGTAATTTCAGTTTGGGGAACAACCAAAAAGTCATACGGGGCTATATCTGGCGTTTGGTCGATGACATTTGTTGAGTTTTTGAAATCAGAAATTTTTCTCAAATGTCTCATAAGATTGCGGAGTGGAAATACATTTTACACCACGATAGTCAAAGAGAAAATTCAATGACTTATATTTTTATCAAATGACTTTATTTTTCTAGTGTCTTTGGTTTCGGTTAGTGATGAAGCGCATTTTTGAAGCTTCTTGCTTTGTTTGCATGTTAATATATTAACAATATATAATAGCTCCAAACCACAAGCTGTTTATTCAAGCAGGTTTAAGCATGCCTAAAACTCAGAGAGAGAAATGTCTAAATCTTGATCTTTGGGTCCATTTCTCTTAAGTCTGATTAGCTATTTTCCATTATCATTTTATCGATTTTTTTGGTGAATCAAATACGTTGGAAGGTCGACCGGAATGAAAACCGGTCGACCGGTCGTAAATTCCTGTTGTTTGGCATAGATGTTTTTTGAGATCAAGAATGGTTCGGGGTATATTTCTCTATTTAAAGATTTTTTCAAGATTTATATCCCTTGGTGCGTTTCTTTTTATAAAAAGTTTCTATTTGTGTACCAAGAAGTACTTGTCTTTTCGCCATAAAACAAATTACTTTGTGCTTGTTTTCGATCAACCAGACTTACCGAAAGCTTTCCTCTGCATTTTCAAAGTTTTAGTATAAGAAATTTCATTGGCAAAACAAAATTTAAAGCTCACTCGATATTTTTATAATTTTATATAAAGTGGATTATAGAAATCATGAAGTATTATTATCTACTACTAAGGCGAACTTAACTAGTAACTGAAACCAACTGGTCTAGAGTTGGTGCCAAAACTATGTGACAATTAGGTACCAACTTATGGTAAAAGCTTTGCTCTACCTTTTACGAGAGCTTTTTAAATGAACAGTCTGGGTATTTATTTGGCGGAATATATTATACTCGTACATATAGTACATATACTCTATAGTTTACTCAAAAGCATTTGATACTGTAAAGTAACATTATCTTTCGATTGTACGCGCAAAATGGCAATACCGGAACACCTAATTTTCTTCAATGAATAACTCTACATAAATGCTTCTACCAGTTTCAAAATAAAAAAAGGAATACCTCAATGATGTATTCTTTACGCCCTAATACTCTTTAGTGTTTGTAGTGAATAGTGAATTGTAGTGTTTGTAGTGAATCAATAGATAATTACAAAGGTGGGAGAACAGTAGTCCCGTAGAATAATATTCGGGGGAAAGACTTCCGCTATGCCAAAGACAATACCTTAATAGATGCTGCCTAATGGTTATTGGCATATCTAAAACTTTATCAACGTTTTTCACATATATACAGGAGCATCTTTGTAAAAGTGAGTTAATCTATTAGTAATTGCATAGCGAATGACGGGGACTGTAAAAACGAAGCAAAAAATGCTAATCGGGATAGTCAAATATGCAATAATAAGTCTAATAAAGATGTAGAAAAGCCACAGTGTTTCCAAGCTTATTAAAGCATATATAGCAAATATGATTATTATTTGACTGAATCAATATTTCAATCGGGAATTGTGCGTTTTATGACCACCGAATAATTAGGTTAACTTTCAACTTAACTAACCTTTCAATTTCAAAATGAACTACACATAAACATCTACACCAAGAGTGTGATAACAGTATTGGAATATCCCTTATATTGAAATAATGATATGTACTATATTTTAGTATGTTCTCCTATTGTCTATTTTTAACTATCAACATATATCATTTCTAGTGAGTTATACAACAAAAGGTTTGATTCCATATGAAATTGTTCAGCAGAAAATACATAAATCTTAGAAAAGACCGGAACTGTCTGAAAACTTATAAATACTTACCGGGGTCCCGGAATACTTTTACAGCCGAGATTGCGTTTGCAAACGAAAAAATCACTCGTAAAAAATAAAAAGGCTAAAAGTTTTAGGCCATAAACCATATTTTCAAACTTTTATTTTCTTCCGAACCTTCATTATGGGCATTGCCGGCGTCCAGAAACAAAAGTTGAGCGTAATTTACCGAAGGTCTCCGCGTGTAGGTTGGATTTATGGCAAGACTACGTATGTCGACACCAAGACGGTTTTTCTTTTTAGTCGTCCGGCGCAAACCTGAAGAATAAAATTCGCATCGTCGGCCGGAAATTTATCGAGGGTTTTAATTTTAAAAAATTCAAAAGGATTGGCCAGCGAAATGCTTCTCGCTGGACTTTTGCTATACCTCGAAATGGATGGTCTTTTATTTCGGCGTGTGGGATTTCGCCCACTGACGTTAACTGATAAGAATGACCAGAAAAAAAACTTTTATAGAACATCCAAATAACTCAAGAGGTAGAAAAAGACCTGGGGAAAGCATTATTAAAATATTCAGTAGCAAAAAGCAGGAAAAAGTTGGGACATTTTGGGACAATATTTTCCTAATAGAATAAATATTTTTATCTAGGACAGAATGACCGACAAAATTACCAAGACATTTTGAACTAGATACCTTCTTTATATAATCAACAGATAAATCCAAAGGTCTGAAACCAAACTAAAACCATTTATTCATAAATATTACAAATATTTCAAATTTTATTGTTTAGTATTAATCTATCTGCTTTAAATCGCTAAGATTTTCAATATCAATATAGATAGAATATTGTGTAATAGGGAAAAATAATTTATTTCATATTAAAAAAGTATGGCTTATGTTGTCTATACCATCTTCAATGGATGACGTTGTGAAATAAACGGTAACATTAAGCATAGAAAAAAAATATGCGCAAATAAAATAAATAGTCATAATTTGTTTAAGTTAATAAAGGGTTGTCCAAATAAAATTGCCAGAACTTTAAAATGAGCCACTATGATAAATACAAATGATAGTCTGGTATTTTTTTATTTTGCCGTGAAGAACAAATACTGGCATTATGTTTTGAAAATAATGTCGTTCAAATGTCCCTCCAGGACTCGTTCGGTGGAAGTCTCAATTTTCGGTTACTCTTTCACACATATCGCGTGGTATATTTTCTATAGTAGCCTGAATATTTCGCTTAAGGTCAAGAATTGATCGGAGTCTGTTTCTGTAAACCAGAGGTTTCACGTCACCTCACAAAAATAATCCAAAGGTATGAGATCGTATGATCACATACCCAAATTCTGCAATTAAATTTCTTAAAAAATCCATTAAGTCAGAAGTGCGCTTCGTCGGGAAAGATAAAGGCGATTTTCCCCAAAGTGCGTTTTCCAGCATTTCTTGGCTTGAATTTCAGGTAACAAATAGTCCCTTATCATGGCGCGATAACAAATGCCATTGACCGTTACGCGCCTGCCATCCTTATTTATCACCAAACAGTGCATTTTGCTCGATGCATCGGCCGTTCTTGTATTGCTTTCGGCTGCTTATCACCCCAAATCCGGCAGTTTTGTTTATTAACGTATCCATCGAACTAGACATGGGCCTCATCGCTAAACAAAATTCTGCGAGAAAACAGTGAATCTTCATTAAGCTGTTCCAGAGTTAATTCATTGAAAACCCGACGCAAACGCCGGTCTGGCGGCTTTAGTTCTTGGACAAGTTGGATTTTCTATGCTTAAGATAATAAACCAAGATCCTTACACAAAAAAAATGTCAAGTTATTGCATACGACAGACCAAGCTATTGAGAACGACCTCGAATTGATTGTTCACGATCATCGCGCACACTCTCAGCTACCGCCTCTACATTATCTACACTACGTACTGGACGTAATCTATTCTTCGGTCTTCGGTTATCCAATAATGAAAATTGGGTTTGCAATTTTCTGATGATATTGGCCATTCGAAGGGGCCATTATTCCAACCATAAGTAGCTTTAAGTGCACGAAAAACTTGCTTCACAAAGCGCTGATTTTCGTAAAACAGCTCTACAATTTGGAGTCGATGTACCGGTGTATGATGCACTGGTATTCAATGTTGAGTCAAACTGCAGTGACGACTTGACGCAACTGACGCGTGTTTAAAAAAAAATATTTTGAAAAAGTACCTCACGATGAATCACCTTTTAGGAAGACAGAATATTTATCAGATAGGTCTCATATGGTTCAGACAGGTTTCATTGCAAAGTTTAAAGTTAAGCAAATTTAAGGACGATTTTGAAGCAGAAGGCATAAATAAGACTGTAAAAGATGTTAAACAACAGCCATACAGCCAATTAATCCATTAATCTATATAAATAAAAATGTAAATGTTCGTTTGTACAAAATCTTAAATCTCCGAAACTTCTTTAGCGATTGCTATGAAATGTTGACACAATGTTGCATTCGAATATGCGAGTGTTTTTATGTACCCTATATAGATGTCACACCTGTGACATACAAAACATGCTTTAAAAAAGAACAGCACCATATGTTGGACGTAAAAGCAACACACGCTATACTACTAATATTTTACGGCAAAGAAAGCGCCATCTGTTAAACATAATAGCAATACATGCAATACTAAACACTGCTCATGCCTGACAGCTGCTGTCACTTAGCATTTTCAATATTTCCGATTGCATTGTTAAATTGAATTTTCACAGATTTCATTTTGATTTAAATATTTAACCAGATTAAGTCACATCAACGCTTATATACCATATATATATATATATATATATATATATATATATATATATATATATATATATATATATATATATATATATATATATATATATATATATATATATATGGTATACTATATGGTATACTGATTAATAAATATAATAGTAAGTTTCTAAAATATATATTATTGTATTTATGGTATTATAAATAATACTTGTCATTTCCATATTTTTGTAATTACACTGTAAAAGAAATTAAATTATTCTTTTAACTTTCATCCAAGTATCATGTACGTATTGTTTTTTTTTTTGGTTATATAGTTATAAAAACTTTAAAGTTCCTAAACGGAAAAGTTTCTAAACTCTATACTATAACATCGTACAACAAAAATATAAAAAATCAGACTTCTAATGGATAACCTGACGCGCAAACAATCTAGGCAAAATTGCCGTTGAACTTTGTCCCATTAAAAGTGCAATTTTCAGTATCTTCACGAAAAGGCTACTAGCTTAAACGAGTAAAACTTTTAACGAACATTAAAATTAATAGGAAAACACTGAATTTACCTGCGAAAAAAAAAGTTAAGTTGGCGTTTAACTGCCCATTAAAACAATTTGGAACTGTGTTACGCGTCAACATGTGATGAAAATCTACCTATACTATTATAGATCAAATGATTTTGATTCATATATTGGATTAAATTATTTTTATTTATTATTCAGCGCTACAGGTATTTGAGGCTTTTGGCTTTTGATATCCTTATACCGCTAAGTGTCTAAGTGTCTTAATAACTTAAGAAAATAAAGTTATAGTCGATGGAGCAATGTCTGAGAAGTTTATTTTAAAGAAAAGGCGGTCCAGAGACATGATGATCAACACTTCTGTTCAATCTAGTGCAGGAGGTGATTCTTAGGGAGAGTGACATCAATGCCTATAGGTTAATATATGTTACGACACACCAATGCCGACGACATTGTATTGATGGCGAGATCCAAGGAAGAAATAGTAAGGTTATTTAAGATGTTGGAAAGAAAAGCAACAGACAATAAGAGTAAATATATGGTAATGAAAGATAGTACCACAGGACTGTACCCTAATTTAGTCAGGAACAAACTGAATATCTAGGAGTAACATTAACATATAAAGGGGATGAAGAGAAGAAAATAGAGAAACGACTAACGAAAGGAAGCAAAGCCGCAGGACTGTTTTCAAAGGGTTTGTAAAAGTAAAATTGTACCAAACAATATTAAGGCCTATAGTTACCTATGCGTGCGAGACATGGACATTTACGAAGAAGAATGAAAGTAAGTTGGAAGTTTGGGAACGTAAAATATTAATGAGGATTTTTGAAGGAATTAAAGTTCAGAACAAATTTAGAAGAAGAACAAATAGAGAAATAGAAGAACTGTACAAACAACAAAACATTGTTCAGGTGGTGAGAGCGCATAGAGCTAGATAGCTGCTATAATTTATAGTGTCGTAGATCTCGGATTCTGTGAATATTTTCATCACTTTTTGTAGTTGAAAATAATCGAGTCTCAGCCATTTGAGAATGCCTTAAACCACTGGAAAACCTGGATCTCTACAAAACACTATTTCCATAGGCCTGTCGAAGTTTCCTGTGCCCAAGGCTGAAACAAAATTTGATAGTGTACTGTTCCTTAAAATTGTAAGCGTAATATTGCTTGAAATTATTGTGCCTCATTTTCAGAATGTACTGGAAAAATCCGGTTTACGAAAAAAAATGCTAGTGATCATCAAGCGACTTTAGAGAGTTTCGTACTGAAGGGATATTATATGTTGCTTGCCTCCCCTCCAAAGGGGAGGCTAACAATGTTGCCAGATTGAACACGTCGCCATTAGTCTCATTTCTTTGTTTGCACGTCTCGTACCCAGTCTCAGATTGAATTGATTCAATATATCGATCCAGTTGAAGACAAAGGTTAAAGGAGATCAAGGCGCACTAACCGGTTGTAGCACATCAAGAAGAAGAAGAATATCTATAGTGTGCGACAGAAAAATGGTTATATTTCCATTTCCAATAATTGTCTCGAGTAAAGGGGCCTAACCGACTACCTTCTGTTACTATTTGCTGCATTTATAGCATTATAGAATTAGTAACCATAGCCGAGAGATTAGCAATTTTCAACCAGTAGAACCAGTGGCGGCTCGTGGGTTTTTTAAGTGGGAGGGCGTAGAAGAATATTGTTTGATATTTTTACAATCTTTTTGAACTTGACTCAAATTAAACATGGGCGTGGGATGACCGTTAGTTTTTAATTCAACTTTCTCCTCCAAACTTAAATTAGTCATTAATTACTGTTTTAAATAAGACAGCTTCATGTTTGTAATTAAAAGTTGATTATTTTTATTCAAAAAGTACTACTCAGTGAGTACACACGTAGCAAATCCCAAATCAAAACAAGTATTCGCGAGGCGAACAAAATACGCGACGTAAGACGTATCAAACGCTCCGTACCCATCAAATTAGCGTTTAAAACTAATTTCCGATACGCTCGGTCGTAGAGAATCAACACATCCAAATCGCATGTTTTAGAAAGCAGTTAAACCACCGAATTCTGGCAACCAACAAAACATGTAACGCCAAAGACGAGATAAGACCGGTACGGACAGTATAAGATGGAATTTTTATCCGCATTATTTGGTGTGATGGGTCGATGGACGTTCTTCTATATTTGGAGATTTTAATTTTTAATGAAATCTTAAAATAAGGTAAAGGAAAGAAACTCAACGGAAATAAAATAAGGTATTTTTCTCTGAAAAATTGTTTACTGCGATAAATGCTGGAGGGGCGGCGCCCCAATGCCCCTCCCCCTTCACACGAGCATTGTGTAGAACGCTGCTTACCGTGCGTTCGTCGTTAAGGTATTTGATTGACATTTGCAAAATAATGATTGTATTTTAAAAGCTGAATAATAATTCTAATTACAATAAATTCTCTATAGAATTGAAGTTATTTGAATGGTATGATATTTTTATGTGTTTTAAGGTATTGTGTGCTTCCCAACCTATGTTACCTCCCCTATACTTTACTGTTGCTAAAAGATTTTGTTTATGTAATGCCTCTGCTTGCTTTCTATAAAACAGTTATAAGTAACGCACTAGCAGTATTCACTTCCAGAAGTCTGGAATCACGCATATTATTTTATATATCTCCTTTCAAAATACTATTTTTTCCATCTGATCACTGAGCTAAATAATTTTTTTTTCCAGTATGCATACCTTACGTTTATGTATTATTATGTATTATTATTTAAACTATGTTTAAGCTTATTATTTCAAAAATGATCCTACTTACTTCCGATGCAAGTTTAATAGCAATGATTCTTGGATTTTCTTGTACCTATAAACTTCTTTATTTCCTTAACTTTCGTAGTCTGCTACTTCGTAATGAATTTTTGACACAATTTGTGATGGTTCGTTTTGTAGTTATGAAACGTATACTGAAGTGTAAAAAAAATCTAGTCATTTTTTCAGTCTCTATATAAATATTTCTTCTCTTTATATAATTTATGTGTCACATTCAGTAGCTACTTTTGAGTTAAATATAAAAAGAATATTTTTAATAGCGCTTAAAGTGCCGTAATTAAATGGAACAAACGTTGACAGAATCACTTTTGCTATAGGAACCTTCGTTGTGAAACACTAAACTCGGAAAGATTTACCATTAAACAACAAATTACTTTTTTAAAGTTCCCGACGTACGTTTCGCTAACCATGTTAGCATAATCAGGTGATAATGCAATCTTTAGACGTACTAATTTTCAAAAGTGAGTTGAGAAGTTTAAAAATGTAACTTTGTATTTAATGCTATATCTCTTTGAAGAGCCAAATTATTAAACACTATGTTGAGTCTGCCAAATGTTTTCCGGTTACATTTAACACATCCTTCCATATCCTAGATGGTATAATCTTTCATTGAAATCTAACCAAGATATACCTATCAATCCAACATCCAAATACTTGCCCAAAACATATATTTCTCTGTCCTTGGTCTTGTCCAAATTTATTAAGTATGGAACCTTTTTCAGGTATATTTTCATGCCAAATCGTTCTCTCGTCTTTTGTAGCTCTTATATGTGATTTTGTAGCTCATCTGAGTTTTGCGAAAGGAGAACAATATCATCTACCAATCTAAGATGGCTTAAGTACGGAACACCTCTTGAAGTCTATCGGAGAAAAGCACTTGAGAAGCAAAAATGACTTGTTTTGAAAGAGAGTCAACAGCAGTTTTTATAGTCAATAAACGTCACTCATGCATAGGGACATGGTATTTTTATTGTTTTTTTCTATGGCTTGTTAGATAGTCGGTAGTTATTTCTGTACTTCTTTTTTTATGTAGAAGAATCAGTTGAACTTTTTTCCATAAGTCAGGTACTTTGATAGTTATCAAGTCAAAATATTAACAACATGAAATGCTGAGTATATCAACAATATATACATTTATTTATGTATTTATGTATTTATGTATTATAATATTATCCAAATATATCAAAACTTTTGTAATGTACTGTATATTAGATAAACAAATTGAGCTTCATTATTTAGATTTGAATTAATTTAATTTACTCAATACCAGTAAGATAAATTAAACCGAATTATTTAGGAGTCATATTAACTATGGGCAGCATGTGCCAGTGAAAGAAATTAAGTAACTTCGGAAGAAAGGAAATTATAGCTGACCTTTTTCGTACACACGCATCAGGTCCAAAAACCCTTTCCCTTCTTTTGTGTGACTTTTTTCAACAAAATAAATTTGCCACTAAAAACACAAAAGAAAATAAATAAGCAGGAAAAGCGGGGATCAGTTGGTCTGGTCAAAGTTGGAAGTTTTGCGATTCAATTCTCCAATTCTGGACCTTTCCAGAGATATATGGCTGGATTATGGATGCGTGGCGGCTGGTTCTTTTTTATTTTTTATGGTCTACTTCCTTTTTGTAAGCCCTATCGGCAGAAAAAATCGAAACGGGACCCGATTTTTACTCTCTCGAGTATTATTTTTTCCATTCACGATGAATGGGAGGTATTAACGAAAGAAACTATAGCGAACAAAGTGCCGACTCAAGATCTTTCATTTTGATGATATATTTTTTTCAGCCATATACATTTCCTAAATATTCCATAACATTTATTGCATCGCCTTAATTTAGTTCGATAAAATTTAAATATACGCTTGTTTCGATGAATATACTGGAAAAGTTTTCTTTCATATAAGGGTTATAAATTTTCATAAGGGTTGTCCAATAAGAGTGTCAGAACTTAATGGGTTTATGAACAAACATTATTCAGGATTTGGGATGACGAAAATCTTGAACTGACTCAGAATGTGTGATAGGATTATTGAAAGGACCTTTTTATTTTGAAGACGATAATGAAAATCGTATTACTGTTAATAGTGAATGCTTTAGGAATATGTTATCATATCTTTGGGCTGAACTAATAAATGTGCATATAAATAATGTTTTATTTCAATAGGATGGTACGACTTATCACACATCTCGTTAGACTATCGATTGAATGCAAGAAAAGTTTCCTGGATGCAATATTTCGCAAAATGGTTATGCCAACTGGTCACCAAGATAATGCGATCTCATGCCCATGGATTAGTTTTTGTTGGATTATGGTATATCTCCGGATTACAGAAATTAATTCCGAACTGAAAATGTACCATGCAATATACTTGAAAGAGTAATCGAAAATAGGGTCTCCAGAATTCTACCAGGCAAAGCCGAGGCGATTAGAATGACATTATTTTCGGATAATGCCATTATGTGTTCTTTAAAATTACTGAATTATCACGTGTAGATATCATTGTCTCTCATTTTAAAGTTCTGGTACTCCTATTATACAACCCTTTATATTTATCTAAAACTGTATTCCATTGGTTTCTATGCCTTGTCGTCCTATTCCAATTTTTGAATTTTCTTTTCTTGTAAGTAACGGGTCCATTTCCTCTTTCCATATCGTATTTCTATAGTTTATACTTTTCCACACATTTTCATCTTTGTTAAATTTCCCAAACCTTGCATTTTTTGTACTTTAACCTAACCTTTTTGTAACCCTTTACCCCGAGGGTATACGAAAATGCGGGTAATTCAAATCTCAAGCCCGCGCAAACTCACATTTGCGGACGCAACCTACACGGATCGCTAGTGAAAAATATGTATCTGCATGCAGCGACCCCCAGATTGAGTTAAGACTTGTTAGCAGCATCAGCAGCAACATAGTTATGGAGAAATTTCAGAATATATTCCTTTTCATCTATAAGCTTTCTATATCTACAAGCTATCGAACTTTACTAAAGAATCCAGTTCGTACTCCGACAGATTATCTTCATGATTATTTTGATGAAGATTTCTATGCCGAGACTACTAGGTGCACAAACTGTATTGCATGGTAAAACTAGGTAAAAGCTAAAAACTACCAAAGCCGAAATTGTAAAAGTTTTTGGTGTCCATATTCTCATGCGATGTCTGCCTTACCCACATTTACCGATCTACTGGCGAACTAATCTGACAATAGGACGTATTGCTGATAAAATAGCTCGAGACTGGTTCATTACCTTACGCAATGCTTTTCATGTGCTTGATCATGCTCAGCCAACTGAAACAGATAAAAACAATCCACTCTGGAAGGTGCAAACGATGATCAAACAGTTCAGTTCAGGATACCTGCCGCAAATTGAAAAGAGTCCTATCTTATTATTCCATAGATGAGCAGATGATTCGGTAGCCGATGTTCTCTGCCCCAAGTTGTAAAAAATAAACCCCGATCTGTAAGTTTGAAAAACATCATATTAACAAGAAAAAGAAAATCTTATGCTTGACTTCGACATCTACAGAGGAGCTAAAACAATGTGTGTTGAAACATCATTGGATCTGGGAGCTTCTGTAATCCCCCGTTTGATCAGAAGTGTCCCACTAGGAAGCAGTACATTTCACGATCGATACTTCACTACAGTTCCATTAGTGGAAGAGATGAAACAGATAAATATACACACCACGGGCGGAGTCATGTTGAACCGCATTCCAGATTTATGTTTGTAAATTCAAGAAAGATATAATATGGTTCGCGGCGACAGTCAGAATTACACGAGTGACTGGACCATCATCGCCAAATGAAAGTACAATAAGTCAGTACTCATGGCATCAAAGTGCACAGTGCACAGGCCCTTCGTCGGGCACTACTGCCAAACGGTGGGATAAAAAACAGCAAAGCTACGTTGATATAGCTGCTCCTAAAATTATTTAATAATACACTAACACATGAGTGGTGTTAACATATGTGACCAACAGATGGAATACTACCGTACCTTCATCAGGACCAGCAAATTGATTTTGAAAGGCTTGATTCACTATATGGATTTGGCGTTCGTTAATTCGCGGCGACTATACAAAAATGCTGCTGTGGCAAATGGCTATTCAAGAAAGGGCATTCTAACACTACTGGATTTCAGTTTCAGCGTTTCTTTTTCACCTAATTTGAGATCTCTATTTGTCCCTAAAGTAAAAGAAAATAAGAAATGTTATTTACTTTTAAGTTTATCAGAAGTTGATAAATTTTTATTTAAGTTTTTTTATTGATCCATGTGAGGGAGTTTGTTATTATTATCACAAACATGATTCATCCACCATCTCAGCCTAAGCTGTTCCGGTTTACAAAGCCAAGATGAGAAAGCAGTTTAGCTCCTCTCATTCAGCTTAGTACTTTACGAACAATGTGGCAAGTTTGTAAGAAAACTGCTCGTTGTCCTACTGTAGTAATTGATTTTGAAACACCAAGAATTTCCAGGTTTTTGGAAAAGGTTTTGCTTATTAGGACCTCGGCGGATATAACAAAAGTTAACACCTCGATTTTCTGGAGTTTTCATACTTCGTGACATTTTCCATTTCAGTTTTTCTGATGTTGTGAGAGAGTGGTATCGCAATGTCAATTATGAAAGCTCTCCTCTGCTTTTTGCTAATTAAAACAATATCTGGCCTATTATAGTCAACCGCCCGATCTGTTGTAAATGGTCTATCCCAGTAAAGAATGGTACCGGCTGACTGAAGTACGGGGGAACGCTTGTACTGGAAGGCTATGGTCGAGGTATTTTATCAAATAGCGAGTGTTTTCAAGCGATTTGCTGGTGTATAATTTTCGCCAGTTAATTATGCCTATCTAGCTAAGCATTAGGGGCAAGGACTGGACACCCCGCAATAAGGTGGTCAATTGCTTCTCCCACACCACCGCACTTTCTGCACTTGTCGACAACATCCATGTGTAGTATATGTCTTTCATAATTCTTTATCCTTACTACCTTATCTTGAATAGCTGTCACGATGCCTTCTGTTTCTGGATATAATAGTTCATCAGTAAGCCACTTTCGAGACAAATGTCAATGGAGTCATCCTCAAGTAGTTTTCCTAAACTACTATCTCCCATGTAATGTCTGTTGTTTCCATTCTTGAACGATATCCTTCAATGCTGTTCTACTATCAACACGATTTTGCCTATTTAGATACAATGGGGTGAAACCCTGGTCCTTCTTAACAGCCAATTTCATTAGTTTGCTATGTGAACTAATGGAGCGCTCTCTCGTCCTATTCCCCTGGTTGAGACAAATATTCTTGACATTCACAAGCTCTCTACCTCCCAACTTTTTTGGAATATATAGCCTTTTTGTAGACAAATTGGGATGTAAACATCGGAACCTTGTCAATGTTTTATTTTTTTTTTTTTTGAAACGATAAAGACTGATTGAAACAATAAAGACTGATTATAGTAGCGACTCCGCTATTAAATAAATACTGTTAAGTTCTTAAA
Source organism: Cosmopolites sordidus (assembly GCA_031761425.1). NCBI lineage: Eukaryota > Metazoa > Arthropoda > Insecta > Coleoptera > Curculionidae > Cosmopolites > Cosmopolites sordidus. Next base: position 545,114 of record JARFXV010000058.1, read on the forward strand.
TTCTTAAATTCGTAGTTTTTCATTGAAAGATTCACTAAAACATATAACACTCACCATCCTGCGACTTGAAAAAAATACCGAAGTGTCACTATCGTGACGGCACCTTTTCAGAAAAACTGAAAATTCAGGATTTTTTTCATTTTTCCTAGCCTTTTCAGACCCCTGGATAACATCTTAAGTTTACTTATTTTTGAATAGTTGCAACATTTTTTTCCGGTTGTAAAGGTTTAATCAAATCACTAATAATTTCATTTTTATAGATGGTATAATTCAAAGTTTGTTCTTTTACAACTCAGTTCTTTGTTTTTTTTTTCACTATCTTACGTAGTAGTTTTCTTTCTTATATATTTAGCTTAGTTTTCCTTGTTCACAATTTTCACCGTTCTTTAAATATTTTTTTACAATTCTACCAATTTTGTATAATCTTTGATGTTCGTGATATAATTTATATTTTTTTCCTGTTTCTTTATCGTGTTGATTATTAGCATACCCAGATACATATAACAATTAACTTAGTACAAATTTGCCATTTTCATATATTGTTTGGCAATTATGATCTCGATTTTTTTTGTTTTTAATTTTTTTTAAATATTTTCCTATGTTGAGTTGTTCCATCCCATATTTTTCCAAATATTATTTCATATTAGATCTTGATTGTTCAACTATAATTCTAATTAAAATATACTGGAATGTGCCAATTTCTTAATAAAATTTTAGTGTTTTTAGTGTTACCGTTACTGAATAGGTTTTCAATTCTTCCATAGGAACTTTCGGTGTGAAACACTAAACTCGAAGAGATTTACCACTAAACAACAATTCACTTTTTTAAACTTCTCGACGAGCGTTTCACTAACCATGTAACCATCATCAAGAGATGATTCAATCTGATTGAAATTGAATCATCTCATGGACATTATTTTTTAGGATTCGCAAGGCATTCGTTTCATCGATTATTTGGGAATGGGAAAGGGAAAGATAATCACGGGAAAGTATTATTGTGCATTATTGGTAAATTTCACGAAGAATTTTATCAACTCTTCGAGAATTAACCTCATTTGATGAAGGAAAAGGTTCTGTTTCACCACAACAAGCGCCTGTTCATACGTCCGCCATTTCAACAGCGAAATTGATCAATTTCCGTTACGAATTGATGTCACATCCACTCTATTCTCTGGACTTGACCTTTTGCAGCTTCGTTCTCTTTCCAAATATAAAGAAATGCCTGGCGGTTGGAAAGATAATTCATATCAAATAAAGAAATCATCGCCGAAAAAGAGAACTATTTTGCAGAGTTCCGCAATTTATACTTTTTGAAAGGTATAAAAAAGTTGGAAAATCGTTGGATGAAGAGTATCAAGTTAAAAGTAGACTACGCTGAAAATTATAGCGAGTTTCGATCAAAAAACAATATATCATTTAAGTGGATCCGGTTTTTCACATCCGTATATTTTTAATGTAAGTACCGCCATAAACTAAGCAGATTCGGTATTTTTCTAATTATTTTGTGTCACAATTTATTCTATTAAATTTCGTTTTAGGGGGTACCGGAGAGAATATCTAACTTCCTTAGTTTATTTATGCTTAAATTAAAATTTTTAGATTTTATTTCAGATAACCAGAGGAGGTCTTAGTGGTGAGAGGTGGTCTAGGGGATCTAGAGGAGGTGAAAAACTTATGTCAAATTCTGACATGTTTTTGGACAATAATAAGCGCTCAAAATTTAATTAACTATTACTGTCCGCCAGAAATTATTGACATTGATCTCTAGATAAGCTAGTGCCTCGTTGGAGTTGAACTGATTTATCGCTGTCTGAGTGATATTAATGAATTACGACATCATAGGGAATACAGTTATGCGTTAATGAATCTAATTGCATGGAGATTCAATTTACTTTGACCTAAATTGTTTTATTAGTGTTTTTTTTTCTTAATTGTTGGAAGTTAGAAGTTAACTTTACTTACTGAGGAAAAAAATTATCTCTTATTGAAAGAATCGACATAGCTGTTCCAAACACATACAACATTCAAAAGACAGGTGAGGAAAAAGTACAAAAATATAAAGAACGCAACGTAGAAATAAAGCGGATATGGAAGTTGAACCAGGTTCATATTGTGCCATTGATAATTTCAACAACTGGCATTATACTAAAGAATCTGAAAAATATCATCAAAATACTGGGATCAGAAAAAAATCTGTTTAGAATAATGCAGAGGCGGTTATCCTTAATACCACTCGCATCGCCCGAACATTTTTGGAAGAATGAAGTTATTTTGGCTACAACTCGCATTTAATTTAAAATTCAGTTTGGCTAGTAAAAAAAATAAAAAGAAAAAAAATAATAATAATATAGTAGACTCTCATATGAATATCTTCACCGTCATAATCAGTTGGCCAGTATAGTCCATCAGGATCTTGCAAGACGCCACAGACTTATGGCAGAGCGAGTTCCCTATTCCCTATTATAAATATATTACAGAGGCGGTACTAGAATCAGGTGAGTTCAGGTTATATTACGACTGAAAAATAATAACCGATAAAACCGTACACTGAAATAGGCCAGACATTATATTATTGAACAAAAAGAAGAAAACAGCATCCCTGATCGACATAGCTGTTCCAAACACCCATAACATTCATAAGATAGCTGAAGAGAAAGTGCAAAAATATAAAGAGCTCAAGCTCGATATAAAGAGGATATGGAAGTTAAACCAGGTTCATATTGTGACACTGATTATTTCAGCAGTCAGTATTATACCAAAAAATCTGAAAATAACATTAGCATTCTGAGGCCGGACGAAAATCTGTTTAGAATAATGCAGAGGGCTTAACCTTTACATCGGCCAAAAATTTTTGGAAGAATGAAGCTGTTTTGGTTAAGTCCCGCGCACTCCATTTAAAATGCCATGTTCCTACCAGTTTAGGTAGGAAAAACGATAGAAAGGATAATAATAATTATACTACTACATATGAACGACCTTAAACAGAAAAATACTCTAGAGAAAAACTAACTCCATGATAAAAACATTGAAAAATTTGAATTTTGGATTTATACTTCGAAATTTTAGATAGCTAAATTTTTAGATAGCTAAAAATTCGATTTATTAATCCAAAATTTAAAGTTATCTACGAAAAGACTATATATACTTAGAAAGTGGGAGAGCAGAGGCCCGTGAACGAAAAAAAATCTCTGTCTACCAGGAGACTATCATGAGAGAACGCCTCACTGATAGCGCTCTACTGAAATTGGGTTTGTTCAAGAGGATCGGAGTTTCACCCCGCTGACCCCTAACAAACATAACCGTATTGATAGTAGAACAACATTTACGGATTACTACGTTTGAGAATGGAAGCAACAGGCATTATATGGAAGGTATTCTAAATAACTCAAAGAGGACACCATTGACGAATAATTATCTCTGAATTGGTTGACGGATGGACTGTTATATGTAGAAATGGAAGGTTTAGCGATATCTATTCAAGATAGACATACTTGGACGTTGTCGACAGGTGCAGGAACTGCGACACTGCGAGGGAAACAATTGAACGGATTTATTGGATACTCAGTCCCTGCTTCAAATGCGTATTTAGGATGGCATGATCAACTGGCAAAAATTATACACGAACAAATTGCACGAAAATATTCGCTATTAGATAAGATACCTTCAGCATATTACAAGTAGTTGCATTCTCCCGTACTTAACTCATCCGATTACTGGGATATCCAATCACAACAGACCGAGTGCTTGACGTGCACATTGTTCAAAAAAACGTATGCTAAGTGGGAGGAACTGAATTGCTTTCTCATCGACGCATTGTAATCCCGATCAGAATAAGCTGAGATTCTATGGTGAGGATAACCAGGATAATAATAATAATAAAAAAGCCTTAGCCACATATGGTTTAAACAAGACGGGATTAATATGCAGGTAAATGTTAACAACACTTGTTTCTTCTCCTTAATGATGACACATGTTTCAGTAAGATGGAGCTACTATTCACAGATTTAGGATATCGTCGATCATTAGAAAGTTGTTTCCCAGTCATAACATCAGATATCCGACTACATCACTAGATTTAAAGGCATGTGATTTTTTTGTGGGGTTATTGGAAGAGTAACGTTTACGTTGACTTTTAACAAAGTATTGCGGATCTGAAGCTCATAATTTAACAAGAAATACCGCGAATATCAGTCAAATGTTACGCTTTGAAATTAATGAGGTAGAGATTATAGATTATATTAGACAGTAGATTCAGGTGTTATCTCAAAAATATCCTGTTTACTTCTTATAACGTGGTAAATTTCTATCATACCCTGTGTGAGATATTCCTAAACTTCAAAGCAAAAAGCGAAAACATTAATATTTCATCTTATAATGATTGAAGGTTCAACAATAAACAAGTGTCTGAAAATTCATCCAGTTGTATCATTTATCTTATCTCTGTTCTTAGAAAATTGGCCTTTTTCTTTTTTGCCTAGGGAAAAATCAACTAGATGAACCATCTCACTGAAATAAGAACCGACGTTGTCGGTAAACAACTTCCTCGAATAAAAACGACAAAATCAAAAGCAAGTTTGGCAGGATTTGATATAAATATTTCTCGACATGTTTTGACCGCGAAGCGTACCGCGCCATTCCAGAACAAACCGAAATAAAAAGCAAACTCACGAAGAATGCATTTCGATAATTGAAAAGCCCCTGCAATAAAAAGTAACTTTCCTGCTCGTCTGACGTTTGTGACGTCGAGTAAAATGGCAAAGTTTCGGCCTTTTTTATCGAGTTTGCAGAGTTCCGGGCAAATTGCAAATTGTATTTATATGATTTTTTTTCTTAGAATAGCTCTTGGCCCCAATAATATCGCAGTCGCTAATGGATTTCAAGCAGCGAAGGTTTTTTTTTGTTTTCTTTTGAAGAAGATTATCAATATCTGAAACAGTAACGTAAAAGTTAAGATGTAATCATATTTCGAAAAAATACAAATAAATTTACAATTGTAGAAACGAATTTTAATTTTGTTCGAAACTTTGGAAAAGTTGGTGTTCGTAGAGCACCAGAAATAATTGAGATACATCTACTACGGTACTTTCGTAAAATTTGATTTTTTAATTACTAAATTCAATAAAGTGGTTTTAAAGCTCTTTACATTCTTTACATTCTTTACTATTTGATCGAAATTGTCACAAACCTCAAGTTTCACTTTATTTCAAAATTATTTATAACTTAGATGCCAGGGTCAAATACAGATTCCATGTTTTTGAATTTTTGGAAGTTCTGATTTTGTTGATATACGTTATAATATAAATACAAGGGTGTATCAAAACTATTGCGTCTTTGAGGTACTTAGTACTGTTGTTGTCGATGATTTCAAGCGATCTTTGAGCCGTAACTCTATTCCTCTTCGGTACCACAATGAGTCTTTGGAGGAACCAGAGCGGAGCGATGCGGATTGATATGCTACCTCCCCTTTCTACTTCGCAAAATTTACGTATGGCGTCAGTCAATTTGAAGCCTTTTTATAATAATGTCTTAAAACTGCCCTAACTTGGTGACTGATTTAACTTGTTTTAACATTTTTGTTAAAAACCGTCGACTGAATATCTCGCACTAGAATTACATTAATACTGAAGAAGAAATGTTTATTTTTCGGAAAAAAATGTTGCATTAAACGTCTGAGGGATGAAGTATAATCCTTTATTTATAAACAAAGGAAAAAAAAAAATATATATATATATATATATATATATATATATATATATATATATATATATATATATATATATATATATATATATATATATATATATATATATATATATATATATATATATATATATATATATATATATATATATATATATATATATATAGGTTGCTACGTCACTTTGCATTTTATCTGATAGGTTTCTATATTTTTTTGATTTCAATATTTGAATAGCTCTTAGAATTTAATTATGTAACAAATAAGATACTACTTTAAGTGTTTTATAAACACCATCGTAAATAGCAACAATATAAATAAAAAAATTGCAAAAATCAGAACATGCCATAGATAATGACCACAACTTTAATTTTAATAACATAAGCCGTAAGAGGCGAGATCCATTTTTGTAATACCGCGCTTAAGCCGAGATCCTTTTTTAAAGGAGAGATCCGAAATCGGACCTCATCATTTTTCGCGTGTATATAGTTACCATTCGAATCAGTGCGTCCTAAAACGAATTCTAACGAATTTTTTGTTGGAACTCAAATTTCACATTTTTTTATATCTTTTATACTATTGAGATTTCAGTATATCGTTGTTTTAGAATTGGTCTTGAAAAATTGTTTATTTTATGTTTATTTTATTATTGTGTAGTGCTTGTAAATACTATAAATAGTATATGCTATAAACAGTAATAAAATGTGTTTCTCGTCAAATTAAAAAAAAATCAAAATCTTTTTAAGCAAAAACATTATAATAAAAAAAATGAGGGAAAATATCTCTGATATTATGCAGCATCTGAACTACTTTTGTAAAGCCAATTATTAGATTGAACTCACCATAGTAAAAAAATGCAACTTATTAGTTCAAAGTGTATTTATTTAAATCAAATAACTGGTTATTTGAATAAAATAAATACACTTTGAACTAATATTTTGTAGTTGATAACTAAAATACAAGTAACAGATATGTCAATAAGTCCACGGTCTGACAAATAAAACACACTTTTTTTGCAAATTTCCACTTTATTCATTAATATATTTTCCTTGAAGAGCAATACCATAATTACAACGCTTTTCTAACATTTCTACATCTTTTTTAATAGAACTTTGCCTTTCTCTTTATCTTCAAAATATCGGCAATTACCTGTTCATTGGAGCGAAATTTCTTCTTATCGAGCATATTTTTAACATCTGAGAACAGGTAGTAATCGCCGGGGCCTAATCTGGAGAACACGCTGGATGAGGAAGCAATTCGAAGTGCAATTCATGCAATTTAGCCCTCGTAGCCAACGATTTATGACACGTTGCATTGTCTTGTTGTAACAGTACTTTTTTATTCATTTGGAGCCTTTTTGATTGCATCTCGTTTTTCAAATGCACCAATAACAATATGTAACATTCGCTGGTTTTACTTTTCTCGAGATAATCGATGGACAATATCCCATGGGCATCCCAAAATATAGAGGCCATAACCTTGCCTACCGACACTTGTGTTTTTGGTCGCTTTGGATGGCTTTCACTGCCTGATGTCCGCTCAGCTGAATGACTTCGGAGTGTAGTTATGGATCTGTGTTTTATCCATTGTCTCATACCGCATAAAAGCATTATTTTTATTTCGTTTAAACAGCTCCAAACATTGCTCAGAATGATTAATACATTGTTGTTTTTGGTCCGCTATGAGTAATCGCGGAAACCATTTCGCCAGTAATTTACGCATTCCCAACAGTTCATGCAAAATGGTGTAAACACTTCCTTTCAATATCTTCATATCAGTTATCTCTTGTAGTTTTAATTTACGGTTTTGCGAAATCATTTTGTGAATTTTTCTGATGGTGTAACAACCACATTTGGGCGTCCAGAGCGTCATCAGTGTTTGTACGGTCACGTTTGAATTCAGCATATCAATAAATTATGGTTGATTTTCCAGATCAGAGTCCGGGTAATATTTATTAAGTCATTGTTTTGCTTCAACGGTATTTTTCTTCATCAAAAAGAAATGCTTAATCAACACGCGAAATTCGTTTTTTTTTTCATTCTTTTGAAAATAACAAAAGTGACAAGTCAGAAACTAGTAGACAGATTGTTATAAAATTTTGATACATGCGTTTGAAGGTTAGCACAATCGACCACTGACCATCTAACATATATGTCAAACCGCGAACTTATTGACCGATATATTACATGAACAGATTGCCTTTTTCACGAAGTGATTTAACTGATTTGTAAACGACCAGCTAATTTTGCCTTTGCAACTAGGTCGAGGAAAGTGTGGTATATATTGCATCGATTATAAGACATAGGGTTATAAGACCTATATATGGTTATAAGATCTATAAATATGTTCCAAATTTTTGTCAGTTAGGACGCTTTCTGACAAAACGAACGATATGGTTCGCTTAAATTGATGCACAAACGCTCTATAATACCCATATAAGATTTGCCAGTTATATTTTGGCTCTGTGGAACAAATTGCCGAAGTATAATACCTTCAGAATCGTAAAAACAGATCAACATTGTTTTCTCTCGTGACTTCTGGATACGCAATTTTTTCGATTTCGGAGAGCCTGGAGACTTCCTCGTAGCACTTTGAAGCTTTGCTTGAGGATCATACTTGAAACACCAAGTCTCGTCCCCAGTTACAATCGATTTCAAGAGTGTGCAGTTCCCTCTCGCTATATCAATAAAATTCTTGCAATGTTCAAAGCGAGCAATTTCTTGGTCTTCATTTAAGGCATGAGGAACAAGTCGATCACAGACTTTCCGTCTATTTAAACCCTTTGTCAAAAGTTCGTGAATCATGTATTTGGTCGTATTTAATTCCTCCATTATCTAACTTACAATCAAATGGGCATAATATGCGATCGTTTCACGCACTTTTTCCACCAACTCATCACGATTTTTGTTTTGTGGTCGGTCTGGTTTTGAGTCGCCTTTTGAAGCATCACAACCGTTCTGGAATCACTTATATCACTCGAATACACGTGCACAATAAACTTTTTTCATCAATTCAAATGTTCCTGTAAAAATATTACTGAACTTGAAACAAAATTTCATATTAGCTCTTTGGTCCATCGGGTTTTGATGACGAGATGACAAAAGGTACTGTCACTTTAAACGCTAAACTTGACAATCCGTTGATCGATTCTAATGACGGCAGTCTTATTTTATAGAGATTTATAGCTTTCAGATTATACATATTGTTTCAATAGATGGCGTTAGTAGTTTTCATTAAATTTAAGTTCCATTCATACTAAGTAAAACAAGGCCGAATCTTCAAAGTAGTCCTAAGAATAAATGGAGGAAACTGCTGGGCAACATGTCAATAACGGCTTTTATCACATCAATTATTGAATAAAGTTGAGGGAGCATAAATTGTAATAAACTGGGACTTAAACAAAGTTTTAAGGGACGATATTACAAGTTGTTTTCATGTAATGGACCCCTAAGGTTTTCTTGGCAGTTTTGCCGTTAGAAGTTACTTAGTCATCATCTGGCTTATGGCTCTAGATCATAGCTTCATCTGGATATAAGGTTAAAAGACGTCAAATGCTGCAAATAATTAACAAAGTTCAAACTAGAAATCTTCTGTGAATAACAGTTCCTTCTATAAATGAGCTTCGAATTATACCCAATAAGTTTAAAAGTCACATGAAGACACCCAATAAAGCATATAACATATAATGAAATAAACTAGCAATTGATTAGAAATCTATTCAAATTCAAAAAGTAGGGCTAGAAATGGCATATATGGATTGCAAAATACGTAGTTAATTGTTCTAGATAAATATAAGGCTAAAAAAGTTAATATAATTAATCTTTCAAAACCATCTATTAAATTAACTTGATATAAGTTGCTTAGATAAGTGATTGTGTTTGTATTTAACCCCGTTCAAATAGTTCTCAAAATTATATATTGGTCCTAGTTAAGCTATAATAACGTTCTATATAGGCTATAATAGAAAAAAGTAAGTAACTTAAATAAAAAAATGTTAACAATTAATACAGTAAGTAAGATAATTACAGATGAAATCCTTCACATTTTTAATTTATGCGTTAGTGTAAACTTTACTTTAAAGTTAAAGTTAAAAGAATCTTTACTGTAACATTTCGCTTTTCACTTTCACTTCAACAATAACATTTTCAAATAGAGATCTTTCTAAATACTAATAGTGCAAAGAAAATTCTTTTTTAAATTAAGTGCATGGGCAATATTTTGATATATGGTACCCTAGAGAACGCAGATCGACAAAAATACTTAAATTACATTAACAAGACACTCCGGAAGATTATATTTAAAGCAGAAATAGAAAAAGATGATACCATTAACTTCTTAGGTCTATGTATAATAAGGAATGCTATTAAATTACAATTTGTTATTTATGAAAATCCACCTTTTTAGATATAATAATTACAACATTCATAAATATTCCCTTTAAAACATTATAAAACAGAAAATCGGCCTCGTCAATGCTTGCGTTAACAAAATAGTTTTATTTCAGTCATAATACTTGTACGAGCTTGGAATCGCATATTTACTCTGGCAAAACTAGCGGATCTCGTATTGTGTATATTATTTATAAGCTAAAGTATATATTAGATCAGATCTCGTCTTTGTATATTGTTGTAATAGATCTCATCTTAAAAGATAGATTTCTTGTATAAAAAAAAAATACTTAAAACTTACCCCTCTATTAACCCCACAAATTGGCCAAGTTTAAATTTACTAGGGCAAAAAGGAAAATTTAATATAACTACTCTATCAGCCGGATCTGTGGTTGTCTTTAATTTATTCGGATCTCTCCCTAATAGGAAACAATGTGTATATATATATATATATATATATATATATATATATATATATATATATATATATATATATATATATATATATATATATATATATATATATATACATTCATTTATTATTTAATTATGTCATATATACACTTAATTAACTTTAATAACTTAAATTATCAGTATCATTTCTGAAAAGAATGGTATGTTTTTTTTATAAAAATATTTTTTTTTTTATACTTTTTCAAAATTTAAAATTTTTATGTTATTAAAATTAAAGTTGTGGTCATTATCTATGGCATGTTCTGATTTTTGCAATTTTTTTATTTATATTGTTGCTATTTACGATGGTGTTTGTAAAACACTTTTAGTAGTATCTTATTTGTTACATAATTAAATTCTAAGAGCTATTCAAATATTGAAATCAAAAAAATATAGAAACCTATCAGATAAAATGCAAAGTGACGTAGCAACCTATAAGATAAAATCTAAAGTGATGTACTCTATTCAGGTGACACCTGCACAGAAACTTCTAAAACAGTATGTATCAATTAAAAATTGTTTAGTAAAATGCGGCTTGATGAAAAACGCTGTTTATGTGGAAAAAATAAAGAGAATACTAAAATACCAAACTTCTTCTGGGCCTTCAGCTAACTTAACCTGATTGATAAAATCCATTCAATTTTATTGATACGAACCAAATGGTACCGAGTGGGTTAAGTTTTAATGTCATTTTGTTTTAGTGCCATCTTTCTTTCGTGAGTTTGGGTTTTACCGTTGTATAGTTCAGACCAGCAAGTTTTATTATGAAAAAATTCAAACTGAAAGGAGGCAGTAGAAAATATCCTAAGCATCAGGCGCCTCATAAAACAACAATTTATCGTTTATTTAAGCAAATTCAAGGACCTGGAACAATTGGGGATATATAGCACGATATATAGAACAATATAGCACATATAAAGCAAAGAGAACTCTCCAGAAACATCTATTCGACAATGTGGTGCGCAACTGACGTCATTTATGCCGAATTTTAAGTGACTTGCACATGTTGTGACTGCCCGAAGACCATGATAGACCATGATAGACCATGATACCATGATAAATCACTACTATCGCATAGATAATTTGCATGAAAAATTAAAAATAAGCAATGGAACTCATCTTCATCTAAGTGATCAAGTGATTAAATAGAAAATCTGTTACAATAGCAAATCCACACCACATTCTGCAAATGCCATTATATATAGTCAAAATTACACTATAATGAGGTATTCATGTTCAAAACATCATTGGGCCATGTTTTTTTGAAGACGATTGTGACAATGCAGTTTCCACTGAACGATATATTCACATAGTTCAACCCTTTTTGGTGCCTCAATTGAAAATGCAAAGACTGGATAATATATGGTTTCACCAAGATGGTACTACAGCATATACCTCATGTGAAACAATCAACATATTGAACATTGATTTTTCTTAGTCGTTACATTTATTGAAAAGCAGATTTATTGTGGCCGCCTAGATCTCATGATATGACGGATTACGGAGATTATATTAACCCTCTAGAGCCTCATGTGACAATTTTGTAACAAACCTCAAAAATCCCGAAGGACTACGCATTGAGTATATTTAGTTCTTTCAAATCGATGTAACATTACTGTAACACACTATTAAACAAATTAGTAGGGACATCAAATTATATATGACGAAACTGATCGACTTCTGTCAATTTGAACTTCGACGATAGCTAACGATACAAGTTTGCACTCAAGCAAATTTTAAGTTTCTTTTCTTGTGTTTTTATATGGCAGCAGTAAGTTTTTGTGTTTGTGACATTCCTGTTACTGAATAAGGAGAGTAATATTAGTAGTAAGTAAAGTAGGTGGATGTTGTTGCTAAATAGGTTCATTTTCTTTCAGAATGGGGTCACGATCATTGCGGAATAATGATCTATGTGATACAGTTCACCAGTACGATAGTTTCGATGGATTTGATGACGATGATGACAGCGTTATAGATCCCGATTACCAACCACTATCAAATGGCATTAAACGTTTTTCTGATTTGGATGAAAATACCGAAATTGACGTACATTCAATCATTAAAGATATTGAACGCAATGAGCCTATTACTGGCCCTTCATTTCAAGAACCAGAATAGCAAACGAACCAATCGATTTCATCTCATAAAAAAAGAAAAAAAGTGAAGCTTGCAATGGAAAAAAAGACTCTTATTCTAAACAACCAACAAATACGATTTCTGGGAAATTCCGCTTTACCGTATAATATATTACAGTTCGATACACCTATTCAATACGGTTTATATTTTTACATGATAAGTACTGAACAAACGAATGTTTATATTCAAAAAATCCTAATCAATTCTTTCAAGTAACTCATACTGATATTCAGTAGGTTATTTGAGCAATATATATGATATCATTGATACAAATACCGAGAGTAACCAGTCATTGGAATTCATCCATTGGTACGCCTATGATTCAAGAAACAATGTCGAAACAGAAGTTTGAAAAAAATAGGCTATATATATATTCCAATGACAATTCTAAGACGCCATCACGTCATGACCCGAATGGTGACAGACTATTCAAAGTCCTATCATAGAAACTATTATTACCTAAACTATTAAAGACCTATCATAGAAAATTTTAATGAGGCTTTTAGTAAAGTTCCCATGGATATATCCATGGATATGTGCATAGATGTAAATTTGTTCATCTACGTACATATATTACTACAAACAAATTTTTGTTCCACTAAAGCTAGACACAATTGAATAGGTATAATCCCAAAAAATCTCACAAATAGGGTTATAATATGTTTGTTTTCAGTAGGATTTCTGTATCTGCAAATAAAATTGAACCCGAAACGGGCGCTGAAAATGTTGTGAGAACGTAATGTAGTTGAAAAAATATCAAGAGGAATATCAAGGCATCAAAATTATGAACTTTATTTGGTTAATTATTTCTCTTCATTGCCGTTACTGGAGTACTAAGCTAAAGAGGGTATATTGAGTCTTAAGGTAGTACTAGGAATCGAATTTCGGATTGAAAATTGCCCGCTAACAAGGAAGTGTTGAAAAAAGAACGCGGATTTTCTGTTAAATATTTGGCTGACATAGATGGTATCGATGTATAAGCTCCAATTGCATAAGGCTCAAGTAAGACCTTAGTATAAGACCAATAAGAGATACATCAACATTGATCGCTCTCATATCGTAGGATAATAGAATCGGCACATGGGTGGCGTAGATTTGATAGATAGTACTATGAGGAGATATTTAATTATGATACGGAGCAAAAGATTGTAAGTTTGAATGTTCTATTATTTATTAGACCTCAGGATAACTAATTCTTGGCTTCTATATCCAAAGAGCCCAAAAAGCAAAAAACAAACAAATACATGTTTTCATCAGATTTTCGACTTGAGGTACGATCACTTTATATAAACTTGGACCGAAGTCTAACATCAAGAATCGAAGATCTATTAAAAATTAAATTCAGGTATAAAACATAAGGATCCCACGTAACATGTTCCATTAATTGCAGTACTTGCAGTACGGCAAGATCAAATCGGTCACTGGCCACTTTGGGTCGAAAACAGGGTATGCTGCAAGTTCCCTAAATGTAGTATCACAAACCATTGTAAAAAAGGCGGTGTAACCTTATGTTATAATAAACAAAATAATTGTTTTAGATTTTTTCCATATTTCTTTTAGCTTAAGTCAATGTTACCATAATGTAACACTCTTTCAAATGTCCAATAAATGATTAATAAACAAAATTATTGACTTAAAAAACGTGTTTTTTTTATTACTCTAAAAAAAAGTTGTAAAAAGAGACTCCAGTCTCTTTTGACAACAACTTTAAATGTTTACCATCTTGGGCTACAAAGGGTTAAAATGATTTGACGGCTTTAGTTTATATGGAGATTTTTGAAGAAAAAGGTTTAAATAATTAAGCCTCAAACCATACAGCCACTCAAGAACAACATCCGCGGTGAAAAAAATTCTGTCTTGATTCTTTTAAAAGTTAAAAATAATTAATGTGGTACTTGACACTTACCCCACCCTGTATATATATATATATATATATATATATATATATATATATATATATATATATATATATATATATATATATATATATATATATATATATATATATATATATATATATATATATATTATAAGTGCTTATTTATAATTACAAATACAAATTTTACATTTAGTTTTAAAGTAGTGTTTGAGAATGTAATGTCGTTTACGAAACAATAGTCACACAATTTTTTTTTTAAATAAAACTGATAGATAAACTAAAAAATTGTTTTATTCCTTTTTAAAAAATGAACTATCACAAAGTAACAGAGAAATCAATCAATAATTTATTAGTAATATTTTCAATCAATATAAAATATCTTTAAAATAAGTAGAATCCTACTAATAATATTATAAATGTGAAAGTATGTTTGTTTGGATGTTTGTCCTTCAATCACGCTCGAACGGATGGAAGGATTTTAATGAAATTTGGCATAGAAGCCGTTTATACATATAATACGGACATATAATACGCTATGATATATTTCATAATGCTATGAACTTCCGGCGAGAGTTTACATATATATATATATATATATATATATATATATATATATATATATATATATATATATATATATATATATATATATATATATATATATATATATATATATATATATATATATATATATATATATATATATATATATATATATATATATATATATATATATATAGGGTGTTGTCGGGTAAGTTGAGACACCGCCATTTCTCGGTTTTTTGACAATGACATATCAAGTGTCATTTTGTCAAATTGTTGTAGAACCAATATCTCAATTTTCATAAAGTTTCGAAGAAAGCGCACTCATTATCTGCACCTCTCCCAAACAACGTGTTGTGAAAATAAAAACAAGTTTTTCCGTAATAATTTCATTAATCTATAAGTGATCAATTTTTAACGATTTTTCAAGGTAAATACCATATTATAAATTACATGTATTTTTACGGGTAAAAAGATTTCCTATAATCATTCCTGATATACATATTGCATGATAAACATCATGATTACGTCATTCGGGTAAGTTGAGACACCGGTGTTTCTTCGGTGTTCCTATTCAGGCGTCATTTTTCGCTTATAAATCGTGTTTTTTGCTTATAAAACTGGCAAAGCGTTTGAAATTCGGCACATTGCTGGCAGTGTTAAAGGCGCATTGCTCTTCCTCTTTTGCCTCAAAGCATCGTCAATGGATTCGAAACAACGGGAATTTCCATTTAATCCGGATGTTTTTGTGGAATCCCACTTTATACAAGCCGTTGTCAGTGGTGAAAATGAGGCAGCTGTATCGACTGAAAGGGAAGGTGTTGATGGTGAAGTGCAGCGTCGTATTGTGATTGGTGATGTTCCATAAGAGGTTGCTGCCTATGAAGAGGTGACATCATCTGAAGCACCATCAACATCTATGTCTCGTGCGTTAAGCCTCTCTTTCATTTTGACTGAAGTTGGTCCAGTGCAAGCAACTACACCTGCCAAAAAATTGAACTGTAGGCGAAAGCCAATGGAAAGTGCCATTCTAACTTTTGGCATTTTCAAGTGTTGTGCGCTTCGACTGAAGAGTCCAACTGACGTACACGGGTCGTTGTACTCGCTTTTATAGCCGGCTGGCGACTGTGCAGATTATATCGGAGTAGTTCGGGACTATTTGCGGCGCTCGGCAACGCTGTCGATTTTTCTACCTCCCCGCCGCGT
Organism: Cosmopolites sordidus; assembly: GCA_031761425.1. Classification (NCBI taxonomy): domain Eukaryota; kingdom Metazoa; phylum Arthropoda; class Insecta; order Coleoptera; family Curculionidae; genus Cosmopolites; species Cosmopolites sordidus. The sequence continues at coordinate 561,417 of JARFXV010000058.1, forward strand.
TGCTGCGTTTCTTCTTTTTTCAGAAGGGATTTCGATACTTTTGGAATGTTGCGAGCGTCATTTCGCGTATTTAGCTCACCCCTTTCTTCTCTTTCAAGGGCTTTTCTGATTGTTCGGACCGTGTAGTTTTCAATATTAGCTATTTCTTTGGCTTCTTCAAAATTGATTTTATGTCCTGTTTGTAAATGGTGCTGAAACAGAGCGGAAGTGGTTTGTTTGTTTTTTAAGTTGCTTTTATGTTCTTGTATTCCGGCCGATATTCGTCTGTTTGTTTGTGGTATATATGTTGCAGTCGGAACAAGATATACTATACACCCCATGATTTTCCCTTTGCCCTTGGGGTTTTTAGGATGTTTGCGACAGCCTTGTGCGGCTTATAGGCTGTTCTGATCTTATGTTTCCTTAGTAGTCTGCCTATCCTATCTGTCATTCCTTTTACATGTGGTAGCAGGACCTTTGGTGTATTTGGTTCACCATACTCTATTGGTCTTCGTATTTGGGTTTCCTGACGGCGAATGGCCTTCCTGATACAATTTTCTGAATATCCATTTTGTCTAAGGGCTGAGGAAATTTTTGGTAGTTCTTCGTTTCGTGTATCTGGTAGTGTAGCGACAGCACAGAATCAACGGATCGACAATGTTCGTTAATGCGTCCTTAGTATTCGCTAAGGAGGAGGGTTCATAAAATTCAACTCGAAAGGGCTGGTTGCGGGGGTCTAAAAGATAAATATACTCCGAAATTTGAAATTTCGGATTATATCGCTGTGAATCCCTCGCAATTTTGTCTTCTTGAAATTTATAGAACCTTCAAACTATAAGTCCGACAAACTTTAAATTTGGCCGGAATGTTCCACATGCGTCGTGGATGTTCGCTGAGGAGGACGGTTCATAGAAATCATCTCCTTGCGGGGGCGTAAAAGATAATTATTATCGGAAATTTGGGATTGTATTGTTCTGAATTTATCGCAGAAGAAAGTTGTCAAATAGCAGGTAAAAGCTATGAAATTCTAAAAGTAATTTTAATCATAAAAATCAATAATTATTAAAGGTTAGTTTACGCCCAGCGAAGCGGGCGATAACATCTAGTAAAAAATAAATTTGAGTAGTATAAAATTAAATATCTTTATGCATATAATAATTTTAATCGTACAAAAAATAATTTTATTGTCTTTCAGTGTGTCATGAATTAAAAAAATTTCATTGATTGCAAAATAAATCTTGAAGTTGGAAAAACAAAAAAAGTCGAGTAAAGCCAACTTAGTAAGCCAATGTACTAATTTTCTGGCAAAGAGGAAAAGAAAGCTAAGTCTACAAGAGTTAAAAGCCATTCGACGTCACCCAAAAGTTCAGCCCAACTAGTTGAATCATATAACATTATTCACTTCCTCGGCGCAATATCGCAACCTTTTCCAACTTCGCTCCAAAACTATCCAGTTACAGCGAACGGAATGATATAGGGCGCGCGGCAAAGTCCCCGCGTCTAAACTCGCTTAAGTTTTCGGTATTTATTACTTTAAAACTTGGTAATCTACATGAGCTTAATTTACCGCGTTTATTACATGTTCCCGTACTACAAGTCAAAGAGTCTCTGGCCCGGAACGATTCAAAGTCACTGAAATCCTACGTATTGTTTACCCACTACCTTCTAATTGTGGAAAGTTCAGTTCCAAGTAATAATGACGTGTTTAATTCCTCTCATTGATAGGTGACTTTATTCTAGATTAAATTGATCATTTAATTTAGTAAACTAGTTGAGCGTTATGAATAATACAAGGTGTGTCTCAGGCAAAACTGAACTTTAAAAAAAAAACAAGTATTTATTTTTCCGGCAAAAATAATTATTTGTATTCCAAATAGTTCCCTTGCGCGTTAATATAACGTTTTGCACGGTCAATTAGGTTGATGAATGCATTTTTGAGCTCGGCCAAACATATGGCCTTATGAATAACTTTAATGTCGGAATAACGCTAAGGCTTTCATAGGCAAATAAAGTTTTTCGAAGTGGTAGAAGTCGCAGGGAGCCAAATCAGGCGAGTATGGCGAATGATTGATTGTTAAAATGTCGTTTTTAGCCAAAAAATCAGTGATTAGTCTCGAGCGATGGGACGGCGCCTTGTTAGCCGTAGCTGTTGTTAATTGTGGCCGCACACGAACAATACGCAACAACAGACGTTTCATAACATCAAGACAAAACACAGCATTGATCGTTTGACAAGGTGGAACGAACTTCTTGTGCAGAATTCCATCCGAATCGTAGAAAAAATCAACATTGTTTTTATTTTTGACTTCTCGACACGGCTTTTCTTCAGATTTAGCTCGCTCGGGTGCTTCCATTCGGCACTTTGACGCTTGGTTTCTGAATCATATTAAAAACATCACCTTTTATCACCAGTAACAATGCTGTACTTGAAGTTTTCAATTATTTAATCAAATCCTTGCAATTTTGGATTCGGGGCAATTTTCAATTTGTGTCATCAGTCAATTTGTATGGAATAAAGCTCTCACAAACGTTCCGAAGTCCCAAATGATCAGTCAAAATGCGATGAATTGAATCTTTGGATATGTTTAAGTCCATTTCAATATATCGCAAGAAAGATTTTGGCTTATTTTTTATAATATTACTTTGGGTATGCCATGGAATTTTTTGGAGCAGGATGTTCGTCGTCCTTGATGTCCTCACGACCTTCTTAGAACTTCATTTAAACCCGTTTAAATCCGTTAATTCTGCCACGGAATAAACAATCCTCACCATACACTTGTTTCATTAATTGAAACGTTTCGTTGAATGTTTTACCAGGTTTAAAACAAAACTTAATATTCGCTCTTTGTTCGTTGTTCATTTTTCGACCGATGGTATAAACACACTGACACTTCAAGTGCGATAACTTGGTTTCTAATAATCCGAATGTAATAAAATCTTGTCAGAATGTCAGAGGAATGCACCTATCTAACGCTTATACCCGTCAAAAGATGGAGGCGATTAGAAAGAGCTATTTTTATAAATCTTGTTTTCCGTGATACGCATCTTGTATATAAGCTAACATGTATTGAGTTGGTGCACAAGTTCGTCTCGTTTTTTGGCGTTGCATCCTAAAACTGAAGTATTAGCTACTTTACACGTGTAAAGTTTTAATGTTGTTTGACAGAAGGAATTTCAGCGAGAAAAAAATGTGTTATTTGGTTGTTTTTTTCTTCCTTTTCTTATTATAAGCAAAGTCAGCAGTATTAAATATTCAGTATTAAGCAAAGTCAGCAGTGTTAAGGCGATTACATCAACTTCAAATAGTAATAAAATAAGTGTCAAATGAGTTATCCGAGAAAAATTTGATAGACAGCATTTCTGCATACGATTCACTATTCAAGCGAAAGAAAATCGGTCCATTTTTAAATCAAATGATTGCAGATGATAAAAATGCATTATTTTAATAATAATAAGCGGCGCAAGAGATTATGGTGTAAGCACAGATATCTCCATTCAACCATTGGGTTGGACTGGGAAGGCAATAATTTATTATAAACGGTTACCAGAAAATCAGTTTATTACTTCAGAGAAATACTGTTCACAACTACGCGAATTAAAACTAGCAATCGACCACGATTGACGGCTTGAATTAGCCAACAAAAAGGTTATTGCGTTCCATCGAGACAATGTATCTTTACCAACCGACACACTATTACAACATGACTGGGGTGATTCGGTCTATCAAATTTCAATAGAGACTAGTGTCTATACTTTCCCGACTTTACGCAGTCCAACTACTATATATTTTGATATTTTCAAAATAGCATAAATGATAAAAACTTTACTTCCTTAGCAGGTTTTAAAAATCACCTGAATAATTTATTTAGCTAACCTCATAACTGCATGCGCTGGATTATGCAGCTATCGTAGAAATGGAAAAAGGTTATCGAATAGAATAGCATATACTATATTAATTAAATACAATTTTTAGTAAATAGAAAGCAAATAAAAGTGAAGAATTGTCTTCTAAAAAATGGGACGAATTTTTGCATGAAGCCAATATTATTTTGCTAAAATATACGATACATTTTTGACTAATCGAAGCACAATTTTATAAATAACTAGCTGTTATCCGTCCGCTTCTCTGGGCGTAAATTAAATATTAGTAATAATTGATTATTTTATGATTAAAATTACTTTTAGAATTCCATAGCTTTCATCTGCTATGTGAGAATTTTTTTCTATACATTTCATGAAGACTAAATTGCGAGGGGTTTCCAAATTTTAATCCCAAATTTCATTACCATTTCAAGTACATGGTAATTATATTTTACACCTCCGCAATCCCCCTTAGGACTTTATTTTTATCATCCCTCGTCCGAATATCTACGACGCATGAGGAACATTCCTGCCAAATTTTAAGTTTGTAGATTTTATAGTTTTGGATAATTCGTGAAAAGTGAGTGGTTCTATATACACATATGTCCAAAAGTTTGGAATATTCAAACATTTAATCTATTTATTGATATTAAGTTTTTCTTTTACTCGTTTACGTAATCATCATTTTATTACAACTCTTACTGGTACCAAATAAAACTCGACACCAAATGACCAATGTGCCTAAAATTGCCTTATTATTTTGGAATCAAAAAATTATAATATACCAATTGCCTTCAAAAACAATTTTAAAATAAAAAGAACAACTTTCAGTAACTAATAAATAGTATGTCCTCCATGGGTCTGTATGTATGCATGTAGGCGATTTGGCATGCTGTCGATTAAATGATCAATTTGGGCTTGTGGAATTCTTTCTCATTCATCACGAGCACCATCTTTTAGTTCTCGCAGGATATGAGGAGGATTAATTCATTTCTTGATGCGTGTTTTCAGAATGTCCCAAGCAAGTTCAATGACATTCATGTCAGGAAAATTTGCTGGCCACCCTAACTTAGTTATGCCGTCCTCTTCAAGAAAATTTTGTATTGCTGCTGTTCGATGAGGAGGTGAATTGTCATTCATGAAAACAAATCAATTGGGTGATGTTTATATTTTATTTAAAACCCCTTAAAAACAAAAGCACGAATTTAGGTATAACATTCCTTTCTGTCAACATACTGATTACCAGATGATTAATATTCATTTTTAGGTATTTTACGTAGCTATGAAAATGGGTGGAAATATCGTGCATAATCATCATATTTTACATTAATATTTCAAAAACGGCAAACGACTAGCGGAGGATCATAAAAAGATATGCAATGGATATGCGGATGATACTCTAACGAAAGGCGAAAGGTGTCTAATCAATAAAAAATCATTCCAATCATTGAGAGATTGCTACATTATTTAATAATATAAGCGCAGAAAACATTTTTACCTTGCTGGGATACGGGTTGTGGCCCAATATTAGGGTGTCATATAAATTACCTGAGGTTAACTTGAATAATCGTATATCAACATATGATTCTTTGCGATAACGCAACGAAATGGATTTGATCGTGAAATCAATAGTTACGGGAGATTAAAATTTGAATGCTGTAAGCAATTTTGAAAGCTGAATTGAATCTGAAGATGAACTTCTTCCTGGATATTATAAAGATGTTATCTCTAATGAAATGTTGGCGTTAGACAGGATAATTTTGCTGGATAATGGAATGGTATTTTGCATTATATTAAAGAAATTGAACCACACATACTCAACAAACATTAAGATAACAAAAGACCAGATACGTCATTACTATCCTTTGTATTATTGGACCTTCGAAAGCAGTATAATGATGGTGGTAAAACATAACAATGGTTTTGATCAGATAGTTTTTGCGGCTGATCTAGTACATTTATGACATATTTTTTCATCCTAATATCTAAAAAACTGAATAGCTATCATAATATCATATATCTAATAACTATATTTTTACGGTATACAAGCTTCCATCCTTAATAAATGCATGATGAAAATAAGTGAAGCTGAAATGTGGCTATTCAGAATAATACAAGGAATATTTTGGGTAAAGAAAGTCACAAATGTATAGGTCCTATGTAAAGGGTTTCCCAATAAGAGCGATAAGATTTGAATTTGAAATATAACACAGAAAATTCAGCCGAAAATGGTGTCCATTGTTTTTATTAAATAATATATTTTGTGCCATTTTCGATTTAAACAATATACCGTTCAAGTGACTACCTTGACTCTTTTGCACTGTTTGATCCGATAGGCCCAATTTTCGATGACTCGGTGGAGCATTTCAGGTGGTATGGCTACTATGGTTGATCGAATGTTGGCTTCAAGTTCATTAAGAGCCTTGGGTTTGTTGGTGTAAACCTATAATTTAATATAGCCCCAAAGAAAATAGTCTAAAGGTGTTAAATCACAAGATCTTGGTGGCCAGTTGCAAGGGTCATTCCGTGAAATTACCGATTATCCTAATTAATTGCTCAATAAGTCTATCGTAGTTCATGTAGCATTAATTTCATCAGTTTTCGGAAAGACAAAATCGGACAACATGGTACGATAGCGTTCGACCACAGTGACGGTCAGTCCTTCGGCGTTCTTGAAAAAATACGGCCTGAATTCCACCGTACCATAATCCACACCAAACAGTGATTCTTTCGGGATGTAATGGGGGCTGATGAATCACTTGTGGGCTTGACTCTCACAGCAATAACGACAATTTTGTTTATTGACGTAGCTGTTTAACCAAAAATGAGCCTCATCGGAGAAGATGATTTTGCGATGAAAATCCGAATCGTTTTCCATTGCTTCCAACGCCCAATCTGCGAACTCCCGACATAATGGATGGTCAGTTAACTTGTTATTGTGCTAGCTAAGTTCTTGTGCCAATATAATCTTATTTGGATGTAAGCCGAGATCCAAACGCAAAATACGCCAGGCCGTCATCCTGGATAAGCTCTTGAGAACGGCGCGGAACAGACACATTGTCGTTTTCGGTAACACTTTCACGAACACCCCCGATATTTTCACATGACGGTGACTTGTGGTCATGAAGACTAAACTCACGTTCAAACTTATCAATTATACGGTGGATAGACCTACAGTATTAAAATTCATAAAATGTAATTTAAACCTCCATTATTATGTCTTGAATAGTCCTAGTAATATTAAACGAAAAATTGTTCAATTAAAATATTAAGATAATATTTTATTAAACTCAAAGAAATTTCCCACTAAACACCAAATCTCTTGTTATTGGTTTCTCGACGCACGTTTCGCTAACCATCTTACCATCATCACAAGATAATTCAACCTCTTGATTAAGATTAAATCATCGTCTGATGATGCTAATACGGATAGCAAAACGCGTGTCGAAAAATTAAAAACCAGTGGTGTGGTGTTATCTCTATGAGTTTAATGCTTCACGCCAAATGTTCCAACAGATAATAAGTATTTTCTGATAAAATATCACTTACCTCTATGTCGATTTGTCTGTTTATCAAACATTAGCATCGCATCCTCTATCTATAACAAAAAAAAAATTCATTTATGTAAGAAGTATTGTAGGCAATGTTATTAAGATTAAAAGATTAAAAGATTAAAAGTTGGAGGATTTTGTTCCATTAAATGAATCAACACAAATATTAATTGGTTATTATTTAAGGAAAAAACTCCAAATTCCAATTGAACATCATTAAAAGATTTTTTTTATTAAGAATCATCTACTACATTAGCCTTGAAGGATGTGACGATGTGGCGATATTGGATGAGAAAGTCCAATATCGCCACGACAAAGATTGGTATTTAAAAATTGCGACAACAATTAATTCAGTGTTAATATGCGCATTTAAAGTCGATTTATAACTAAAAATAAATTCTGTACGAGGAATATCAGAATATGCTTCTAATTTACTGAGAAGCACTCCAAAATTCCAAAGGACCTGGATGTATTAACGGGCAACGATACCCCGAAAGGGCGCTTGCAGCTCGGCGAATATTTGTCTAAGTTTCTCAAAGATTTTTGGATACGGGTAGTTTGGTTCCAAAATTTCAAGTATGTGGGCGGCAGTGGGAAATTGGTCTTGAAGTCAACGAATAAATTTTACATCTTGTTGAAGATAATTCAACCAGAAGTACTAAGTGTTGCGTGACAAGTTGGAGTTTCTCATTAGATTGTACATAGAACACTAAAAGAGCAATTACTCTGCCCTTGTCATGTACAAAAGGTACAAGCAATCTTACTCACTGATTTTTTTACATAGGCAATCATATTATGAATGATGGATTGGTCAAAACTAAAGGAATCCAAATTTATTGTTTAATATTTTATCAGCCGACGAAGCTTCTTTCACGAGGCATGGGATGGTGGACATTTTGAACAGTTAATTTAATAAAACAATTAAGTATGTTATTTATACTGTGATGTAAATCGTTTAAAACGTATTATAGTGTGAAAAATTAGTGATAGCTATTTCAACTTTGACATTAAACGACAATAATGTGTAAGTTTTCAAAAATGGTAATTTTCTTAATGACAATGTTTAAAATAAACTTTGCCAAAAAGAAAATTAAATCTGTATTTATAGCTGTTTTCCACGGAACTGGTTGCATTATGGACATATGTTTTAAGGACACTTTTGTTCAAAGAACTGCAAGGAATAGTTGGTTAAATTTATGAAAATAATTTCCCTTATATATGTAGTAAGATCAAAAAATTACTTCGTCAAATAATTTGTAAAGCAAATTTGAGGCGACTCATAAAAATAATTTCTTGTATTTACACATATAGTTCTAATGATAAGCTTGACATATAATACATATAATGTTCTGTATTCATTCTACTTTCTAAAAATCGCTTTACATTTTTCATTCCTTCAATGTTATCAAAACTAAGGAGCGTTTCTTCTAAATCTTCTCCATCTTCTTCTTTACTTTAAACTTGTTCAGTATCGCCAAATTTATGTTTTATTATCATTATTGTAAAAACAGTTGTCTTTTAAAAAGATCTAGATTTGCAAATGTCTGTTTGCATAACACCACTTTTAATTTAATTTTTTATAGAATATGTTTGCTTCATGATTAGACTTTCCAACTAAATTTTAAGAAATATGAATCCAAATTAAACTGGTCAGAGGCTACCAGCATTCACAAGTTCAACAAGTAAACTAAATTAGGAATCAGCCACAAGTATGTAACAAATCAGAAAACATAAAGAGCCAAGAAAGTGTCGGTATAAAGTGGTTTCTTACCACAAAGAAATATAAGAAATATATGGCTGCGATAGTCAAAATAAAAAGCGGCGATATCGTTTATCATTAAAATCAAAGCCGGTCACCTAGCGATTTGCAAGCATTTCTCTGATGTTAAACGTTCCATGATGATTGCCAAACTATTGAGACAAAAATTTGCAGACTTGCGCATAAATTCACAGCTCGTTTGAGAGCGACCACTATCGGAAATTCGAACACACTAAAAGATCACCCTTTATAAAATAAAATTAAATTAAATTGAAGATTGCATTAAGCCTGCAATGAATATTCCATGTTTTCTAGTGTTCTTTTCATTATATTTTTTTTAATAAAATCGCATTTTAAAAATTATAAAAATTTCGAAAATAGAATTTACTGCTTGAAAACCTGAATTACATTCTGGCAATTTTCCCAAACGCAACTCAACTAGAACGGATTGTAGGAAGTGCAAGACCCGGAATTGGAGAATGCTAATGCGGATCTCCCACAGGACTTTCGTTAAGCAACTCGACTGACTGGAAATCGCCTGGATTAGGCCAGTGTTCAATTAGCCTTCACCTCCAACACGAAACTTATCACTAATTCAGTCTGCAATTTTTAGAAGATTAAAAACCACGTAGACCCATCCTAGATGAAATTATGAATTTTCCATGGAATCAATGAAAAAGCCCGGAGCATAGAATATTAAAACAATCCTAAAGCATGAATATTTTCTAATATAATAGCATTAAAGTTATCTTTATGATGAATGAAAATTAATTCTGAATAGGGTATAATTAATTTTGTATATTAATAGATGTACCAATAAGCAATATCTTTTTTTTAATATGGTATAACATTTTTATTTATTCACGAATAAACAGTTTTAATCTACAATATAATCTTTAATGTTATTCAATTATTCTATTGGAACCTTTGGTGTGAAATACTAAACTTGAAGAAATTTACCACTAAACACCAAATCACTTTTTTTGAACTGTTCGACGCACGTTTAAGATTATTTAATCTAGATTAAATCATCTCCTGATGATACTAACATGGTTAGCGAAACGTGAGTCGAGCAGTTCAAAATAAATCTCTTCAAGTTTAGTTTAACGTGATTAACAATCTTCATCCATCTCTCTGACAAACTTTCTATATCCTTTTGGTAGAACGGAAGTACAATATACTTCTAGTGCAGTTTGATAGCTGTCGAAGTTTTTTTCCACAAATAAAATATTCCATAGATCTGAAAATATGGTGATCTGCCGGTGCAGCATCAGGAGAATATGGTGGGTGAGGAAGTACTTTCCAGCTTTTTAATTTTTTTTTTGAATCTGCCACGATAATATCTTGCATTGTAATGCATCAGAATAACAGCTTTTCGATTAATCAGTCTTGGATTAAAAACGTTCAAGGCTGATTAATGCCTTGGACAGTTTTTAATCCAAGCCAAGTTTAGTCTATCAAGCTCAGCATAATAATATTCAACACTTATAGCTATTCACTTCACTAGGACTTGCTAGTTTCATTAGTCACTCAGTTTATTAAAATTCAGAACGTCGTAGTGAATAGTTCCTGTAAAATCTCACTATACTGAGAGTAACATAGTTTTTAGGGTGAAGACCAGGTTTTGGTGTCAGTAAGGGTGGTTGTCCTCGTGTTAACCATTGTTCTTTTTCTGATGTGAATTGTTATATAGGATCTATTTGTCATCACCAGTAACAATTTGTTGAAGATAAACCCAGATAAAGGCGCACTGCAGATCAATTAGCAAATGGTTAAACGTTCAATTTTGTTTACAACTGAAAGTTAATCTGGAACCCATATTCTATATCCTAGCACTTTGTTTAGTTGTTTTACACATTATTGCATTGTGGACAATTCCAGGATGATTTATTTGGATTCACCTTCAATTTCAGCCAAAAACAGATACTTATCAAACTTAAAAGATCCTCCAGATTATATATAGTTAAGAAGATTAAAATTTGTCGTTAATTATGATATTAGTCGTTTGATGTTACTTAAGCCATCTCTGCGCTAGGCTAAGAAATTTTCGAACGACCTAGTTAATGGCTCAGAGGTCCAATAACTTTCCTGTGTTTCCATATTAGGCTTCATATTTCTTTTACATCCTTCCTGACTTGGTATTTTAAATCCCCAAGTACATATTTGAGTATTCATATTATTTTATTATAAATAGAAATTTTCTTAGTATGTCCAAAATTCTGATAGAGATCCCTGTCAAATGAACTGTGAGTTTTCGAGCCTTTAGTGTCAAAATTATTCAGTAGAGTCTGACAAATCATCATGCAATGTTTAACATCAAAGCAACGCTTGCAAATTGTCGAAATTTATTTCTAAAATCAGTGTTTTGTGCGCCAAACTTATAGAGCACTTCGTGAATTTTATGGTGCACGTAATAACTCAACCGACCAACGTCCGAATTATCGACAAATTTCGAACACATTTCACATTGCTCGATATTAAAAATACAAGACAAAAAACTGTGCGTTCCGGAGAAAATATCGCCGCTGTTGCTGGCAGTGTCGATCAAGATCCAAATTTATCAATTCCGCGCCGTTCGCAGGAAGTTGGGGTTTGTTGTTCGACTTCGTGGAAAGCAAAAGGTTTTGTTCTGGTGCCTTACAAGATTCAGCTTATCCAAGAACTCAAGTCGCAAGACCATCGTTTGGGTCGTACGTTCGGCAAATGGGCTCAATATCAGTTGCAACTTGACCCAGATTTTAATTGAACAATTTTGTTCAGCGACGAAACTCATTTTTGGTAACGGGATACGTTAATAAACAAAACTGCAACATTTGGAGTGAAAATAATCCGTAAATGGCCCAATAATTACCGTTTTATCTATAAATGCACCGAATGGTGCGGATTGTACAGCAGTGGCATCATTGGGCCTTATTTCTTTAATAGTGAAGCTGGAATGAACGTTACCATTAATCGGGATCATTACAAAGCGATGATGAACCATTATTTGATTCCGAATTGGAATGGTATTGATCTGGAAGAGATATGGTTCCAACATGACCTCTCCACATGTTATAAAGTCAACGCAATAATCAATTTATTGAGGGAACAATTCCGTATGAAAATTATTTCGAGGAAAGGACTTGTTAATTGGTCATCAACGTCATGTGATTTAACGCCTTTAGATTATTTTCTTCGGGGTTATATTAAATCTTTGGTCTATGTCAATAAACCAACAACTATTGACGCCTTTGAGCCAACATAACTCGGACAATTGTGGACATAAAACCCCAATTGCTTAAAAAAGTGGTCAGACATTAGACTGGCAGAATGCGCTTTGTCAGAGGTAGCCAGGACGGAATTAGCCATTTCGGACGTCCGAAATTATTTTCAAATATCAACATAATTGAATGTGATTTCACATAAAATAAATAGATTCAAGGCATCTAATTTGGTTATTGTTTTATATGAATTTAAAGTTCGGACGCGCTAAAAATCATCCTATATTTTATTTGTTTTTAATAACAACATCACATCCTATTCTCATATATTTAATTTTTGTAGTGCTGACTTGTTGGCTCTACTTTTGATATCCCGTGATAAGTGATTTAAAGTCATAAAGTGGTTATACCTATAATTCCATATATGATCAATAGGAGGGGGTAAATAAAACGGGGGGGGGGTAAAATAAATTTACGTTTCGAAAGTAATGTATACTCAGTAATGCGTGTTAAGATAATGTAAGTAACTCAAATGTTCGCCTTTTACTGATATATAAATGACCACCTCTTTGAAGAGGATTTCAATTTGAATAAGGTTTTCACCTGATTGAAGCTTTGTCTCACCAATTACTACTCCGGAGAATAAACCACTCCACACAGGAATATTTCTCTTGGATTTTTTCATTCCAAATATGGCAATTTTGTTAGTTTACGTATCTGTTTAAATGAAAATAGCCTTCCTCGTTAGGTTTAATAAATTATAAAGGCTATTTTGTAATATGCGGTGCATTTTTTATTATTATCAGATACTCAGTTTCTGAAATTTCAAGATAGTTAAATCAAAATAGATACATTAGCTATATAAGCAATCTTATTTGAAAATAGTAATTCGTATGTTTCTACATTTTTATGTTAATTAAATAATGCAAGCTCAAACTAGATTTTTGTCATAGTCCCTTTTTTTAAATAGTAACTAATTCTCAGACTATTTTGCTATATTTAATCTGAGATGTTGCACCCATTATAACTGCAATAGGAAAATTATAATAGTACAGCGAGATTAAGAAACGAATTCAATAATTCGTAAGGACGAATCTGCAAATGGAAACTTTTGAATGGAGATATTTAATTCTGTAAATATATGAGAGAAATTGGTTTGCAGGTAGCTTTTTCATAAAATCAGGAGCTGAAAAGCTGTATAAAAAAGTATTAGCTGTATAGAATTACTTCGCACATTCTACGTAATTTGTATCCACCATCCTCTTAAATTTGCTTTTTTTTGAATTTTCGTTTTTTTTGACTAAATACTTGATTAAATAATTAAAGATAATAATAAATATAAAATAAATTAATTAAAAATAATTAATTTTATTGCTTAAATCATGTTTCGAAAATTATCTTCTATATCGAAGCATTTTTCGTATGGTTAATAAATCAAATATATTCGATTTGTAAATATGATTGGTTTATTTTCGGTGCAGGTTTAATTGGATCCAAGGTTATTGTGTATTTAAAGCTGGATCCAGACCAATAAAAATTTGCGTTGTGCGGGCTGTATGTGTTGTATATCGTAAGCGTGCGTGGCAATGTAGACGCTCTGACACACAAGGTCACACACAAATATTTTCGCCCCACAGCATATCCAAGAACCATCTGTTGATGGTTTCCTCGCGAACGTCAAAGGAATTTGCGCCGCACATTATTTGTGTGTGGACGTGTTGTTGAAGTGACATTAATATTTTAAAGTTCAAAGAGAAACCTACCTGATGTAGCTAGATTGAAATTAATTATTTAGTAATTTATTATTTATTGAGTAACTAATTGTAGTCAAAACATGTTCCACCAGCATATTATTATGTTAAAGAAGAAGTGTGCTGCATTCATAATAATGAACAATTTAATCAAGAAAAAAACAGCAAGAAAAGGCGTTATTGGATGAAGAATGTGTAACAAAACAGAGAAGTATAAACTACAGAAAATAAGAAACTGAAAAATATAGATAAACTTTATTGACGCTTTTTGGAATAACCTAATCGAGTACAACCTACAAACATCCTTCTGCATACACAGACGAAGCGGGGCGTGAAGCGCGTTACTCACAAATATTTATTGACTGTGTGTGGTAATTTTGTGTCACAAATATTTTCGCCGTATAGTAAATTGAACACACACATATTTTTATTAATGTGAACCTAGCTTACAAGGCTATGATTCAGATAATCTTTTCGTGTGTGCATATTTGATTTTAGTGTGTTTAGCTGCGAAAATTGCAGAAAATAATGTACATTATAATTTATAGTAATTTTGGTTTTTTTTTAAATAGTAAAATAGGCAGCGGTAACCCATAAAACTATACATCGATTAAATAGAGTCAATACCTTAATAGAACGCCCATGCCAAAATGGATATGTTAATCTCAAGTATCTCAAAAATCAGAGTATCTCAAATATTCATAATACCACTTGCGCTTTTAAGGAATATGCAGCCGGAGCAATTTTTACATATAGTATAAGACCGACATTAACTTGACAAATCCGTACATCCACTTCCAATCTATGGCAAATATGCTGAGAATATTATCGCTCTTAAAAAGAAAGAAAACAGGAAAAGTTACAAGACGTCAAAAATGGATCGTCTACGATAACCTAGTATATTAAAGATAACAGAAGTACAGCAACCTTAAAGGTAGAAACGTATCTGACAAAGTTTAAAGACATTTAAAGAAGAACAAAACCGATTTTATGCATTCTTTTTTAGCAATGAATAGGGCATAAATCCACCACCAGAGTCAAAACCGCGGTTTCAAGTGATGAGAATCTGGAGGATGATTTTCAGAGAAGGTAAAAACTGTTTCGTCATCATGAAACATAGAGTATCATTTTTTTGGAATGTAAGTGGGCATGTTAATACTAATTTTTTTCTGAAAAAGATAAAACGATAACTCGATCTATGCAAGCTTTTTGGACAAGCTGGTTGAAAACATTGATGAAGAATTAGTTAGCAGAAGAAAAATATCAACTTTTATCAGGACAATGTATTTGCTCACAATGGTGTTTTGGTTAGAGAAAATTGAATAAAATAATCATTTTTGGAAAATTCACCTCATTCACCAGATTTGTCCCTTTTAACTTTAATTTTTTTCAAATATGAACAAATTCCTCAATTAAAAAATACTCAATTCACATTTTACGTCGAATGAAGAAGGTGTAGCAATGTCTGAATTATTGTAGCGTGTTCATATATTTTTTCTTTTTTTTTGGGTTTTTCGTCACAATCTAAAACTCAAAAAATATCAAAATATCTATTCTTATATAAATAAAGAATCACTGGGTAAAAACAAAAAATCAAACGGAAACAAATTTTTCAGTGATTCTTTTTTTTTAACGTTAACGTTCAAAAGTTTGTATTTAGTTTTAGACCATTTTTATATTTTTAAAATTTTGTTCATTAGGCAAATTTATTACAAAAAAGAATCCCTGAAAAATTTGTCTCCGTTCGGTTTTTTGGTTTTACCCAGTGATTTTTTATTTACATAAGAACAGATATTTTGATATTTTTTGAGTTTTAGATCGTGGCGATATTTTGCAGACCTTCTGGAACAAAATTTCAAAATATAGTAAACAAGCACAACTCGTCGGAAAATAAATACAAAAACGTTTTCTGGCCAATAACAAAAATAATAATTTTAAACCATGAACTACCGAAATATCGATTGTATTGTTTTCATTGAGCGCTAAAAACGAAAATATTTCAACTTTAAAGAGTATTCACCACTAAAAGAAAATAATAAAAAAATGCACGAATAGCTATAATAAAGCAAACATTTTAAAAAAATATTCAACACAAACTAAAGTATGAACCAGCGTGAATCAGCTTCCATATTAACCCAGAAGCACAACGTGGTGTCGCAGGGGACCGCGAGAAACTAGAAGTCGTATTTGCGCTTAAACTATTTTTTTTTGAAGATCACACTTTCCAGTTCCTTCCAAGCTTTATGTAAGAAGTATTTTAGGATATCAGTTTTCTGCTATTTAAGGGTCCGGTAAAATTGACTCATCGATCGTGGGCGATGCCACGTTGTTGATTGCGTTCAAAATAAATACAAATTTGAATTTTTGTGCGCATTTGAAAGTACGCAATTGCCGTTGACAAAATGGATAAAAGAATAGGCCCGTTAAAAGAAAGTGAATTGGAGAAAATCATACGTGAATTTGAAAATGAAACAGATGATGAACTAGAAATTAATAGTAACGACAATGAGACTGATGACTATGAAGAGGCAGAATATATGGAAGATGATGAGTTTGATTCACGCAATGTCCAGGAAGAACTAAATAAAGTACCTGATGAGTTTTTACCCATTACGAGCAGTTGTGAGTCTGAAAACAGAAAAGTTTTATTTGCCAAAGATGGTCAGGAGTGGTATTTGCAAAGTTTCCACGCCAAAAATACAAAAAATAGTCGGAGAAACATCGTGTAGCACTTACCTGGGCCAAAACAACTCGCCAAAAAGTTAATTGATATAGAAAAAAATTGGAACTGTTTATTTACGGGCGAAATTTTGGATATAGTGGTCAAGTATACCAACGAACAAATTCAAGTTAAAAGTACTCGTTAGAAAACGGAACAACGATATATCGGCCCTACAAACATAGTTAAAATTCATGTATTGCTTTTTATATTGCATTTATTGCATTTTATATCTTTCTGGCGTTATGAAGAAAGCCCATCTCACTTTGAACGATATATGGTCTTCAGAGTTTGGACCGCCAGTTTTTTAGGGCGGCTATGTCCAACAATCGTTTTGAACCCTGATCAATTGTCTTAGATTTGACGGCAAAATAAATAGAGAAGAACGAAGGCAAATCGATACACTTACAGCAATAAGACAAATTTGGGACACCTTTGAAGGTCGTTGCAGAGAAAACTATACTGTTGAGTTCGTTACTATAGAGGAAACATTGTTGGATTTAAGAGTAGATGCCCCTTTAAAATGGACATATCCAACAAGGTTGATAAGTACGGCTTGAAGTTGGTCACTATGTGCGTTGCTAAAACTTTTTACATGTGTTCAACGAAACCATATATAGGGAAACAAGAAAGGAATTGCCAATATTCTATCCCTATGCAATATGTCTTATCTTTGACAGAAGCTATACAGGGTGCAAATCGTAATTGTATAATGGACAATTGGTTCTGCTCTTCAGAAAAATGATTAGAGAAAAAACTAAATATGGTCAGGACAATGCGTAAAAACAAAAGAGAAATACCAATGCAGTTACTGGAAACAAAAGGGCTGGAAACTGAAAACAAAGGCTGTCATGTCTTCTATGTTCGTCTTTGATGAAAAAAATACAATGGTTTCAAATGTTCCAAAAAAATAAAAATAAAACGGTCCTTTTACTGGTTGACAGTACAATGTACTGGCCAGTATGCGTAAGCAAGCTTATATTGATGAAATATCTAAGAAACCAGAAATTATTCTAAGTTATAATAGCACGAAAGTTGGAGTAGGTACATTCGATCCGATTTGCCATTCCACAACAGTCTCTAGGAAAACTCGCCGATGGCCCCTGAGAATATTCTTTGGCATAATTGATATTGCAGGTATCAACGCTTTTATTATTTATAAATGTAATATTTCTGGTGATAAAAGGCCAAAGCGATCAGATTTTCTGAATAACTAGCATTTTCACTAGTGGAACAGCAGTTCCAGCTATAGATTTCTAAAGAGAATAAGGAGTACTATTCAGAATATTTTAAAATGTGAGATACAATAACAGTGGCGGTTCGTGAGGGAGCGCGTTGGGGCGCCGCCCCTCCAGCATTTATCACAGTAAACAATTTTTCTGAGTAAAACACCATATTTGATTTCTTTTCAGTTTCTTTCCTTTAACTCATTTTCCTGGATCACCACCTATATAGGGTTTCAATAGCACGAAAAGTAAAAAGGAGGAAGAGGAAAGCAAAACAAATTCTTCAGCAGCACTATTTTCTTCCACGCCCTCCCACTTTAAAAACCCTCGAGCCGCCACTGTACAGCAAGCAGTACAAAGAGTTGATAGTTGTGACTTATGTTGTGACGTTGACGTTGTGGCTTATGTCCGCGAAAAAAAAACGGAAATGCCCGGAATATTTGTGAACACTGTAATAAACAAGTCTGTGCAGAACATCGGCTTAGTATTTCCGGCGACTGGAAATAAAACCTTAATTTTTTATGAAAATATTTTTATT